>JAHRHZ010000289.1:2044603-2081644 GCA_024137785.1 Ginglymostoma cirratum | reverse complement strand
CCCAAAACGTCAGCCTTCCTGCTCCTCTGATGCTGCTTGGCCGGCTGTGTTCATCCAGCTCTACACCTTGTTATCTCAAGTATCCAAGATTTGTTATTGAAAACAGTTTTTTTAAAATTGGCTCATGAGTCTAAACAATGTCTACATTAACTGTTTTCTGAAGAAGGGTCCCGACCCGAAACATCAAATTTCCTGCTCCTCTCATGCTGCCTGACCTGCTGTGTTCCTCCAGCTTCATACTGTGTTGTCTATAAATTAATCAAGCTACTTCTTCAAATATACAATTGCTTTTTTGCAGGCTTTTGAAATGCAGTGTTAGCATTACCTATCTCTGAGTCAGAAGATCCTGGTTCGAGTCCCACCTGCCCTGGAGGTATGTCATAGCACTACCAGATTGTTTAAAATAACTACAACTGACCTTTGAACTTTTTGCTAGTAGTTGTGTGTGTTCTGCATATATGACCATTTGGCAGAAAAATATTAGCAGCTCATGAAGCAAGGCTACTGCACCCCCTGCTCGCTCGCTCTCTCTCCCTTCCCTTCCTTTTGAGATGGGGCTCTGTCTTTTAAAACTTCATTACGTCACAGTAGATAGACAATTTCAAAAGAAGACGACAGTTTATACAACTGCATTTTCAGAAACCGAAGATACCAGCTGAAAACCTAAAAGCTTTTGGATGCTTGCCTCCAGTCATCTGAACAAGCTGTGAACTGTTTGTTTTGTTTATTCTTCTTATGGACTTTCATTTTGGCCAAATCTAACCTCCTTCATTCTGTAATTTGTATATTTGCATGTATGTTTCAAATCAATGTGTGTTTGTGCAAGAAATTCAAAATTTGGGTTGATTTTTTAATAAATTTAGTATATTTACCCAGGTTGGCATTAGTGTGACTAAAACTAATCTTAAGTTGTTTAACTCGAGAAAACTTCTCTGGCTAGATTTTTTTATAATCAACACAGAGGCAGTTCACACACACACAGAATTGGCAAGTCCATCCTTTATTACAATACATAACCTCTTTGGCAATTAGATGAGGTTTGGGGAAAGAGGGAAAACATCTCACCTCCCTCTCCGGAAAGCATCACCCCTCCTTACCTGGTTGTGACAAGCTGGAATTTAATGGCAAGTTCAAATTCAGACTTCAAAAAAACATTTCCGCTTCATTAATGTTAATTGACCTTTACCAAACACCAGCAAAACATTAAATGTTTTAGGAACAAAGTTAACTTCTTTTTGAAAAGAAACAGTATTTGAATCACATACCAAGACTAGCTTAGTCACTGGGTTTGAATATTTCCAAAGTTTATTTAAATCGTAAGTTGCTGACAAACTCTCCAGTTTAGTAATACACCAACCACCAACCGGAGATCAATGATACAGAAAAATAAAACTTATTTACAGCTAAAACCTGACAAGTCATGTCAAGGATCTGCTATTGACCATTAAAAACATGTTTACCATGGACGAAAATAATATGACAAATGTATTACAATACAGTAATTAAAAATGCTTAAGTCTTAGTATAATCAGAATTACTAAAAAAAATCACAAACATATGCACTATCACCATTTTACTTGTATATTGTTTCTTTTCTCCAAACAACTTCCTGACAAAATGTAATAATTTATTGTAAATATTTTGATCTATGTTTTGTTCTGAGATAATTGTACTGTAGAACTTTCTCTATAAAGCAGTAAGAATTTTTTCAGTGTAATGAATTTTATTGTTCATATTTTAATTCAGAGAGATCCATTGCAAGAGACAGCTCCATTACTATAGGTTAAAGTGAAACAAGAACGTCAGTTAGGATATATTTTAATTAGTAGTATCATAAAATAATATTTTTTAAAAATCATCTTACCAAAACAAAAGTTTATTTTACTGTGAATCTGGAAAACAAATACAATTTGTTATCTCTTTTATGGTCAATTGATGACAGCAGCGAAAGAATATTGCACAAGTAAGAGTACTTCATGACCTATGTCCATAACATTCAACATTAATTTATAAATCAGTTGATAATATGTTGGGGAAAAAAAAATTAAATAAGACAGACAGCTGAATCAATTCATCATTCTAGCTGACTTCAATCTTGCCATTCAAGTATTAAAAAAGGTACAAGCCTGGAGTTTTGCTGAATTGAGATGATCTAGGATTGGCAAGGTGGATAGTCCAGCAGGTCTTTATGCATTATTCAGAGGGACAAAATATTTTGATCAATTTTATCTTGATAAAACTGCAGTCAGAACTGGCTGCAGAAACAGAAGAGATGAAGAGAATGCAGACAAGAATTCATATGGTGGGGTTTCTATCCCTCAGTTCATTTTTGTATACGCAAATTGTGGTAAGCACACTTTGAAATTGTATTGCAAAGGCTGACAGGTCTCTGCACAAAGCTGAAGCATCAATATATTTGGAGCCTCTGAAGTTGAAAACTTCCTCTAGCTTCAAGCAATGTTTCATAAACTGCTTTGATGTGCTATTCTGCAAATTGTAAACATCAATGAGGCAGTTAAACACAGCACTGATTTAATGAATCAATGTGAATCTTTCCTCAATGAATTGAATTGCTGCGTTAAGGACTGCAATCACTTCCAGTTTTGCTTTTTGTTTATGGTGATGCTAACCACCTCAGCTAACTGAGGCATACAAATAACAACTGGGACCGAACACCAATGCTTCACCAGAGGTGCACCGACGATGTTAGCTAACAGGGTGATGAAACACCTGCAATCAAACACACCAGCTTGGTGAGCGAGTCTACAACCTCATCCACAACCCGAGCTACAAATCTTCTAAAAAAGAATTGAAGTGTATTGTCTATCATCTACAAACAAAGGAAGCTCTCTCAGACTCTCAAAATCATGATTAAAGGATATTGCTGACTGCCCTTGACTTTACCAAAACTTTTAAAAAGGCTAATGACTTGGCAGTGAGTACAAACTTATTGCAAGATGACAAATCAGGAATAAAGAGCCACTGGGGTTTTTAATCTAATAGACTAAACTTGTATCAGATGAAGTACTCTGCAGTCGAAGAGGAGATTTTGGGATTATTATTTACCCTTCAACAGATAGAAGTTTATGTCTGTTAAGATTGTTCATGTTGCT
The DNA here is from genome assembly GCA_024137785.1 of Ginglymostoma cirratum. Taxonomy (NCBI): domain Eukaryota; kingdom Metazoa; phylum Chordata; class Chondrichthyes; order Orectolobiformes; family Ginglymostomatidae; genus Ginglymostoma; species Ginglymostoma cirratum. The sequence goes on along the minus strand of JAHRHZ010000289.1, from coordinate 2,078,531 downwards.
GGTAAAAGTAATATGGTGGTAGGTGCATTGTCCAGAATGTAAAAATGATAGAGTGAGTTAAGAATTTAAGGGAAATATGATAAAGATTATATAAAACTTTTATAAGCGATGACTGCAGGTGAATAGAATCATAGAGTTTTACAGGAGGGAAAGAGGCCTTTTGGCCCATCATATTCTCACTGGTCATATCTGCTCTAGTCCCATGTTCCAGCACTTGGGCTGTAGTCTTGTATGTTATTGTATTTCAAGTGTAAATTTAAACTCCAAATGTTGTGATGGTTTTTACCTCTTCCATCTTTTCAGGCAGTGAGTTCCAGATATTCACCACCGTCAGGGTGAAAAAAAAAACTTCCTTAAATCCCTTCACAACCTCCTGCTTCTTACCTTAAGTTGATTTATTTTGATTTGATTTATTATTGTCACATGTACCTAGGTACAGTGAAAAGTTGTCTCGTGTGCAGTATTGGCAGATCTTACCTACAAAGTGCATTAGAGTAATGGAAAAGAGCAAAGAATATAATGTTACGGCCACAGAGAAACAGCACAAAGAGCGAGGTCAACATGAAATTTAAAATTTAAGAAGTCTATTCAGAAGTCCAGTAACAGCGGAGGAGAAGCTGTTCTTGAATCTATTCATATGTGTATACAAACTTTTATTTCTTAAATCCATGCCTTCTAGTTATCGACTCTTCCACTAAGGGGAAAAGTTTCTTCCTACCTGCTTTATCTATGCACATTATAATTCTGTGTACTTCAGTCAGATCCCCACACAGACTTCTCTGCTCTAAGGAGAATAACCCCAGCCTTTCTAGTCTCTCTTCATTTCTGGATCATTCCAGCTCAAGCAACATCCTGGTGAATCGCCTTTGCTCTCTCTCCAGAACAATGGTGTGGTGATCAGAACTGTACACAGTACTGCAAATGTGGCCTAACATCTTGTATAGCTCCAACATAACCTCCCCTGTACTTGTATTCAATATCTCAACCAATTTTAGACAAATATCCCATATGCTTTCTTAACCACTTTATCCAACTTCTGTTGCCTTCAAGGATCTCTGACCATATATATTAAAGTCCCTCTGATCCTCTGCACTTTCAGAGTACCTACCATTTGTCATCTACCCCCTTGCTTTATTAATCCTCCCAAAATGGATCACTTCATTGTTCTGAATAGCTGCAAGTCTCATATTTTGCTGTCAATCTGTCACATACCATGCATTTTGAAATGACATTTCAACTCTGCTAACGGTGATGGGTATGTAAAGATAACATTTTTTGGGTTGTAAACTAGAAAGTTGGGAAAGCTATTGCTTTAAACCAAGAAAGCTGTGGAAGGAAACCTTTCAGTTTTAAAAAGAAGTTACTGGAACTTGTTATGTCTACAATGTTGCTTCATTCAAGCAGTGGGAAGTGAATTTAGACTCATCACCTCAATATGTATATGCTCATGGCAATTATTTCCCAGAAAGTCCTTTGATTAGTTTTTCAATTGGCCAGTTAGTTTCAGCATTGTAACAACTACTTGATCCATGCAGAAACGTAGTTGTGCGCTCAGCATAGTAACTATCTTGATTTGTTCATATCACTTGATTAGTTTCTGGGCAAATGGTTATAGTCCCGTATGTACATGAAAGAGCAGAAACATCTACTGCAAAGAGAAAGCACATCAATCTCTCTCTCCCCCTCCTGTCTGGAGAAGTAACAAAATCCCCAGGCAGATGTTTTTCCTCATGAATCCCTTCTAAACTGCTCTCTCTGAAAATTGTCTGCTGAAAGGACAGAGAGGAAAACTCACTGTCAGAGACACTGAAAGGGGCAGATTCTCAACCAGTGAATGAAAGACAGCAAGTGTGCAAACAACCTTGGCTCATCACCAAAGAAATGGAAGAATGAAAAGAAAGCTGTAGGCAAAACTTACTTACATCTGTGATCCAAACTGGTATTAAAACTGTGCTTCTCTCAATCCCAAACTCACCCTTCCCACACCTCTAATACTGCTGATTTGTGCATCTGTTTATATGAGCATAGGAACTTTTAAAAAGAATAGAATTTAAGGTATAGAATGATAAGTTAACAATTTGTTGTTCTTTCCTGCTGTTGATTAAAAATCGCTTGATTATGATAAATACTTATTTTCTTGGTAAGAAAAAAATACCCTGCTGTGCACATTCTTTTAACCAGAATCAAGACAGTTGGGTAAAATTTGGTAGCACAGTGGTTTAACCAAATTTTCACACTTGTGATGACTTTGAGCAGTGGGGCATTATTACCAATGTACCACCCCAGTGACACAACAAAATAAACTGAAGCACGCTTTTAGAAACAAAATAATTTAGTTAATAAATTGCAATCACCCTTAAGTGTATATACAGATTTTCTTTGCAGAATATTTAGATTGTCAATCCTTTTGAAGCTATTATTGGCTCTTTGCAGTGAGTGTATTGGTTTTGATTCCTTAATTATTAAATCTCAAAACTACTTTCATTACATTGTTCATTTTTTTTAATGTATCCAGAAATGCTCTTAAACAGAACTGAACATCTTTTTTTCATCACCAAATCACCTGTGGTATTCTTTTTCACCTATTAACCACCAGCAGTAGATCACCCATATTTTCAATTGAATAATTTATGTACAAAGCACTTTTAAGGGCAATATGCATTTATTTTATTAATATTACATTTAATCGATATCATGTGGCAAACATGGTGACCTGATTGCTACAAGCTTGGTGAACATTGAAATGCTATTGGACAATGCTGCTTCAAAAAGCAGTCTGTGCTGTTTGCGCCTTCTTTGAGTTATTGAATTCCTCAGCCCAGAAGGCTATTATTAAATTTAAATGTTTCCCAAAATCTAAGGTATGGAACCTCAAAAGCAACTCACTGAAGTCCTGCTCACACTTCTCTAAATTCTCTTAAGTTCCCTCTGATATCTCAGCAAATTGATGTAAGCAATTTGAATCCTGCAGGTCATCACTATGTATGTACGGGTGTGGGTGGTTGTGATGGGTAATGGATGTTCTTTAGCAGTTAACGTTTAAGAGACATGTTAGACACAATGTAATAAATTACCTAATCCAGGTCAGGTATACGACAGACATACCAGTTATTTTTCCTGTGAAAGCAGAATTCTTCAACTATTAAGTAGAAAAATGAATCAATGATAAAATAATTTTATTGTCAATTCAATAAAAACTTACTTCAAATTATTGTCTCAATTCCAGAGTGTTTCTCTGGAAGAGGAGGACAGATGAATTGTTCTCTAACATTTGTGAAAGTCAATAAGTAGTTTCAGATTCTGTTTTACCATGGAAGATTCTACCAATGTTTTGTCCTCTTTGTTAGGGCATAACAAATAATTCAAAAAGTCTTATCAATTTTAATTTGTGTATCTTGAAACCAAAATTGGATGTTTACATGCTATTCAGGACATTTGAATTTCTTTTGATTTCTACATAACATTGATTACAGGAATTAGGATGTCATGTTGTGGCTGTACAGAGCATTGATGAGGCCAGTTTTAGAATACAGCGTACTATTCTGGTTGCCTTTCTATAAGAAGGATGTTGTTAAACTTGAGAAGATGCGGAAAAGATTTACAAAGATGTTGCCAAGACTGGAGGAGTTGTGTTATAGGGAGAGACTCAAGGAGCTGGGTTTTTTTCCCCTGGAGAATCAGAGGCTGAGGGGTGAGCTTATATTGGTTTATAAAATCATGAGCGGCACAGATAGGGTGAACAGCCAAGGTCTTTTTCCAAGAGTGGGGAGTCCAAAACGAGACAGCACAGGTTTAAAGTGAGAGAGGAAAGATTTAAAAAGGACCTGAGGGTGCAAACAGACCATGGTGTCTGTATAGAATGAGCTGCCGGAGGAAGTAGTGGAGGTGGGTACAATTACATCATTTAAAAGGCATCTGGATGGGTATACGAATAGAAGTGGTTTCGAGGGATATGGGCCAAGTGATGACAAATAGGACTAGGTCAGATTAGGACGTCTGGTCAGCAAGGTTGAGTTGGAGCGAAGGGTCTGTTTCCGTGCTGTATAACTCAATGACTCTATAATGGCAACCATTGTCCACAATCCCCATCATCTGGGCAAAAGAGGAATTGCAAACCATTAACGATCTTTTGCAGAACTCATTCACTCATTTCACACACTACTTTACAAACATTTGTACAGTATCAGGATTTCTTTGAATTCAAAGACATCTTAAAATGATACTTGGATATTAATCCTTCCAATTTTCCAGCAAGTTCTATTTCGAAGTAATCAGGCATCATTTTCCACAGGGGTTAAGAAAGTTGACTTTTTGTGTTGACTCAGGAATATGTTTTGAGACAACATACAGAAGCTTTGTCAATGCAGAACAGAATAAGACAAGACTCAACAATGAAACATATTCTTTTGCTGAAACAATGAAAAACATGCATAAGAGCAGTCAGGCTTATTTAATTGACACTGATTTTTGTGCAGTCAGGTTTACATAATAAATTTAATCGATATCCCAAATTTTGTTGCCTAGTTACTTTATGATGAGGGAAGAGTCCATAGTGTACAAATTGGTCAACCATATCTTACTGGTAGCACTGCTGCCTTTAGGTGTAGCATGTTACAGATTCTCCCTGCTATTTAATCTCCTGAATAATTGGAGATAAACCTTCCCGAGATTCCAACTGATTTTCTTAATCAACATAATGTAATTAAGTCACAAAATTCAGAATATAATTGAAAGATCCTGAATAAACCTACTTCATTGCATAATTTTTGTTGTTTCAGAAGAAGAGCAAGATTTGTAGTTGATTCTCAACTAATTCCATCCTTCATTAACAAATTCACTTTTATATGGTTCCTTAGGACTTAACCCTGAGATCAACACAAAAACTCTACTCTTCTAACAATGTTGTTGTTCAGTTACTTGAAGCTGTAAAATAGAACCTGCTAGAAAATGAAAAGGATCAATATTTGAATATTATTTTAAAACACATCCAACTTAAGAAATCCTGATACAAATATTTGCATAAGAAGTAAAATGAGGAGTTCTTCTAAGGACAGGGACAATGTAGTGAAGTTAGCTGCGTGAATGTGCTGGTATTTTACCTACGATTATGTGCTGAGGTCAGCCTCAAAGATCCAACAGAATGCAGTTTCATGGCAAGATTAAATTACCAGGATAACGACAATCACGGAGGCAGTCTATGATGAAACAGCTTCTGAGGGAGCTCCAAATCTTCAATAACAATGAATTGGAATCTACTGTAAAGGAGACAAAGTTTAGTGAGATTTGGTAACCCACAAAGTCACTATCTGGGGTGTTACTTAAAACCAAGATTGTGCCTTGACCATATATGCTTTTTGATGTGTTCTGTCCAGTGTTTGACCATAGTTTGCCTCTTAAACCATATTGAGCTCATAATTCTGGATGTTAGAATAGGTATGTGTATATATAGACTGTTCTACGTTTTGAAAACCATGGAATCCTATGACTTTTTTCTCCTAGTAAGTACCTGGCATCTCAAACATCATTTACTGATCCCTAACCAGATCATAATACTAGTCACAGGGTTTCCTAAGTGGCTACGGCCCAGATTTCAGTATATTGGGTTGGAAGCTGATGGCTCCCTCTCTGAATTTGTGAACAGGAGCAGCACCATCCAGAATAAATAAAGAGTTCACTCACCCAAAACTCTTAAGACATTTCATTCATGAATGTAAAATGTATGACAAGTAAACTGAGACATTTGAGTCCGAACCATTTTTTAAATAAAGTCAAGGCTGATGTTCAACTCTATTTAAACTTTACTGCATTATTATCGTCTTCAAAAGTCTACCGAGTTCTGACTTCAACTGGTTTAACAAATTGAGGCGAGGAATTTGCGAGACTTACAACCCTGAGACATTTCTTCATTCATATCTCATCCTGTTTTTAAAATAGTAATCTTTTATTTTGAGACTGTGACTCCTCACTCTAGATGTGCCAAACAGAAAATGTTTCTCAGTATCAACCCTGTGAGTGACTATGTAAACAGTATAAAATTGTGAATTTGGGATGACTGGAACTCTATTGTAGCTTCTCAAGGTGAAATTTAGTTTAACATTTTAAAACATTTCCGGACAAAATGTTCATGCTTGTCAATTTGAATGGTGAGTTAGTCAGGTAATCACAGGCAACATTCTCCAGATTTTGATTATATTTGAGTATTTTCAGCCATAAAATTAGGATCAAGCCTTGACTAGGAACACAGACTAACAACAGTATTAGCACTGACAGATGACAAATATTAATGTGCACTACTCACTGTGTATTGGTTATATAGGTTACATGCTTGATGTCTAATAACAGCAACTAGAAATGAAAGTGGTCACCAATATATGGATTCTATAAATATGTAGCCCACTTTAGCTATTAAAATAAAATAAATAATAAAAACAAATTCTGTTGTACATTATCTAACACTGATTTTATTTGGTTATGCAAAAATTTTGACAATGAAACAGTTTCCAGTAAAAATGCATTTAAAATCAAGATTCCACAGAATACATCAAGCACATCCCTTATAAAGATATAAAACCAAACCAGGTGTTGTGTATGCATAATAACTGTGCTATCTTAATGCATAATGCATGTTTGATTATACTCTGTGGCACTAAATTACAAAACTAAATTCAGAAAATAACTTTTTTTGGCAAACAATTTTTTTCTGTTGGAGCATTTAAAAGCAGCTAGAAATTAAGGACTTTTCTGTCCGCTCTTATATAGGTAACGGTTGTTTTATAAAGACTATTACAGTAGGCTTTTCTCCTCGTAAGAAAATGCCTCGAATCAGCTCTAGCTGGATTAAAACATTCTGCAACTATACTGCTTTTGGGCTATACTTAGAATCTATATACAACCTCTTTACAGTCCTCTCAGTAGTGTATGTATGCAGACTTACTGATTTTCCTGATTAAAAAACAAGTCTGTTAAGATTTCAGTCAATATTCATTCTGAGGAAACCTACATCCAGGTGTCTTCTTGCCAATTTAATCCAAAAAATTGGACAGTGATGAAAGCCACTATGAATAGAAATGCTAACCTCTCAATTTTCACCATGTTATTAAGTACTCAACTTTTTTTTATCATGTTTTATTATTGAAAACAACTGAAAATTCTATGTTACCTCTTCATTTTAGCACAGCACAATATGAAAATAAATAACAATTGGAAACACTTGTAAAACGTTACATAGAAATTTACCCAAACCATATAAAAGAGGAAGGAGCTATGCTCAATCCTGGAGTCCTGCTGACCTTGGTGAGTTGGCAGTAAAGGTGCTACAAATGGATTCAGCACTCAGTTCTGGAAATGAGAAATAAAATTCAGATTGTTACCTACTGAGTACAGCAGGAAGGTGCATATGAAGTTAAGAAAACACTGGATTAAGCTCCAATGTTCTTCGTTGTCAAAAGGCCAGAGGACACACATTATCAATACTGGCACATGAGAGTTGTTATGTGGGAGATGTTGGAGTTCATGGAAATGTAACCAAATGTGAGTTATCATTAACAGGGAAGGAAAGAAAATGGATTATTCTTTTACGTTTTTATACACTGAAAATAAAGTATATGTGTACTTATTTGAAGATTAAATACAAAGTGTAAGAATAATGTAATAAAAAGGCACTAAGAAATTGTTACTGAGTATGCTTCAAGTATAATGATGAAAAAAGGGAAAAAACTTTTTATAAAACCTTGAACCACATAGGTTTACATGTGCTTGAAAGTGGTCTTTAGTACGAAGCTCATCGTCCCTGATGGAAGATAATTAAGCACCATTGCAAGAATGTTAAATAAAAATAAGTATGGACACTTCCATCTTGACACACAAATGCACATCATCAGATTTACAAATTACAATTTCCCAGAATTTTGAGTTAAATAGAACATAAAACTATATCTATGGGGCATGATTACTTGCGCCAAATACTTTAAGAAGTTTGTGAAGAATATGCTACGAACTTCACTGGCCACTCATCATGGGATTACATTGCAAATTTAGCTATAATGGGATGGCATTTAGTGGTACCTAGTCATATTACAAACATTACAAATGTAGGTTGCTGTGAAACTTCTGAGTTCAATCTACAGTTAGGTTCATGGTTTAGTTAAGTTTAAAAAGGCTTTAAAATAAGAACGATAAAACTAAACAGATGTTATACTACATTATCAAGTACTTTTTCCAGTCACACAGAATGTTTGTCAGCTACAGAAATACAAATATAAAAATATTATTCAAATGTAACCTAAATGCAAATGACAAAATGTTGCAACGCCCTTAAAAGTAAATACTTTTGTTTTACATTTTAGAGCCAGCAAATGACTAAAATTTGATTTAATTCACACTCTTTATTTAGTACATTCAGAAATATATAAAAGGTTAATATACTTGTGACATTGTAACATGGAAGCTTTGCAGGGAGTGTGACAGATTCATAAATCATAATCACGACAAACAGTAATTACAGATATCTTTTACGTAACTGAGAACACACAATGCACTTAAAAAGGTGCAATATTCTGTGAGTTTGTTTTAAAATACATTTGAAGTATCGTGTGGTGCAACTGTGAAGTAATAATCAACCAGCACTTAGTTTCACTGGGGTCAATGATCCAATTCTTGGACTGCAGAATTATCACAAACACCCATAACATGAAGCTTAATGAACCTACTTCTCAGGTATAGCTGACAGTGCCAAGTCATTTTAAACTTTAAGATCTAAGCAGGCACTAAGTATCAAAATCTCAACTCTTCAAGTTTTGTAATAAGTTGAAACATTTTGTAAATTATAGCCCATATTCTACTTTGGGGGGTGGGGGGTGGTGGAAGAAGAAATGTTTTTGAATAGATAATTTAATCTGGATCCACCAACTCCAGCAAAAATGCCTCAGTATGCAGCAAAATGAACTCTGTTTTTCATTCACTGATACATAATCACACTGTTCAGAACTGCACCATTTGAAGATTTTCTAAGAAACCAAAGTAACCCCGTATAATACAAGCAGTCTTCTTGAACGAAAAAGGCATTCATTTTATTGGAAGCTGTTTTTTTGTGGTGGGGTAAAGAGCAAATCTATTTGTAATTTTATACAACCAAGCTTTTTTCTAATATAGCCCTATGTTTTACAATCCTTCAGACTTCGACACATTTTTTGATCAGTTCTTGGGTCTTCTGGCTCAAGATGTGTTTCATTAGGCTTTGTAAGCTGGAAGAAAATACAAGTTTGTTAACATCCCATTGAAAGCTTTTTCATTATTTCAAAATATAGTACAAGTAGTACCAGCCTTAGATGCAAAACAGACTTTGAATCCTGTCGCAAAGTAGACTATTCAGCCCAATGTTTCTGGACTAAGTCCTCAACACCCTGGCCAAACTGTCATCGAACAACAGGGTAATTTAATGACAAGGCTTGACAGCTATGCCTGTTCCTATCCTTGTTCAACATCTATCCAGCACACTTTCTAGCAAAGATCAATAGACTATTGTCAGTTCACAGATTAGTTCTCCAGATCTCAGGGTCACAGCGACAGTTGCAGCATCTATTTTCCTCCCCCAAATGAGATCCTCACCATTGAACTTTTTTCTCACTTGGTGGTCTCTGAGCAGGTGACGACAAGACAAAGTCTGTCAACATGAAACCCAAATTTCAGAGCAATAAATTGATCATTTAAATGAGTTTTAATACAAATATTCATTTGAAGTGTAAAGTAGCAGACCAAATAAACAAAACTATTTTTTCAGGTGTCTTTTCAGTTAAGAAGCAGTGCTAGACAGAATCATAAAATCCCCACAATGCAGGAACATGAGAACATAAGAACTAGGAGCAGGAGTAGGCCATCTGGCCCCTCGAGCCTGCCCCGACATTTAATAAGATCATGGCTGATCTTTTTGAGACTCAGCTCCACTTACCCGCCCACTCACCATAACCCTTAATTCCTTTACTGTTCAAAAATGTATCTAGCCTTGCCTTAAAAACATTCAGTGAAGTAGCATCAACCACTTCACTGGGCAGGGAATTCCACAGATTCACAACCCTTTGGGTGAAAAAGTTCCTCCTGACCTCAGTCCTACATCTGCTTCCCTTTATTTTGAGGTGATGCCCTATGGTCCTAATTTCACCTGCTGGAGGAAACAACATCCCTGCCTCCACTTTATCTATTCCCTTCATAATCTTATATGTTTCTATAACATCTCCCCTCATTCTTCTGAATTCTAATGAGTATAATCCCAGTCTACTCAGTCTCTCCTCATAATCCAACCTTCTCAACTCTGGAATCAAACCAGTGAATTTCCTCTGCACCCCCTCCAGTGCTAGTATATCTCTTCTCAAGTAAGGAGACCAAAACTGCACACAGTACTCCAGGTGTGGCCTCAACAGGACCCTACACAGCTGCAGCATAGCCTCCCTGTTTTTAAACCCCATCCCTCAAGCAATGGCAGACAAAATTCCATTTGCTTTTTTAATCACCTGCTGCATCTGCAATCCCACCTTCAGTGATTCATGCACAAGGACACCCAAGTCCCTCTGCACAGCAGCGTGCTGCAATTTTTTACCATTTAAAACATAGTCCATTTTGCTGTTATTCCTACCAAAATGGATAACCTCACACTTATCAACAATGTACTCCATCTGCCAGACCTTTGCCCACTCACTTAGACTATCTATATCCCTCTGCAGACTTTCGGTGTCTTCTGCACACTTTGCTTTACCACTCACCTTAGTGTCATCTGCAAATTTTGACACACCACACTTAGTCCCCAACTCCAAATCGTCTATGTAAATTGTAAACAATTGCGGTCCCAACACTGATCCCTGAGGCACACTACTACCCACTGACCGCCAACCAGAAAAACACCCATTTACCCCTATTCTTTGCTTTCTACTGGTCAACCAATCCTCTATCCATGCCAATACATTACCTGTAATACCGTGCAACTTTATCTTATGTAGCAGCCTTTGGTGTGTCACTGTCAAATGCCTTCTGGAAATCCAGATACACCACATCCACAGGTTCCCCATTGTCCACCATCCAAGTAATGTCCTCAAACAATTCCACCAAATTAGTTAAACATGACCTACCCTTCATGAACCCATACTGGGTGTTCCCAATGGGACAACTTATATCCAGATGTCTTGCTATTTCTTCCTTAATGGTAGATTCAAACATCTTCCCCACTACCGAAGTTAAGCTAACTGGCCTATAGTTACCTGCTTTTTCTCTATATCGTTTTTTTAAACAGTGGCGTCACATTGCTGTTTTCCAATCTGCGGGAACCACCCCAGAGTCCAGTGAATTTTGGTAAATAATTACTAGTGCATTTGCTATTTCCCCCATCACCTCTTTTAGTAGACTGGGATGCATTTCATCAGGGCCAGGAGGCTTGTCTACCTTTAGCCCCATTAGCTTGCCCAGCACTGCCTCCTTAGTGATAATGATAGTTTCTCGGTCCTCGCCTGCTATAACCGTCTTGCCATTAGTTTTTAGCATGCTATTTATGTCTTCCACCGTGAAGACCGACTCAAGATAACTGTTTAATATCTCGGCTTTTTCCTCATTCCCAGTTATTAAATTGGCCTCCTCATCCTCTAAAGGACCAATGTTTACCTTTGCCACTCTTTTACGATTTACACATTTATAGAAACTTTTGCTGCCTGTTTTTATATTCTGAGCTAGTTTACTCTCATAATCTATCTTACTTTTCTTTGTGGCTTTCTGTTGCCTTTAAAGATTTCCCAGTATACGAGTTTCCCACTACTCTTTGCTTTTTTGCATGTGTTTTTTTTTCAATCTGATACTTTCCTTTATTTCCTTAGACATCCATGGCTGGCTCTTTGTTTTCCTACAGTTCTTCCTTATCACTGGGATATACTTCTGCTGAGCACTGTGAAAAATTGTTTTGAAAGTCCTCCACTGTCCCTCAATTGACCCACCATAAAGTTTTTGCTCCCATTCTACCTTAGCTAACTCCTTCCTCATTCCTTCATCGTCTCCTTTGTTTAAGCACAGGACATAGGTACTGGATTGAACCTTCTCACGTTCCATCTGTATTTTAAATTCCAGAAGAGACCCTTAGGCTCGTTGAGTCCACATTGACCCTCCAAAGGGCATCCCACCCAGACCCATATCCCCTCACATTTCCTTAACCTCACATGGAGTTTTTACTATAGCTAACCGACCTAATTGGCATGCTGCAGAGCAATTAAAAAAAAAAATGGCCAAACCACTCAACTTGCACATCTTTGGACTGTGGGAGGAAACTGGAGCATCCAGAGGAAACCCATGCAGACATGGGGAGAACATTTAAACTCCACACAGACAATTGCCCAAGGCTGGAAAAACCCAGGTCCTTGGCGCTTTAAGGCAGCAGTGCTAACCACTGAGCCACCGTGCAGAAGAGGACAAGTCCACACACGTTGGCTACCAAGAAGGGTGGCGAGACCTGGGCCAACTGAAGGCACATATAACAAACACTGATCTTACATTTGACTCTGAAACAGCCTCAGTGGAATTTATATGAAAGTGGGGATAAGCAACAGGTGGCTATTCAACTTGGGATTCCTTTCTCCAACAGATGACTACGCAGAAAAGTTGGTGGTGAGGTGTGCAGACAGAAGGCAGGAAAAGTGAAGAGAGGGAGAGGGAGAGGGAGAGGGAGAGGGAGAGGGAGAGGGAGAGGGAGAGGGAGAGGGAGAGTTCCCTCTCCTTAACATATTATCTGAAGCTGCACCTCCATCTGGTCCCTCTCCCTGACTCTCGCCCTGGTTTGGTCCCTCTTTCTGAGCCATGCCCTTGCCCTATCACTACCCCAAAAGCCCGCGCTTCACCTCGTGCCCCTCTTAACCCTCCTTACCATCACCTCACCACTCCCCCTCCCCAAACCTTCAATACCACTACCAACCTGCCCCAACCACGGCCTCTACCTGAACCAAAGCTGCAGTGCAGCACTCCTACACTTTAACTACCTCCCAAGGAGGTGCAGGTATGCTACCCATTCAAGTTTCTTTTCTCCATTACGGTTGTTGTCATTGCTTCTAGTGCATAGGCCTTGGGCTGAATGGAATGACTCAGGTTTGCACAGCTCTTCCATTCAAAGGCTGTTTCTCTCTTGCATTGGCTGTTGACAGGGTTCCTAACAAAGCTGCCACTGATCAGATGAACAACTCCCTGCAGAATCTGCCACTTCTAATTGCTGTATTTGGAACATGGGTCCTGGGCTGGAAAGAAAGCACATAAGAAGGGCAGCATGGGGCTCAGCGGTTAGCACTGCTGCCTCACAGCGCCAGGGACCCAGGCTTGATTCCAGCCTCGGGCGACCATGTGGAGTTTGCACATTCTCCCCATGTCTGTGTGGGTTTCTTCTGGGTGCTCTAGTTTCCTCCTACAGTCCACAGATGTGCAGATTAGGTGGGTTGGCTATGCTAAATTCTCCATAGTGTCCACGGACGTACAGGCTAGTTGGATTAGCCATGGGAAATTCCAGGTTACAATGATACAAAGGCAGGGGTGGTGGGAGGCTGGATTTGGGTGGGATGCTCTTCGGAAGATTGGTGTTGATTTGATGGGCTGACTGGCCTGATTCCACACAATAGGGATTCTATGAAGAACATAGCCAAATTTGCAGATGACAGAAGTATGTGGAAAGTAAGTGGAGGGAGATACAAAAAATTTACGGGAATATTGACAGTGTGACAGTACTGTGCCTTTAAGAGAGGTGCTCTGTGCTGTTTCTCTTGCAAAGGGGTGTTGTCACAGTGGTACTGAAATGTATCCTTCAGACAGGCAGTTGATCAACAGCTTTTGAGTTCTCTCTGGGTGTTTTTAAGACAAAAAAAAATCATGAGTGGGCAGAGTCACTGCTCACTGGAGCCAAAAAGGCATTTAATTTTGCTTTCAGTTTGTTGATGAGAAAGTTTCTGCTGGCTGCTGGAGCTAAAAGCTCGAGTTCTCTGCTGCTACAGTGAAGTCTTAGACAGTGAGATTTCTTCTTAAAAATCAAAAGGGGCACATTGTTTCTTTCTGCTAGACTGAGGACAGACAGCATGAGATTACTAACTGTTTTGCTGAATGACATTTTTGCCGAAGTGTGTGTATACTGGATCCTGCCTAGGCTGGAACAGTTGGTGATTAGTGGTTAAATAATACATTATCTTGTTATGTATTTCAACAGAGTAAAGTTAAATCAACTTTTCTTTTTTTCTGTATTCTTACAACACAGTTAAAATGTGCTTCGATTATAGCTTAGTGGTGGACCAAGCGAATCCTTTCTGGTACTCAGTGCCTGACACTTGCTTTTTAGATTATAAAAGTTAGGATTTAAGCCATCTCCATAATGGATTGGCATCCACAGATGTTACCATAATAGTGGGACTCCTGCAGCATAAAGAATCTACAATGAAGAGAAACAACAACCATTTAAAATTACTCCTTCTGAAAATTTGCAACAATACAATCTCATAGGTCATAGGTACAAGGGGGTCTGGTATGGTCCATAAGAATGGCTTAAGTGGGCAAAAAGTTGGTAAATGGAATATAATGTGGAAAAAGTGATGCTGTTCATCCTGGAATGGAGAACCAAAAAAAAAATACTACTTAAACAGAGAAAAAGGTGCAAAAAGCTGCAACACAAACGGACTTGGGGGTACCTGCGCATGGAATACTGAAAGCTAGTACACAGGTGCAGCAGGTAATCAGGAAGGCTAACGGAATGTTGACCTTTATTTCAAGGGAGTTGTACTATAAGAGTAGGGAAGTCTTAATACAACTGTACAAGGTGTTGAGAGATCAGATTGAGAGTACTTAGTGCTGTTTTGGTCTCTTTATCTAAGGAAAGATAATTATTTCATTGGATACAGTTGAGAAGGTTCACTGGGTGATCTCTATTACAGAAGAAAGGTTAACCAGGTTGGGACTCTGCTTTGAGTTAAGAACAAGAAGTAACCCCATTAAAACACAGGCTTCTTAAGCAGCTTGACAGGATAAGTGCTCAGAGGATGTTTCCCCACATGGGAGAGCCTAGGACAAGAGGGCACGGTCTCAGAATAAAGGGCTGCAAATTTAAGACTGAAATGAGGAATTCCTTCTTTAAGGGTTGAGTGACTTTGAACTGCTTACCACAGAGAGCTATGGGGGAACAGTCCTTGTGTATACTTAAAGCTGAGATAGATAAGTACATCCCCTTGTTCAGTCGGGAAATCAAGGGTTATGAGGAACATGCAGGAAAGTGGTTGTGAGGACAACCATAATTCTACTGAATAGAAGTGGAGGCTTGGGGGACTGAATGGACTGCTCCTGTTCCTATTTCTTATGGTCTTATGGTTTTGTTTTGTTTGTGTTGTCAGTATTACCTCATCTGTTCTATTTGTCAGTAGAATTATTGGTGAGATTCAACAGGTATTTTTGAGACAAACATACCTTCAGAAGCCTTAGACTTACCATATGTTGCTCCTCAGATGGATTTGCATCTACAGATGTTATTACAATAGTGGGATTTCTGCAGCATAAAGAATCTACATTGAAGAGAAAACAAGATTAAAATTACTGCATTCACTTCCACAAACCTCCAATTTGCTCCTCTTGCTACAGTACAGCCTCATAGGTCACAGGTACAGGAATGGTTTGTTTGAAGCCCTGGTGTTTTCCATAGGTAGCAAATTTTTTGACATGAACCCACACAATGAGTGCCAGCACACTGAGTATTTAGAGCACTGCATTTGAGCCTGAACCTCACGTATACTCACTTTCAAAGAGAAATTAGAAGATAGTGGATGGATTTCTGATGAGAAGTGGCAACCCACCTCCTTCTTTGCTAAACTCATCTAATTTAGCAGTGGAGGGATTTAATAATTTTATTTAATATTTAACTTTATAACGTTTCCACTTCACTTCATGCAATTATTAAGCTGCTGAGCAAAACTACTCACACAAAACAATAAACCAAGCAGTATGCCAATAAATGTCTTGGTTCAGTGGTAGCACACAGTGTTCTGAGTTAGAAGGTATGGGTTCCAATCTTATTCTAATGCCTGATGTTAATTGTATCAATTGAAGTTAGGTACGTACAAGTGGAAGGTATTGATTGGACAGTTACTTGCACACATAAAAAGAGTTACTTCAGTACTTCACTTTGCAAATAAATCAATTCCAAGCAATTCCTTGGGTTTCTTCCTTTATCAAATGAAGTTCAGGATTAAAATAGCTGACTACATAATCAAGACTTCTCAGTGCAGTAGCAAGGGAGTGCCTTCTGTGCAAAGATGCAACACTTCGGGTAGATCTTGAACCTGTCTTGATATACAAGAAAAAGGTACATTCCCCATACAGGTGGCCGAAAGGCCCTCTGCTTCTTCCTGTCCCGCAGGCCCGACCAGTCCCCCTCCGCTGACACCCTCATCCGCTTAGCCGAACTCGTCCTCACCCTCAACAACTTCTCTTTCAATTCCTCCCACTTCCTACAGACAAAGGGGGTGGGCCATGGGTACCCACATGGGCCCAAGCTATGCCTGCCTCTTTGTAGGTTACGTGGAACAATCCCTCTTCTGTAGCTACACTGGCCCGAAACCCCACCTCTTCCTCCGTTACATTGATGACTGTATCGGCGCCGCCTCGTGCTCCCACATGGAGCTCGAACAGTTCATCCATTTCACCAACACCTTCCACCCCAACCTTAAGTTCACCTGGACCATCTCTGATACCCCTCTCTCCTTCCTGGACCTCTGTCTCCATCTCTGGCAACCACCTGGAAACCGATATCCATTTCAAGCCCACTGACTCCCTTAGCTACCGAGAATACACCTCCTCCCACCCACCTTAATGCAAAAATGCCATCCCCTATTCCCAATTCCGTCGCTTCTGCCGTATCTGCTCCCAGGATGAGGCATTCCACTCCCGTACATCTCAGGTGTCCTCGTTTTTCAAGGACCGCAACCTTCCCCACCCTCAGTGGTCAAGAACGCCCTCGACTGTGTCTCCTGCATTTCCCGCAATTCATCCCTCACACGGCCTCCCCACAATAACAACCAAAACAGAATCCCCCTCGTCCTCACGTGCCACCCCACCATCCTCCGGATCAAACGCATCATCCTCCGACACTTCCGCCATCTGCAATCCGACCCCACCGCCAAAGACATTTTTCCCTCCCCACCCTTATCTGCTTTCCGGAGGGACCACTCTCTCCCAGACTCCCTTGTTCATTCCACACTCCCCTCCAGATCCACCACACCTGACACTTTTCCCTGCTACTGCAGGAAGTGCTATACCTGCCCTTACACCTCCCCCCTCACCCCCATCCCAGGCCCCAAGAAGACTTTCCATATCAAACAGATGTTCACCTGCACATCTGCTAATGTGGTATACTGCATCCACTGTTCCCGTTGTGGCCTCCTCTAAATCGGGGAAACCAAGCGGAGGCTTGGGGACCGCTTTGCAGAACACCTATGCTCAGTTGGCACTAAACAACTGCACCTCCTAGTCACGAACCATTTCAACTCCCCCTCACATTCCTCAGACGACATGTCCATCCTGGGCCTCCTGCAGTGCCACAACAATGCTACCCGAAGGTTGCAGGAACAGCAACTCATATTCCGCTTGGGAACCCTACAGCCCAATGGTATCAATGTAGACTTCACAAGCTTCAAAATCTCCCCTCCCACTACCACATCCCAAAACCAGCCCAGCTTGTCCCCGCCTCCCTAACTTGTCCTTCCTCCCACCTATACCCTCCTCCCACCTACTAACCTCATCCTGCCCCCTTGACCTGTCCGTCCTCCCTGGACTGACCTATCTCCTCCCTAACTCCCCACCTACACTCACCTTTACTGGCTCCATCCCTGCCTCTTTGACTTGTCTGTCTCCGCTCCACCTATCTTCTCCTCTATCCATCTTCTATCTGCCTCCCCCTCTCTCCCTATTTATTTCAGAACCCCTTTCCCCTCCCCCATTTCTGAAGAAGGGTCTAGGCCCGAAACGTCAGCCTTCCCGCTCCTCTGATGCTGCTTGGCCTGCTGTGTTCATCCAGCTCTACAAATTGGTATCTACAGGTTACCCCATTTAAAGCACATTGCGATCATGCTGCAGGGATGTTCCCTGAATAGTACTACTTCTATTTTTGCATTAATGTTATTACTGCCAATGCTCTCTGGCCCTCCTGCTCATTTCTTTCTTCCACTACCCCACCACTTGCTGTTTGCATTCCTGACCGTGCTGCTTGTCATGGACAATGACAAAAACTGTGTTTATTACCTTTTTGAGCTGCAGCTATAAGGGCTTCCTTGTGCTGGGTGAAGGATGGTAATAACCGTTCAGCAGTGTACTTTTAGAATCAATTTGTTTAAGAAAAAGACCCTTGAGAAACAGCTTTTGTTGTAAATCACTTCCCAGCTTGGTCATATTTATGCCTGTGATTAAAAATTCAAGCCAAAAAACAAACTTTTGGCCAGTGTCAGGCCATCCAGCCCAAGTTAAATCCTTCTGGGATGTAATGCATTCCAGTATACAATCCAATACACATTAATTCCATCAGGAGGAGAACTGGTGTGTGTCCCAGTGCAGTTTGAATAGAATCAATGTTCCATCAAGGAAGTTAAATATCTCGTGTCAAGTCATCCAGGTTATCAACTCCCATCAGTCATAATTAAATTTGAATGAGTATCACACTTTAATACTAGGAGTCAGCACAGGTGGCATGGTGGCCAGCACTGCTGCCTTACAGCACCAGGGACCCAGGTTCTATTCCATCCGTTGCCAGCAGAGGTAGTAGAGGCAGGCACGGTAGATTCATTTAAGGTGCGTCTGCACAGATGCATGAGTAGGTGGGGAGCAGAGGGATACAGATCCTTAGGAATTGGGCGATAGGTTTAGACAGTGGATTTGGATCGGCACAGGCTTGGAGGGCCGAAGGGCCTGTTCCTGGGCTGTAAGTTTTCTTTGTTCTTTGTTTTCAGCTGTCTGTCTGCATGTTCCCCTGTATCTGTGCAGGTTTCCTCCCACAGTCCAAAGATGTGGAGGTCAGGTGCACTGGCCATGCTAAATTGCCCAGTGTCTAGGGAAGTGTGGGATAGATGGATTAGCCATGGAAAATGCAGGGTTACAAGAATAGGTTTGGGTGTATGGGTCTGGTTGGGATGTGTGAATTCAAGGGGCCAAATGGCCTGTAGGGACTCGATGATACTCTTCTATAGAGGCATCCATGCAGGAAGGCAGGCTGCGTATCTACCATTGGCAGTTTAATTAGAGGTACTGCGCAAATGCACAAATCTGGTCCTGACATGCAACAGCATTGAAGGACTGAATGCTCACCACTACATGAATGATTTCATTAACATAATATTTTCCCAAATACATGTGACAAGTATTTTGTCACTACCATCTGACGCCATTTTTGGGTTACAAAATGAATAAAAAGAAATTACTTAAATAGAGCTTCATCTTCTGTTTAATTGACAGAAAAACATAAAGGCAGTCAAGTAAGAAATAACGTTCAACTTTACAGTTGTTCTTGTTAAGCACAGCTCCAAGTTTTCTTAAGGTTTCCAGGTTTCTGTAAGGTGTTCCGGTTTCCGAGCTGCAACAAGTCACCAATCCAGGCCCCGGGAGATCTTGCCCCCACTGTGACATCGCTAAAGAGTCCTGATCCGGGCCCATCACACAGTCAAAGCTGCAGCCGTCACCTCGCTAGGAGTCCCTGCTCCAAGCCTACCACAATGGCTGCAGCTACTGCCTTTAACATGAATCCCACTCCAGACTTTTCTGTGATGACACTTCCTCCGCCGCAGAAAAGAAGAGAAAGAAGAAAAAGGAAAGAGAAAGAAGGATGTGGCTAACCTGGAGCAGATGGGTTCAGGAGCCCAAATGCTAGCTACCTTACAGGCACTGCTGGTACTTTTAGTAGAAAATTCAGCTCAAAAGAAATTTTATCCATATTTAGTGGATTAATGCAGCTTAATGTTAAAGCTGTTTATTTTACAATATGCATCAACTGGGTAACTTCAGAAATGCTGAGATGATATCCCTAAACAATGGTGAAGTCAGTCAAGCCTGTGTAGAAAGTTCCACGTGACTTGAAGATGTTTCTATTATTCTGCCAATTCCTTATAAATGGTGTATATCTAATCAGGTTTAAGTATGAAAAAATAATTGCATTATGTATAACCTTACTCAAAATGGTTTTGCAGTTATAAATATACAATTGTCAGATTGTTGTACAATTCTAATTTAGACAGCAGGATTGTTTCTATGCCATAACATAAATGCTTTACATAAGGCTGTTTTATGACTTGGTCTTACAATTGTTCAAATGTGCACCATTAATGTGTTTAGAATTATGACAGTTTTAACATGCAGCTTTAATAGAGATTAATGATCAATCATAAACGCAAATGTCCACACCCCTCAATCTCACATACTTAAATATAAAAAGGATCAACAATCTTCAAAATTGACTGACCTGTATTTTTTGAAGAGAGGCATTTGTCAAGGAACAGGCAACACACCTCACTGGGGCAATTCTTCATGCTTTCTGCTTTGGATAGGAGAACCTGATTGGAACATATTAATTCTTCTTAGAATCAAGAATTTAGATACATTTAGAAGCATTCAAATCTGAAGCACACAACATGGTCATTCAGGCCACTGCATCAAGCTACCTCTTACCAGCACAAGCCAAAACTAAACCTATTGTTCTGGTTTCTTTCATAATGCAGTATCATCTGATGCTTCAAATACGTATCTATCCCTAACTGAAAAATGGAATGTTCTCTGCTTAGAGCATTACCAACGTTGCCCAATTCAAACAAAAATTCTGAAGATGATATATGGGCCCTACTTTTTCATTTGATCAGTACTTGAAATCTAATGGACATCCCACTCAAGTGTGGACTGTCCGAGATAACTAGACAAGAGAAAAGGATATTTTGGCATTACTCATTCCTTGCAGATCAAACCAGTGGAATATAAAGAATAAAAAAGGTGAATAATTCAAAATTGTGAAGCTGCAGTCTACATTTGTAGTAAAAGCAGAAAAAAAATTGCAGGGATGGAATGAATTGGCATATAGTATCCTGTTACTGAGTACGACGGAAGAGAAGTCAGGATTATAGCGGCCATGCCAAAGTCAGTTACACAAGAAACTAAGTTTAATCAGTTTGTGGCAGCTAAATCTGACAACCTATTTGCAAGCTCTAAAACATTATGCAGCCTGCAAGCTTCCTTGCACAGGCCTTTTTTTTTTAAACCCCAAAACACTGCAGATGCCCCGCATAAAACTAACATTTGGAAATGATAACAGTTGATGTATGATATTATGAAAGTTAAACTAAGAATATCCAGACTTCAGTGTTAAGTATAACTGATTTACATTAGAAGCAAGCAGAAGCTGCTCAAATTCTCCACTTTATCGCTGAAATCTGTATTCCTACTAAAAAAATCAGGAGTGTTCTGGAAAGGGATTCATATTTTAAGTTCTGTTTGAGGGATATTCCTCACACTATTTGTCTACCCAACAAGAGTTTATAATTACGTTTGTCACAATAATGGACTATCCACCTGGGGGTAACAAAGGCCTTACTGCGTCTAAAGTTGTGTGAAGATGTCTCACCTGATAATTGGAGTGAGAATCTGGTCAAACACTTCAGCAGATAGGTCCCAAAACATTCCTAGGCTAGCCAGATCTGGGCTAGCTCTTCAATGGAATCTACAGGAGTCAACGTTTGGGGTGGGGTGGGGCGGGGCAGGGTGGGGGGATAGGTTAAATCTTTCCACGCAAGTACAATCTTTAAAGGCATTGGTGGTTACCCTTCTGCAGGCATCTCCACATTTTGGCACTTGCCAACCTCTGCCTATGTTTCTCTGTCTAGGGCAGCACGATGGCTCAGTAGTTAGGACTGCTGCCTCACAGTGGCAGGGACTTCTGTTCGATTCTATCCTCAGGTGACTGTCTGTGTCTGTGCAAACTCCACATTTTCCCTGTGTCTGCATGGGTTTCTTACGGGTGCTCCGATTTCCTTCCACAGTCCAAAGATGTGCAGGTTAGATGGATTGGCCATGCTAAGTTGCCCATTGTGACAAAGGATGTGCAGGATGGGTTGGTTAACCATGGGAAATGCAGGGTTACATGGATTGGGGGCTTCTGGGTAGGAAGTTTTTCGGTGGGTCAGTGTGGGCTTGATGGGCTGAATGGCCTGCTTCCACACTGTAGGATTCTACGTTCTAAAAGGACTGTGTTCTGATGGCAAATTGTGCAATATTAGGTAAACTTTAAGCACAGATCGCTTAATTCAGACTCAAATACGGGAGTAAGATTTCCAGAATATATTGCGCCCACTGACTGAACGAAATGGAGAAATGGAAAAATACCTGGCAAAACGTTGTCCTTCTCAAACTGGGGGAAAATGGATACTGCTCTCACTTCATTCACCTAGCTTACATCTTATTTGGGAGTGATTAGTGCCAACACAGAAGCAGAGAGTTGCATTTCTTAGGACAAACCTCACTTAAAAAAAACAAATTGAAGTCCATTTTTAATTTTAAATCTTTAATTCCATTTCTGCGCTTCCTTTAGTGCTGTGGTGGTAAGCTACCAATAACTATAACAGCAAATATGCTGTAACAGGATATATAATAAATATAGTAAATCTCTGATAATTTAAATAAAGCAATTAAACAACCTTGCAAAACAATATTTTTGTAAAAATGACTGAGTGTTAATTTTAATTACACAACTTGGAACTGAGTAGACTGTATTATATTTCAATTAGCAATTATTCAAAAACAATTTACTTATAATACTTTACATACCTCAGAATGTCTGACAGAGAAAGGGCAACATTCCTTAGATAATTCAAGCTCATCGGCATTGTTCATTTTGTCTTTTTCTAATGGCTGTTGATCATCCTCTTCTTTCTTTCTTGTATTGGAAGTACAAACCTTATAATCTATGATTTGCTGAGGCATCTTTGAATGATCACGCTCTGGACACAGATCTTCGAACTGTGACTGAAGAAAACTCAATTTATCTTCACTTGCATCCTGAGAAATTAAATTTGTTTTATCTAAACTAGTCTCTTTACACGGTTTTGACTCTAACTCTTCTTGAAGAATCTGCAAATCTTGTTTGAGGTTCTCTGGACCCAATGCAGAATTTGAACTTTCAGATAATCCACGCTGATCACTGCAGATACTGTATTCTGGTTTTGGGACAGCAATGTCCTCCAATCTTGTAAGAACCACTTCTTTTGTAAGTAATTGTCCAGAGACAGGATAAACATTGGATTGCTCTGACATTGACAAATTACTGCGTTCACAAGAATGCATGACATTGTGGGGAATTATTAAATCTGAACTGAGTTTTGGTTTAGTCCTGGGTTGTTGGCTCATGTCGCCAGTATTAGAATCTGTTACAGTACACATTTGAGGAACAGGGGATTCAAAGGCGAGATCAAAGGGGAGATAGGAGCATTCTCTTGGCTCTGCGGAATCATTTAGATAATCAGTTAAATTTCCCCACAAATCATCAGGTAGGTCTATAGAAATGTCATTAATTATACTTTGCTCGTCTATGCCTTCTATGGGAACACTGCGTTGCAAATCAGCCTTTATTAAAGGCTTTGGATAAACACAAAAGTTGGTGGACTTGGAGGTGCTATGAGTGGATACACTTTTCAGAAGGGTACTATCCGAAGATGAAAATTCACATTCGTTGTTACTTTGAGTCATTAAGAGGTTAATACATTTTGGAACAGAATCATCTGTCTCTTCAGAACCAATTTTCCACTCACTACCATGCTTTGACATATCAACATTTACTGAATCCAAAATTTGAGACTTTCCAAGTTGCTCTTCCCAGAAATTATTTTCTGAATTTTGCAGAAGACATTTCTGACAATCTGCAGGAGCCACTGGTTTCATAGATAGCTCTGTTCCTATAGAACAGCTATGACATCTGGTGATTCCATCTTCTGAAAATGCTGTTTTATCCTCTCTTGGTGAGGCTTTCCATATTTCTTCAATTACTCTGGAATTTAAGTCATCCTTCTTTTCAGAAAGGCCCTCTTGACAAATTCCAAAAATGGGATTCCATTTTCCTGCTTTCATCTCATCTGTTTGAATACCATGTTTTGTTACCTCTAATTTTTCTTTTGAAGCCACGACTGGAAGTTCAATTAAAATACTATCATCCAACTGTAAATATTCACTACCAGGGAGCAAACTAAGGAGGTCATCTTCTGAACAAGCAGTTGGGATGTCTGTAGTCATGTTTACACTCAACTCTATAGGATAAGTTACTGTGTCAACATTCCTAAAGTTACCAGATTTACATAATGAAGACCATGAATTACAATCTTTTCCAAACATATTTGGAAAACAGGATTTATTTTCACCAGCGTCATCATTTTTGGTGGTAATTAACTTAGAAGAATGAGATGGTTCTAAAGAAACACGTTCTCCTTGTGAATTATTTTCCCAATTAGTAGTTTCACCAGAAAATACAATGTCATCTGGATTTTTTATTACTGAAAAATAAGACTCTCTCTCACTGGTTTCTGAAAGTTCTTGCCAACAAACATCTTTATCCGACAAATCTTTGGAAAGTGATTCTGCTCCTGTCTTACCAATTAATGATGATTCAGAAGTGGATGACAGCCAATGCTTAACTTGATTAGTGCTGAGTGGATTTGTGTAGGATATACTTGATGAAGAAGTTAAAGCTTCCACCCCACCTGCTGTTGGGCCATCCTCCCATATATTCAATGGTACTCCATCCAACACTACACTTCGTTCCCCTTCAAATCGGGTTAGATCTTCAACTTTGCTTCCAATAAGGTTAAGGGTTCCACTGTCTTGTTTTAATTCAAAGGCACAAGAATCCATTATAGATTGATTCATATCTCCTTCACAGATTAGGTCTACTGATTTCTTAAGATTATCCAGGGAATCTAAATTTGATTTAGAACAATCTAAAATCTCATTTAATTCACCTTTATCAAGTAATGCTGGAATATCAACAAAGTGACCATCAACAAATGCACCTGTCCAGAGGTAATCTGTAGGACAATTGTCGTCAATGCACAGATCTCGAATGGATGCTGGCAATTTTTCTAACAGATCAGTATCAAATGAAGGTACATTGCTCTTGTAAGCAGTTTCTAACTTACTTTTTAAATTGTTAGAGATGACATTGTCTGAAAGAGGCTCAGTATACCACTGAGGTTCTTCTTTAAATTCCTGTCCTTCATCTTTAAACTTCAACTCTGCTGCAGTGTTCAAATCAGCACTTTTTCTACTTACAACTTTGGTAGACCTCTTCCATCTTTTATTATTTCTTTGCTTGTTCAACCCATTACCTTTGCCAGTACTTTTCCTTAATGAGGGTTTGTCAGTGGAGCACAGAGATGCTCTAATTTGATTCTCCTTTGGTGTCTGGTTTCTTCCTACCATCCATCTCTTGCACTGGCTTTGTGGAAATTTGGAAGTTTTCATTTCCTCAGCGTTTTCATAAAAGTCATTTTCAGCTTCGCTCGAGTCAGAAGAAACAGAACTTGAATGAGTTGGTGCTTGTACAGAATGACCCTGCATCGATTCTGCTTTGTCTAAGCCCAAGATACTGCTCATCATTTTCTTGAAAGATAACCAGGACTCAAACAGACTGGTAAAAACAGATTTTGTTTCAACTTGGAGATACGTTCAAATCTGGTGGACAGGCTACACAAGCATTTAGGTTAGGGAAACACGTTTGATTTTCGCAAACCACTTTTCCTTGCGATAGTGAGGAATTTTCTCAGTCTTGTGGAAAACTTGAATACACCTAAAAATAAAGCATTTAAATAAATAAAGTAGCATAGCAAAATTTTACTGCAGTTTTCATTTTGTAGTGACACAGATCAGAATATAATGGTAGCAAGCAATTAAAAGAATTGAAAGAATCACAGCAGCTGGGGGAACTAAAACCTGATGTATTACCACTGTGGATGATGATTTTGACAACTTTTTGTTTTGGGTGTTGGCGAGGCCACACCTGGAGGGTCGCATACAGCTTTAGTTCCAATATTTTAGAAATGATGTTCTGCCTTGACAACAGTTCAACAGAAATTCACTAGGCTGATTCCTGGGATGAAGGGATTGTCTTATCAAGGATGACTAGGACTTTATTCATTACAGCTTAGAAGAAGAGGAACAATATAATTGAAATGTACATGATTCTGAGGGGGCTTGACAGGTTAGATGTTGAGAAGACATTTCCACTAATGGGCGAATCTCTAATTAGGAGACACCATTACGGAATAAGGGGACAGTCAATTGAAACAGAAGGAACTTCTTCTCTGAGGGTAGCGATTGTCTGAAATTCTCCATCTGCAAAAGCTGTGGAGGCTAACAAAAACCAATTGCTGAAGAAACTCAGCAGGTCTCGCAGCATTTGTGGAGAGTTAATGTTTTGAGTCCAGTGACCCTTCTTCAGAACTGTTACTTTTGTTTCAGATTTCCAGCATCTGCGATTCTTTGTTTTATTTTAGTTGCGTAGCCAGATAGATATTTAAAATATCAGGATGTTCACAGCTTAGCAGATTAATCACGATTTTGTTGAATGGTGGGCTAACTTGAGGGTACTGAATGGCCTACTCCTGTTCCTATTTCTTAAGTTATGCAAATAATATGACATTGAGGCGGTTACTGGGTTGTACTGGTAACAGTTGGCAGCTGAAGAGTCTATTTTCAAGATTCTTGGTTTGGTAGGCTGATTAAAGTTCCTCTGTCCCGATTCCTTCTTTCAACTCGTTTGCAGCACTCCGAGTGAAAGACTCTTCCTTTACTTTTAAACCTGCACAGGATATTCTTATGCTGCGACTCGAGTCTTCAGCAGCCTAATAATAACACATAGGTTAGTGCTGAAGCACTCTTTTTGCATTTTACATGTAGGGGAAACATGAAAAATGTCCGCAAGAGGTAGCTGCCTTCCCAGAAATGTGGGGATAATCAGACCTCTCATTATCTGAAGATGCAACTGGCTGCTTGAAGTTTTTTTTGCATTCAGGTTTTACATTCCACCGGACCCAAATTAAATTTTTGTCAGTCACTGAACTTACACCTGCAGCCACTTTGTCGCTGTAGCAGTCCCCTACTAAAAAGCCTTTTAAAATAAAAGGCTGATAAGTGCCTGCAATATTTTGGGGTTCTGACCAGCATCATAAAGTTGTACAGGGCCTTTCAGGTCACTGCAGTCAAAACTTTAATTTCGTTTCCCCTCCACAACTACTGCTAGACCGGCTGAGTTTCTCCAGCAATTTCTATTTTTGTGCGCTTCAGAACTCCAGCATCCACAGTTCTTTGTTTTATTTTACCTGGAGTAGAGTGTACAATTTTGGTCTCCTTACTGAAAGGATAGACCTGACACGGAAGGAACGCAGCAAAGGTTCATCAGACTGATTCCTCTGATGGCAAGTTTATCTTATGAGGAGAGACTAGGTTGATTAGACCAGTATTCATTGACACTTAGAAGAATAAGGGGGTGATCTCATTGAAACATATACAATTCTAACAGGACTAAACAGACTAGGTACAAGGATGATGCTTCCTCAGTCAAGGGTCCAGAACGAATGGTTATGGTCCAAGGATAAGCCGCAGGTCATTCTGGACTGAGACGAGAAATATCTTCACGCAGAAGGTTGCAAACATGTAGAATTCTCTATCACAGAAGGCTATGGAAACCAAGTCACCAAATATATTTAAGGAAAAATAAGTAGTTTCGAGGCTAAATGTGTCAAGTGGGTATGGGAAGAAACAGGAGTATGGCACTAGGTGACAGGATCGGCTATGATCATTTTGAATGGCGGAGTTGGTTTGATGAACTAAAAGGCCTACCTCTGCTCTATTTTCAATGTTTTCTACATTTTGATTCCCAATATGTTGACGGAATCAACCTCCGACTTTGGGGTATTTCGCAGAACAGGAAGGTATTATAACTTGTTCAATGTTCTATAGCCAGAAATGTGGAAAATGCAAAATCATCTACCGTGCCCACTAGCTGTTTAGTAACTACAACGAAAAGTGTGCACTTGAATGTCAGATAAGCACAGAATTAAACACAATCAAAAAGCTCATTAGTGGTCATTGCTCAGGGTATATCACAAAGAATGGCTATTTGTTCCACTTTAACAGGTCAATGCAACCTATGTCAGAAAGCCCACAAAGAATTGTTTTGAATCACTGCTGCATTGATTAATGTAAATATAAAGCTACGCTAAACACCAAAGTTGAAATGTACCATCAGTTTGTTTATAAAATATCGTTAAAATGCATCAATAACATGTAACCTTTTCAAAAAAGCTTGTTTAGTACCAAGAAAGTACGAAACATGCCTATTAAAGGAAAGTCTGGACAGATCAAAAACCAAAGGCTACCAACAAATTTGAAAACACTAAGATTTTTGTTCCTGGCCTGATTTTGTTCTCTTAGGACTCTCCAGTTAGTATACCCTTTCTCATGGTCCATACAAGAATTGGAACAGTTATATGCTAGTCACATCTATGCTATCAGACCAGTTCATTCAAAGCCGATGCATCTGTAGAAATTGTTGATTCAGAGCCATCAGAAAATAAATTCTCCTCCTTCCATCTTCCCTGGTTCTCGGCTATCCAACCGGGGAAACATGCTTTCAGAATTTCCTCCATCAAGTCCGCTCTGGATGTTTCAACAAGATCAACTCTCAATCTTGTAAACTCAACATATAAAAGCAGTGTTGTTCCTCCAAAGAAAACCCTTACTCCAGGAATCAGTTGACAAAACATCATTATTTTCATTCTTTTGTATTACCCAGATGTACTTATGTAAGGTATGATTTCTCTGGATAGCACAGAAAATAATACTTTTCACTATATCTTGGTACATGTGATCATAAGTTAAATCAAAATTTCATACCCTTGCAATAAATAACAACATTCCATTTGCTTTTGGAATCCCTTCCTATTTCTGCATAACTTTTGGTCATTCATGTATCAGGACATCCAATTCTGTTTGTACATTTGAGTTCTGTAATATTTCTCCATTCTAAAAAATGCTTTTTTCTATTCTTAGAACAGTGGAAGGAAAATTTTCACCACGCCCTGCTTATATTTTCATTTAGCCAACTTTCAAGCAGCAATCCAAAGAAAGAAATCTGTGGTGAAGAGGGCAACAAATCTTTAACATGTTATGGACCAGACCAAACCCCTCTCAAACATATTAAGGAGACAACCTTTAAATAAAAGCTAGAGTCTAGGCTAAGTATAAGGTACAGTGTTTCAGATGTAATTCAACGGTCACACTACTCAGCTTTAAACAAAACACACTTTATTCTTAACCTATAGTTAAAGTACAAAAACGACAGAAGAACTAGTCTAACTTTATCTCTATTGGAAAACCTAACAGAATAATAGATTTAACTACTAAACAGCAAATGTTCCAATATAGCAACATCCCATAAACACACCCTTGGCAAAGGCAAATTTAGTAAAATAGATTGTCTCACATGCGATTTGGGCAGCAGGAAGAGAACCCCAGATTTTAGCTGTAACAGAGACGGAATAACAGCTTCCGCATCCAACTTTAAGACCCCAGCAATTTCTGAAAGCTCAACTAAAATGTCCGTTTTGCAGGAGCCTGACTCCACCCATTCTGCTTCTTATACTGTTCCAACTTTTTAGAAAAAGCCAACGCCTCACAAGTTGTTTACTTGATTAGCTTGGAGGACACAGCTCAGTACCAATGGCTCAGAACCTCAAAAAAAAAGGACAAAATACACCTCTTAGAGCCATAGTATTGTCACATGGAAGGGACAGTGTAAATATTATGCTGCTCATAGCTATTTGATGCAAATGTCACAGCCAGCAATTTCACTGAATTAGGGGAACAAAAGGAGAAAATGCAGAGAATTCAGTAAATACGGCGCATGTTTTCTGCACCAGAGAATGAGGGAATGTTTTCATTCTACAGATCAGTGACATGGCAAAACCAATTCAAGAGATTCTGATGAAGTTCACAACATATTCACAATCTGCTGTTTAAACTACCTGAATCTATTTGATGTGATACTTTACCAACCCTTTACAACTATTGTTTCTTGGCTTTCTATTGAATTCTGCTCTCGCCTCAAAAAAAAATCACTAAGCTCTCAAAGTAGAAGCTTAGATATTCTGATAGCTACAGAGTCACAGTAGCAATGTAGCCTGGAACTGCATGTCAGGACGATGCAGAATCCCTGATAGGGCTGACTTTGTGTGAACTGCCTGAGAAATTTACTTTTCTGATAAGCAGACGGAACAGAATTGTTTAAGTACAAGACACAAAACAAACAGGTATATACCAAACAGCGTGTTACCATCCTTCTGTCACGAAGAACTGCTCTCCAGAGTCATACAATAAAACTTTAGAATAAACAATGGGAAAGGTCTCAATACAGCAATGCAAGCACAGGCTTACAGTTTAGGATCCATCATAACTACTCAAATTGCACCATATTCTTATTATTTCATCTTTTATAATTGCTTGACCATTACTGCAAGTGTCTTCAGCCACAAGCCTTAAGCTTCAATTTCCTTCCTAAACCTGTCTTCAGTCTCTCTTTCTTCCTTTAAGATAGTTCTTTAAAAATTTCACTGACTTTAAATTCAAAGACTGCTCACCTGACATTCAGGACTGGATTAGCAGAAGTTTCCTCGGCTAAATTTTGAGAGAAAGGTCACTTCCTGTTTTCAGTGACTTCTCCAAATTCAATTTTCTAGTCACCTACTCAATCCCTCTCCCTGTGAGCTGAGAGGCTTCACCAGGCTGTTCACAACAAATGTGGGACATGCATAGCCAGCCTTCATTTAAGCATATCTATAAAGTTAATTTTACAGTGACCCAAACCCCATGGACACGAGTTCCACATGCTTACTACTCAATGAGAGATTTCCCCAAATTCCTGATCATAGTTCTTGCTAACCACCGTATCTCACAGGACCTCAAAAGTTATTCTTCCTGCAGGTAGAAATACCTTTTATCTGGTCTTTCAAAATCTTACAAACCTAAAATTATTTTATAAACCTAAAATAAGTTAGACCCTCAGCATTTTGCTTTCAGCAGAAAACTTCCCTGTATGTTCATCCTTTCCTCACAGATGTGGTTATCTTGCATTTCTGGTAACAGTGTGTTAATTTCTGGAGCCAACTGCCCCTAAAACAAAACCCGACAATATTCCAAAATAACAAGGTGTGGGGCTGGATGAACACAGCAGGCCAAGCAGCATCAGAGGAGCAGGAAAGCTTGACGTTTCGGGCCTAGACCCTTCATCAGAAATGGGGGAGGGGAACAGAGTTCTGAAATAAATAGGGAGAGAGGAGGAGGCAGAGAGAGGATGGATAGAGGAGAGGATAGGTGGAGAGGAGGCAGGCAAGTCAAAGAGGCGGGGATGGAGCCAGTAAAGGTGAGTGTAGGTGGGGGGGTAGGGAGGAGATAGGTCAGTCCAGGGAGGACAGACTGGTCAAGGGGGTGGGATGATGTTAGTAGATAGGAGATGGGGGTGGGGCTTGAGGTGGGAAGAGGGGATAGGTGAGAGGAAAAACAGGTTAGGGAGGTGGAGATAAGCTGGGCTGGTTTTGGGATGCGGTTGGGGGAGGGGAGATTTTGAAGCTTGTGAAATCCACATTGATACCATTGGGCTGCAGGGTTCCCAGGCTGAATATGATTTGCTGTTCCTCTCCTACAATATTCCAAACTTGTTCCAAACAGATAAAACACCCAAATTCTAGTGGTGAGCCGAGTGTGACTACTCTTGACATCAAAGCACTACCCAAATAAGGAGCAATCAGGGAACACTCTCAAATGGCTGGAATCATAGCTTTTGAGAAAAAAAAGACTACAGTTCTTGGAGACCAAACATCTTAGCCCCAAGGCAATGCTGCAAGAGTTCCTCAATGGAGTGTCTTAAGCCCAGTCTTCAGCTGTTTCATAGAGAACCTTGCCTTGTTCATGAGATCGAAAGCAAAGATATATAGTGATAATTGCATATTAGTTAACAGCAGAGTGTTCAATAACATTTGTAAGTCCTCAGATCCAGAAGCAAGCCTCAACAACACACGGGCTTGGGCTTGTAAGCAGCAATTAAGATTCATATCACAGAAGTGTCAAGGCAATGATCATCTCCACAAAGAGCAAGTCTAACCAGCACCTCTCAATGTTCGACGGCATTACCATTGCTAAATCCCCAAAGACATCCTGACCATTGATCAGAAACCAAACAGTGGTATAAATGGACTGGCTGCATGGGTAGGTCAGAGGATCGGAATTCTATGGATAATAGCTGACCTTTCACCTCCAAAAAAAGCTCACCCACTGTCTATAAGGCACAAGTCAGGAGTGTGATGGAATACTCCTTGTCGCCTGTAGGAATCCAGTTCCAGGAAGTTTGACATTGTGTCGGATAAGCATTCCGCTTGATCTGCACCCTGTTCTCACAAGCCACAGTGGTAACAATGTATATGCGATGCAGAAATTTAACAAGTCTACTCTGACACAGTTTCCAATCTCATGACCTCAAGTAACTGAAACAGGAACGGCAGCAGGTGCATGAAAACATCACCACCTGCAAGATGTTTTCCCCGAGAGCAAACACCAGCCTGACTTGGAAATACGTCTCTTCCTCAGCACTGGGTTAAAAACCTGGAACTCTATTTTAATGGCATGGCTGGTCTATCAATAGTACATAGACTTCAGGGATTCATGCAGTGGTTCATCAGCATCTTCAAGAGTAATTAGGAATGAGTAATAAATGCTGGCCTTGTCAGCAAAGGTCCATATCTCATGAGTGAATGCTGAGGCGGTGGCCTAGTGGTAGGTTAATCTAGAGACTCAGGCAATTTTTTGAGGACCCTGGTTTGAATCCCACAATGGCAAATGGTGGAATTTGAATTCAATAAAACAAAAATTTGGAATTAAGAGTCTAATGATGATCATAAAGCTGTTGCCAACTGTCAGAAAATCCCATCCGATTTACTAGTGATCTTTAGGAAGGAATCTGCTGCCGTCACCTGATCTGGCTTTCATGTGACTGCAGACTCTCAGCAATGTAACAGTCTCTTAACTGCCCTCTGGGCAATTAGGGATGGACAATAAAATGCTGGTCTAGCCAGTGATGCCCACATCTCATGAAATCTTCTGAATGCCTGTATATCCCTATAGCACGGCTGTCAGAACTGTGACCTGTACTTCAAATGTGGTCTAAGCAAGATTCCATACAGGTTTAGCATAATCTCTCTACTCTTTAAATCCACTTCTCTAAAAGTAAATGCTAGACCTCAGCTTCAATTTTTTTTTTTGTTTTTATTAAACTGAGCTATTTTTATTGATTTGTTTTCTTGTGGTTCCATTTACATACTTCTTTGCCAAGTAATATGTGATCTTTTTGTACCATGCGCAATGTCTTATACTTACCTATGTTGAAATGAAGTTACTTACTAGATACTCATCCTGCAAGTTTATATATTGTGACGATACTACGGCTTTAAGAGATGTATTTTGTCCTTTTTTTTTTTAAAATGAAGAGGGTTAAGACAGACATGACGAGTGGTCTGCTCAAAACCAATAAAGTAAAAAGCATGTGAGACCTTGGGTATTTTTTAAAAATTGGAATAGAAGCAACCTGAATGGGCGGGGTCAAGCTTGCTTTCAGTAGATGTTGGGGTTACGAAAGCTGCTACACCTCTCTCTCTCTCTCTCTTTGCTACAGCTAAAAGCTTGCGTTCTCATCCCGCTGCCTGAATTGCATGCAAGACAACCTATTTTACTGAACATGGGGCTGGATGAACACAGCAGGTCAAGCAGCATCATAGGAGCAGGAAAACTTGACGTTTCGGGCCTAAACCCTTCATCAGAAAATTTTCTGATGAAG
>JAHRHZ010000289.1:1988127-2039603 GCA_024137785.1 Ginglymostoma cirratum | reverse complement strand
GATGCTGCTTGGCCTGCTGTGTTCATCCAGCTCCACACCTTGTTATCCCTCTCAAGGTATGTAGTTTCATACCATCCTTCCAATGGCACCATTCAGTTTGATGGCTCACTTTGACTGGTTTTGAGATCAAGGATGGGGTGAAACATGGCTGTGGTTTAGACCCTTCTGTTTTGTATCTTTTCATCTGCCCTCCAGACCTTTACCTTCCCTGCCAACAACAGAGGAGTACATCTCCATTCACAGACAGCAAACTCTTCAACCTATCAACACCGAGTCAAGAAATATCCTGAATCAGAAAATTTCAGTATGCTGCTGTAGCACTGGTTCCCAAACAAAAGACCAGCTCCAAAGCTCATGAATCATAATGCCAAGTTTGCTTTCGGTGTCCCCTCAAATTCCAGGCCAATATCCATATCAATGTATCCAATGTCTGGAAAAACACGCGTCCCTAAATTCACTCTAGTCACTGGCCAATTCTCTGTTGATTTTAAATGCTTGTAAAAAACTAGCTCATGGTTACTGTTAATATTTTAGAAAGATGATGTTTAATTCTAGAAATATCGCTGTTGTAAAGGTAACACAATTAAATGCTGAGAGATAAAAGGTACTGCAGATGCTGGAGAATCCGAGATAACAAGCATGGGGCTGGATGAACACAGCAGGTCAAGCAGCATCATAGGAGCAGGAAAACTTGACGTTTCGGGCCTAAACCCCTCTTCAGAAATGGGGGAGGGGGAAGAGGGTTCTGAAATAAATAGGGAGAGAGGGGGAGGCGGATAGAGGATGGATAGAGGAGAGGAGAGGATAGGTGGAGAGGAGGCAGACTGCCAGAGTATCAAAAGAAATGGCAGTTCACAAGGTTACCCATGTTTGTTTAATAGAGTCAGAACAGAAGAGATGCATTTGCAAAATAGCAAGTGGGCTTACTTAGTTGTACAAATTGTAAGTCTGGGATAATTAGCTTAGAAGGTCAATTTAAGGATATCCCAGAGCAGGCTACTACCAGGAGATTGGTGGAGTTTAGAAAGGATTGCCAATTTATCTGGGTTTGTGGGGAAGAGATATTTAGCTGTAGTTTAGTTCTTGTGTGGAATGGAGCTCACAGAGTGAACAAAGAAGAGTACAGCACAAGAATAAGCCCACCTGGAATGCGATGTCTTTCTAAACCAAAACCTTTTACCTCTATGCAGTCTGTTTCCCTCCATTTCCCGTTTATTCATATATCTGCTAAGATGGCTCTTAAATGTTGCTACTGTATCCATCTCTACCACCTCCTTTGGCAGTGCATTCCAGGCACCTACCATCCTCTTTGTAAAATACCTGCCTCTCATGTCTTGTTTAATATTGCCCCCTTTTACCTTAAACCAACGTCCCCTAGTAACTGATATTTCTACCATTGGAAAATGACTATGCATTCCATCAATGCCTCTCAATTTTGTAAACTTCTGTCAGGTCACCAGTCATCCTTCGATGTCAAGTGAAAACAGACCATATTTGCCCAACCTCTTCTCATAGCTAATACCTTCCAAATCAGGCCACTTCCTGGTAAACTATTTCTGTACCCCTCCCCATGGCCTCCTCATCCTTCTTGTCGTGTGGTGACCAGAACTGTACACAGTATTGCAAATACGGCCTAACTAAATTTCTATTCAGATGCAACATAACTTGCCAATTTTTATACCCTATAGCCTGACCAATGAAGGCAAGCATGGCATATGCCTTCTTAACCACTTTATCTACTTGTGTTTCAAGGGAATTTCAGGGAACTCTGGACCAATATGTCTAGACCCATTTATATGTTGATGCTACAGAGTGTTCTGGCATTTACTGCATACTTCCTGCCTGCATTAGACTTTCCAAAATGTATCACATCACATTTGATGGATTAAACTGCATCTGCCATTTCTGCACATAAGTCTCTAACATTAAATCACAAAATTAAGTGACAGTCAGGCCTGCACTGTAAGTACAGTAAAACACTAGGTTCATCATTGATTTCATGGAAAGGAGCGGCCTAATCTTAATTTGAAGTTTACGAAGAACAGAAACTAGAATATTGTAAGATTGCTTAGTCTAAAGCTACTAGGAGAATCAGGAGCAGACTTCAAGATATCTCAGTGTAAATCAAAGTAATCAGAGCCACTTGGAAGTACTTGAAAAGTAATCAGAGCAAGAGTCTGAGGCCTCCACATTCAAGACAAGGGAAATGAAAGTTTTAAGAAGAATATCTGAAATTGGGGAAAATATTCCAGAGGACACGGCATACTTCAAGTTATCTAGCTCTACAGGATTCACTCTAAGACCTCATGTCTTGTAAGGGAATCAGTGGGAATATACTAACAAGAGCAGGCCATTCAGCCTCTAAAAACAGCTGCCATTCAATAAGTTCACAATTAACCTACAACTTTTCACCTCTGTGCTTAACGAGAATCCATCTACCTTTGCCTTTAAAATATTCAAGGACTCTGGAATTATCTTCCGGCAAATTTGTTGCATCCTCATGACCCTCAAGAGGGGAAAAAGATTAGTCTTGTGTTTTAAATGGGTGACTCCTGACTTAAAAAGTGTCCTCAAGATCTAGATTCTCTCAAGAAACATCCTCATGACATCGAACCTGCCAAAACCTCCTTGATCTTACATTTCAATTAAATCATCTCCTACTCTATAAAATCTCATTGAAAGAAGCCTAGCCTGCTAAATCTTTCCTTATAAAATAACTCACTCATTCCACATTAGTTTGGTAATGGTCTTTGAACAGGTTCTGATGTATTTATGTCTTCCTTAAAGTGACCAATATGGTACATAGTACTCCAGGTGAGCTTCATACTTTTTTAAAATCAATTCTCCTTGTGATAAATGCCAACATTTTAATAGCTTTCCTAACTACTTGCTATATCTGCAAACTGATCTGAAGGTGTTGGTAAACTTGAGTGTATAGCATATAAAGTGATAATCCATGTTAATAAATTTTTTTATACAATACAGATTATTTTGTCAAAAGTAAGCAA
The DNA here is from genome assembly GCA_024137785.1 of Ginglymostoma cirratum. NCBI lineage: Eukaryota > Metazoa > Chordata > Chondrichthyes > Orectolobiformes > Ginglymostomatidae > Ginglymostoma > Ginglymostoma cirratum. The sequence continues at coordinate 2,036,595 of JAHRHZ010000289.1, read as the reverse complement.
AATCTTGTGGCATGGTTTTGTTGGTTAAAATTAGGCATTTGATTTTCTTTTTCAATGTTAAAAGTCACTAAGCAGATCACAACACCAACAAGGAAATTATCTTTGGTATTAAGTAAAGAGAAACTGGTTAAATTGTATCTGAAATTTGACATCACAATAATCACCACAGCAGATGGCGGAATTTGAATTCAATTTAAAAAGAACCTGGAATTGAGAATCTACTGATGACCATGAAATCATCGCCGATTGTCAGAAAAACCAATTTGGATCACGAATGTCCTTCTGGGAAGAAATCTGCCACCCTCACCTGATCTGGCCTGCATGTGACTCACTCTCAATTGCCCTCTGAAATGGCAGAGTAGCCCGTTCAGTTGTACCAATGGCTACAAAGTCTCAAAGAAATGCACTGGAAGGATCACCTGGCATTGACCGAGACACCAGGAAAGGCAATGGCAGAAACAATCCTGTCAACCCTGCAAAAGTCTGCCTCGCTAACATTTCGAGGCTAGTGCCAAAATTGGGAGAGCTGTCTCACAGACTAGTCAATGAACAGGCTGGCATTGTCTGTAAGGTATGATTCCGCGAGTATGATTATGTCCCAGACACCACCATCACCACCACCCCTGGATATGTCCTGTCTCACCAGCAGGACAGACCTAGCAGAGGTGGAGGTGGTCAGGAGGGTGTTGCTCTGGGAGTCCTCAACATTGACTCCAGACCCCATGAAGTCTCATGGCTTCAGGTTAAACATGGGCAAGGAAACCTCCTGCTAATTACCATGTACCATCTTCCCTCAGCTGATCAATCAGCACTCCTCCATGTTGAACAACACTTAGAGGAAGCACTAAAGATGGCAAGGGCACAAAATCTACCGTAGGTGGGTGATTTCAATGTCCACCACCAAAAGTGGCACTGCAGCAGTACTACTTATCAAGCTGGTTGGGCCCTAAACAACCAGGTCTGCGGCAGGTGATGAGGGAACCAACAAGAAGGCAAAACATACTTGACCTTATCCTTACCAATCTGCCAGCTGCACATGCATCTGTCCATGACCGTATCAGTAACAGCGACCACTGCACAGTCCTTGTGGAGACAAAGGCCCGCCTTCACATTGAAAATAATGTCCATCATGTTGGGTGGCCCGATCACTGTGCTAAATGGCACAAACTTCAAACAGATTTAGCAACTCAATACTGGGCATCCATGAAGTGCTGTGGGCCATTAACCAGCAGCAGAACTGTACTCCAGCACAAACTGCAACCTCAAGGACCGGCATATCCCCCATTCAACCATCATCATCAAGCCAGGGAACCAACCCTGGTTCAATGGAGAGTGCAGGAGGGCATGCCAGGAGCAGTACTGGGCATACATAAAGATGAGGTGTCAATCTGGTGAAGCCACCAAACAGGATTACTTGCATGCCAAACAGCAAAAGCAGCAAGTGATAGAGCTAAGCGATCCTGCAACCAATGGATCTGATCTAAGCTCTGGAGTCCTGCCGCATCCAGACATGAATGGTGGAGGACGATTGAACAACTCACTTGAGGAGGAGGCGGCTTCACAAATATCCCCATCCTCAATGATGGGAGAGCCCAGCACATCAATGCGAAAGATAAGGCTAAAGCTTTCACAGCAATCTTCAGCCAGAAGTGCCAAGTGGATGATCCATTTCAGCCTCCTTCAGTTGTTCCCAACATTACAGATACTAGTCTTCAGCCAATTTGATTCGGTCCATGGGGTGTCAAGGAACGGCTGGAGACACTGGATATTGCAAAGCCTACGGACCCTGATAATATTCCAGCAACAGTACTGAAGCTTTGTGCTCCAGAACTTGCCACTTCCCTAGCCAATCTGTTCCAGAGCAGTTACAACACTGGCACCTACTGGACAATGCGGAAAATTGCCCGGGTATGTCCCGTACATAAAAAGCAGGATAAATCCAAACTGACCAATTACTGCCTCATTAGTCTACTGTTGATCATCAGTAAAGTGATGGAAGGTGTCATTAACAGTGCTATCAAGCAGCACCTGCTCAATCATGCCCAGTTTGGGTTCCGCCAGGGCCACTCAGCTCCTGACCTCATTGCAGCCTTGGTTCAAACATGGACAAAACAGCTGAATTCCAGAGGTGAGATGAGAGCGGCAGCCCTTAACATCAAAGCTGCATTTGACTGAATGTGGCATCAAGAAGCCTAGCAAAACTGGAATCAATGGGTATCAGGGGCAAACTCTCCGGTGGTCACAGTCTTACCTGACACACAGGAAAATGGTCATGGTTGTTGCAGGTCAATCATCTCAGTTCGAGGAGTTCCTCAGGGTAGTGCCTTAGGTCCAACCATCTTCAGCTGCTTCATCAGTGACCTTCCCTCCATCATAAGGTCAGAAATAGGAATGTTCACCGATAATTGCACAATATTCAGCACCACTCATGACTCCTCAGATACTGAAGCAGTCCAGTCCAAATGGAACAAGATCTAGACATTATCCAGGCTTTGCGTTACAAGTGGCAAGTAACATTTGCATGACACACAAATGCCATGCTATGACCATCACCAATAAGAGACAAGCTAACCACTGCCCCTTGACATTCAATGGTGTTACAATTCACTGAATCCCCCAGTATCAATATCCTGGGAGTTATCATTGATTAGAAACTCAACTGGACTCACCACATAACTGTGGTGGCTACAGGAGCAGGTCAGAGGCTAGGAATGTTGTGGCGAGTAACTGACCTCCTGACTCCTGACTCCCGAAAGCCTGTCCACCATCTACAAGATACAAGTCAGGAGTGTGATGGAATACCCCTCACTTGCCTGATGAGTGCAGCTCCAACAACACTTAAGAAGCTAGGACAAGAGGGCATAGCTAGGACAAGAGGGCATAGCCTCAAGATTAGAGGGAGCAGATTTAGGACTGAATTGAGAAGGAACTTCTTCACCCAGAGGGTTGTTAATCTATGGAATTCCTTGCCCAGTGAAGTAGTTGACGCTACTTCAGTAAACGTTTTTAAAGCTAAGGTAGATTTTTTTTTGAACAATAAAGGAATTAAGGGATACGGTGAGAGCACGGGTAAGTGGATCTGAGTCCACGAAAAGATCAGCCATGATCTTATTGAATGGCGGAGCAGGCTCAAAGGGCCGGTCGGCCTACTCCTGCTCCTAGTTCTTATGTAAGAAGCTTGACACCATCCAGGACAAAGCCTGCTTGACTGGCACTGAATCCACTCCCACTACCCCTGATGCTCACTGTGTACCAGCTACAAGATGCAATGCAGAAATTCACCAAAGATCCTCAGACAACACCTTCCAAACCCACGACCGCTTCCACCTAGAAGGACAAGGGCAGCAGATATATGGGAACACCACCACCTCCAAGCCACTCATCATCCTGACTTAGAAACATATCACCATTCCTTCACGGTCGCTGGGTCCAAATCCTGGAATTCCCTCCCTAATGGCATTATGGGTCAACCCACAGCAGGTAGACTGCAGGGGTTCAAGGAGGCAGCTCACCACCACCGTCTCAAGGTCAACTAGGAACAGGCAACAAATGCTGGTTAGCCAGCAATGCCCACATCCCACAAAATGAATAAGTAACAAATGAAAACAAAAACAATTACAGAAGCACTTGTCCATCAAACAGAATCATTAGTAGAGGCAAGCTCATATGTATAACGCTCAACATACACAGCACAGGAAGCAGTTCAAGGTCACTCCCTGCAAACTTACATACTAATTCATCACTTCTAAAGTAATAATACTGTGAAAGGCCACACCTGCAATGCTGTGAACAGTCTTAATCCCCTTATCAAAGGGAAGATACATTGGCATTGGAGGCAATCCAGAGGTTTAGCCAGTTGATCCTCGGCATGGAGGGACTGTCTTCTGAAGACAGGCTGAATAGGTTGGGTGTGCACTCAAAGAACGAAAGGCAACCTTCTGGAAACATATTCTTAGAGGAGGTAGATGTGGAAAAATTGCTTCCCCTTGTGGAAGGGTTCATGGGCACATTCTGAGAATGAGGGGTCAACCATTCAAGACAGAGATGACAAGGATTTTTTTTCTTTTACAGGGAAGTGGATTTGTCGAATTCTTTACCACAGAGAGCTGTTGAGGTTGGGTCATTAAGTATATTCAATAATTTTTAATCAGTAAATGTATCAAGGGTTATAAGGAAAAGGCAGGGAAGTGGGGTTTACCAACTCAGCCATGATCTCACTGCATGGCCTAGTTCTGCTTATGGCCTTCTAATCCTACAGCAACATTAATGGAAACTGAATTAAGTCTCCATTAACTAATCAGAAGGTATTTAGTTATTTCCTTTGACATTGCTCATCTGGAGTGAGAGAAAGATTCTACAGGAAATCTTGTGTATAAATCAGCAAGCATTATGAGATGCTACACATTTACTTACACTGCATTGTAATCTTAGTGAGCATTACGCTTTTGTGCTCTGCAAACGTTTTTGACAGTGAAAACCTTATCCGAAACAAGACTGACCTTTTGGCTAAAATTGCACTGTGGCAATTTTATTACCAGCAAATTTCTGGAAGTGATGAATCTGACCGAAACATTCTCTTAAAGCAAAATTTTTGCAGCTGCCCACCTCTTGCCCATCGACATTAGGACAACTGTTGATCTTAGACAAATTATTTAAACTAAATATCTCAAGAGAATGTCAGAACATTTTCTGCAAATGCCAATATGATTTATGTTCATCCTCTGGCTGGGTGCTTAATAATTGATTTGGAAAATAAAGTAACAGTGAAAAGAGTCCATGTAAGTTTTAGGCTGTGGGTGCCCTACCTTAAGTGTTTACATTATAAGGCAGATTCAAGTCAAGGGTGGAAAATGCATCACATATCCAAATGTGAATTGCTAAATTTTCTTCATCTCAACAAATAATGTGACGAAGTCTGTCAATCTAAAATCCACAATCAAAAAATAGCACATTAGATTCAGACATTTGTTAGGAGACATTCACACTGGATTACCTGCATGCAAGATTTAGAAAACAGACATTAATTAGTTAAAAGCACTGAACTAAACTTTAAGTTTTCAACCAACTCTTTTTAATCGCCACTAAATGTGTTAATTTTAAGTGCTGTTATGAATGCTGAACTTTAGAAGACAGAATTCCAGAAAAAATACCTCTGAATAGATACAAGAGTAGAGAAACTGAAACCTAGAAGTGCTGGATGCCTGTTTTAACATCTCTTCACAACATTCCAGAGAGAAAAACAGCTGCTAAATAAGAAACTACTGCTGTGGGAAACAGATGGGAGTGTTTCGTACTACTGTCTGAATAGGAAACTAGTGAAGAGTTTGGTTTCTGTTCAAAAGAAACAGAACAGGCAGGGATCTTAAAAGACTTTAGGCACGCAGAGTTACCTATGTTTGTTGAGTTGATAATAAGCATAGCTGCGAGACCTCAGGCTTAACGGAATGATTGCCGAAGGACCTGGAAGTTTGATACGACATTGTGGACAGAAGTGGAGCTAGAGAGTTGGGAGCGACAGTGGAACCATTCCTGTAATGCTACTTATCTGCCAGGAGTGCACAGTGAAAATGTTTCATGAGAATTTTTTTGCTTGCATTACATAGTACAGGCATACTATGAAACTGTAGGAAGTAATATTAGATATTAGCGATTTTATTTTTCTCTCATCTGCATCCAATCTGTGTGTATAACAACTTCTGAGAGAGACACTTTGTTTAAATCTCTAGGGCTAGTATGTGGTAATAAAATAATTTCCAGCAGCAAGCTGGGTTATTCATGTTAGGAAAACAACCCTGATGGTAAGAAAATACACTGATCTCACATTAAGAAAAAACTGATCTTGAGAATAAGAAAACACAAGCTGTCTGTGGCACTTGTTAATTCAAGTTTGATCCATACTGATTTTAGTTTGTTACAGTAAAAATCTTGTCTTTCAGTTCTGAGCGTTGCTAGGAAATTTCTCAGTTTTAAAAGTTCGGAGTCACTGTGTGGATCATAAATTGAAAACTCTTGTAGAATTGACCCAGAGTCCACATGATCAGCACACAGGAATTTTGTATAGTTTTTAAACAAGAGATCTCATGCTTTTGCAGTGTTCAATGAAAAGTTGACAAGACAGTTTGCATTGGTGAGATGCTTTTGGAAACAGATGACTTGATTGCGGTTGCAATGCACTAACTAATAAAAGGTTATTTTGAATCCTGTATTTGGCAGTGAAATTAGAGGTCAACTTAAAGGAGATGCTTAAAGACCAAAGTCTTTTTAAAAACCAAAAGTCTACAAGTAATGAGTAAGAATTTGAATCTTAATAGTGAGAAAAGTTCATGCTCAGAGTACTCAGAATTAGTTGAACTTCAGTTACATATCAACATGTTTGATGCCAGAAAGAGCAAAACCTGAATTGGAAAAGGATAAAGGTTAAAAATTAGAAAATCAGAAAATAAAAAGTAAGAATTGAAACAAGCAAAAGTTTGAATTCTAAAACGGGAAATGAGAAAATTCGAACTGGACAGGGGAAACCTTCAATTATGTGTATAGTATTTGATGGTAAAATTGGAGAATGTCTTGGAATAAACTCTAGTTTTGATCTGGCAAGGAATATTACCCTAATGCCTAAAATCAGTTGAGGAAGGAGGTGAATACATAGTCATGAATCTGTAATGGCCGAGAGACAACTGGACTATTTTCTTGTGGGGTATGTTTGTAGGAAAAGTTTTGGAGATTATACACTTTTTTCCAGCTGGACATCTGGTGATGATAATACAGTACTTATGTCACCAGCTTATGAGTTAAGACAGAAATTTAAAGAACAAACAGAAATAATTAGAGAAAAGAAAATGGCATTTAATAGGTGGCACAGATCATTACGGTTAAGCAGGACTTGACAAAACTTTTGAGGTAATTCTATTGAAAGAGTTCTAAAATAATGTCCCTTTGGGCATAAGGTATCACTTGGAAAACCATAAGGTCTTTAATATTAAGAGATTGCAGCAATGGCAGATGGCGAGGAATTATCTTACAAACATGCAAATAACTGATCTTTGCTTAGGAACTCTAAGAAAATCTGAAGAGTTTAGAAATCTGATTATGATGGGGAAAATAGCAAGAGGAAAGAACAGGCACTCTTCAAAGTATGAAGCAGCCCAGAAGATTCACAAGAAGCAACATGTTATCATTATTATTAAAATGATACATGAAGGCTGAATCTGGGTTTATAAAAAACACAACTGCAGCATCTGTAAAGGCTATATAACACTCCCCAGAAATACTGTGCTGATGTTACTTACATCAAGAATGAATGCTCTCACATGCTTACAACATTACAGTGGGCACCACATTTTACAAAAGATGGAAAGGCATGCAAGTGGTGAGACTAATTCTCCTGCATTTTACAAGAATGTCCTGTAATTTAACGGTTGTCCCGTGTGCCAAACATTCTTTATCTTGCATTTCTAAGCTATCGCCCCAGAGATTGCTTGTGAATTGCCTCTTGCCATTGTCCAAAAATCTTTTGATTTTCGTATATATATGGTTGACCCGTGCTCTCCTCCCATTAGGCCTCTGTCATGGCAATGCAGTGAAGAAGGATGTCATATTTGCAAACAAAGGAGAGTAAAATGGAAACTGAAATGGTTATCGGAATCATCGTTGAATAAAACTACTTGCAGATAGGTAAATTTGACCCACATTGCTTATTCTTGTAGAATGCACAATACTGGCACCCACAGGTAATGGCTTCTAGTACCCATTTTCCAACACCTGTTCCTATTGTCCCTCAGTTTTGTCTCTCCCATTCCTGCAAGAATCATTCAAACTGCCACAGCAGGTGCAAAAAAGAATCACAAGAATGGCTCTCGGGATAAAGAATATCAACTATTCATATTGGGAAAAGTTGGCAAATTCTCTGTTGACAATTATGACTGTTCCTTTAGACTGCAAAAATGAGATGATTTGTATCATTATGCATTATTGTAATTCTGAATACTTGATGGATACAAGAATAAATTTTAAAGCCTAATTCCCACATTGAAAATGAGAGTTCTTATGATAATCTCAAACAATCTCTCCCCTCTCGAGGTGTAGAGAACTTCAGGTTAAACCACCATCACTTGTCTCTCTCTAATGAGAGAGCAGCCCTATGGTCTTCTGAGACTATAGTAACTTTACTTCGTTTTAAATTTCCTAATTTCTGATAATGCCTTTGTCTTGCATTGTTGTCAGCTTTGACACCCGAATAATTATTCATTTTTTCCTTGTTTCTTATTACATCATATTCATTATTAATTATTCAATTCTAACTTTGTTGTATTTTCAGCATCAGTGGTATTTTGCAATATGTGGTTTCAACAGTTCAGTTGATGGTTGAACAGGACCTCACGATTGTAAACAGTCTGATTCAGGCCGAAGCAGTGGCTAAGAGGTATGGAATTTGTGGTACAGACCACAGTTGTTTCGGTGTTTAACTGAAAAAAAACTGAATCATATGCAAGGCTGAATCTCAATCAAGCAGTTCGGAAACACAGATGCAGTGAAGGAAAGGTATTGCTGGGTATCATCAGAAGCTGTTCTAAAATCTGTGGATGCAGTCACCAAACAACAAAACAGACGTAAAAAAGAATCTCCCCCCATCCCCGCAATAAAACTGCATAAGGCAAATAGTAACAAGCTCTGAAAGGATGATGAGATGGGATGAGATTTGCTCAACGGGTTGAGACATGATGGAAAACAGAAGAAAAACCAGAGAAAGGCATACATTAGCAGAAACCTCGTCTAGGTAGGCAATGAGAAAGTACGGAGGTGGTGGTGGGGGGCAATGATAGCTCAATAGATTGTATTAATACAAAGTGAGAAAGCAGTCCAGAAGTCTCTCATTTTTACTTTTGGAGGCAAGAGTGAAAGAGACAGGGACTACTTCACTGGACAGAGTGAAAGAAGAAATAAGGATATCTCAATGTGAAACTCAAGGTAGGCTTGGGAAGGGTAGTACACAAGGAATTACAAAAGGAATGAGTAATAATAATTGACTGCAATCATCTACAACTTGAGAGGCAAATTTGTAAAGTCTCATATCTTTAGGAATGATAGGATTGCAATAGTAGCAGATTTTAACTTTCCAAACAGACTGGGACTGCCATAGTATTAAGGGCTTGGATGGAGATGTACAAGAGAATTTTGATTTAATATGTGGATGTATCTACGAGAGAAGGAGCAAACCCTCAGGAAATAAGGCAGGGCAGGTGACTGAGGTGTCAGTGGGTGAACATTCTGGGGCCAGTGATCATAATTCTATTAGTTTTAAGATAGTTATGGAAAAGGATAGACCTAATCTGAAAATTAAAGTTCTAAATTGGAATAAGGCCAATTTTGACAGTATTAGGCAAGAATTTTCAAAAGTTGATTGAGGGAGGCTATTCACAAGTAATAGGAGGTTGAAAAGTGGGAGGCCTTCAAAAATTACGCAAGTCCAGAGGCAGTACGCTGCTGTTATTGTGAAGGGCAAGTCTGGTAGTGTAGGAAATGCTAGATGACTAGAAAATTGAGACTCTGGTTAAGAGAAAGGCAGTGGCATGTGTCAAGTATAGACATCTAGGATCAAGTGAACCCATTGAGGAGTATAAGGCAGTAGGAGTATACTCAAGAGGGAAATCCAGAGGGTGAAAAGGGGACAAGAGATAGCTTTGGCAAACAGGGTTAAGGAGAATCCAAAGAGATTCTACAAATACATTAAGGGCAAAAGAGTAACTAGGGAGAGAATAGGGCTGCTTAAAAGATCAACAAGGCTGTCTACTTGTGGAACTGCAGGAGATGAATGAGATACTAAACGAGTACTTTGCGTCAGTATTTACTGTGGAAAAGGATATGGAAGCTAGAGGACTTGGGAGAAATAAATTTTGATATCTTGAAAAATGTTCATATTACAGAGTTGGTGGTGCTGGAGGTCTTAAAACGCATAAAAGGTCAATAAATTCCCAGGACCTGATCACGTGGATCCCAGAACTTTGTGGGAGCTAGGGAAGTGATTGCTGGGCCCCTTGCTGAGATATTTGTATCATTGATAGCTATGGATGAGGAATTGGAAGCCTGGAGGGCGGCTAATATGGTGCTATTATTTAAGAAAGGTGGTAAGGAAAAACCAGGGAACTATAGACTGGTGAGCGTGATGTCAGTGATAGGTAAGTTGATGGAGAGGATGCTGAGGAACAGTGTTGATATGTATTTGGAAAGCCAAGAACTGACTAGGGATAGTTAACTTGGCTTTGTGCGTGGGAAATCGTGTCTCACTAACTTGACTGAGTTTTTTGAAGAAGTGACAAAGAAGATTCATGACAGCAGAGCAGTGACCATTATTTAGATGGGCTTCGGCAAAGCGTTCGACAAGGTTCCATGTGGTAGACTGGTTAGCAAGGTTAGATCACATGGAATCCAGAGAAAGCTAGCCATTTGGATGCAAACTGGCTTGAAGGTAGGAGACAAAGGGTAGTGGCGGAGGTTTGGTTTTTGGACTGGAGGCCTGTGACCAGTGGTGTGCTGTAAAGATCGGCAGTGGGTCCAAAGATTTTTGTCATTTTATATAAACGATTTGGATTGAATGGTTAGTAAGTTTGCAGATGACACCAAAATTGGCGGTGTAGTGGACAGCGAAGAAGATTACCTCAGAGTACAATGGGACCTTGATCAGATGGGTTGATGGGCTAAAGAGTGGCAGATGATGTTTAAATGTGAGGCGTTGCATTTTGTTAAAGCAAATCAGGGTAGTACTTAAGACACTTAATAGTATGGTCTGGAGTGTTGCCAAACAAAGAGACCTTGGGGTGCGTGCTCATAGTTCCTTGAGGGTGGAGTCGCAGGTACGCAGGGTAGTGAAGGCGGCATTTGGTATGCTTAGCTTTATTGGTCGATGCACTGTGTATGGAGCTGGGACGTCATGTTGTGACGGTACAGGACATTGGTTAGGCCACTTTGGAACAATGCATTCAATTATGGTCTCCCTGGTATAGGAAAGATGTTGTTAAACTTGAAAGGGGACAGAAAAGATTTACAAGGATGTTGCCAGGGTTGGAGGGTTTGAGCTATAGGGAGAGGCTGAACAGACTGGAGGTTTGTTTCTCCTGAGCGAAGGCTGAGAGGTGACCTTATAGATGTTTATAAAATTACAAGGGGTGACCTTACAGATGTTTATAAAATTACAAGGGTATGATTAGGGTAAACAGCCAAGGTCTTTTTCCTTGGGAAGTCCAAAACTAGAAAGCATAAGGTTTAAGGTGAGAGGGGACAGATTTAAAAGGGAGCTAAGGGGTAACTTTTTCACGCAGATGATGATGCGTGTATGGAATGAGCTGCCAGAGGAAGTGGTAGAGGCTGGTACAATTACAACATCTTCAAGCCACCTGGATGGGTACTTGAATAGGAAGGTTTGCAGGGATATGGGCCAAATGCTGGCAAATGGGACTAGATTAATTTAGGATATCTGGTCAACATGAACACGTTGGACCGAAGGGTTTATTCCCATTCTATACAACTCTGACTCTGTAACTGCCAAACAGTCAACAATGTTGATTTTATTAGTGTATATAAATGGCAACATTTTTCTACACAATCTATTTTACTACCTACAATAATTATTATGACAGCACTTCATTTCCCCTTTATTACAAATTAACATAATTGAATTAATAGTTTGGTACATGTTCATCAATTCAAGTTATTGTTTTTAGGCTGTGTTACTCCACAGCCAATTAGACAGCACGTCAAGACAATATCACTATACAGGTGAAACTTTCAAATCCTGTCACTTATATTAAAGCAATGAGTTCAACATAGATAATCCAGAAGTTAATCTCTCTGTACGTGTAAACATAATATTATTGTGACTTATTTCAATCCTTTCAAATGGAATCTGAGAAATTCCTGGAAGCCAACTAATATTATTACTGGAAAGTTGAAGTTGTATGGAGGAAAAACCCATATTAAGAAGAAACACAGATCGGAATGCATAAATCAAAATGAACAAAACTTGAGCACACATTACACTAAAATCAAGAATGAGGTTGTTCCAGTAAGAGGTAATAATGAAAAGCTAACCCATTGTTGCATTGTAACAGTTTTAATTTCTAATTTTAGACCTCATTTCTCATTGACATGTCACAAATTTGACATTCATATATAAAAGCAAATGAAAGCAAGCATTCCTGATATAAATACAACAGAGAACATCAGGACAAGGGCAAAATCAGAATTAGCATTGATTATCAAACAACACACTTTCATTTGTTTTTCAGATTCATTATGAAGGGTAGTCACCCGGGTAAGATATCAGAGAAAAACACAGCCAAAACAACCATACTGCAGTATTCCCCACTGCCTACAAAGGGGATAAATACAGGAAGAAAAGTCGAAAGAAGAAATAAAACTTGGAAAGTAAGCGACGATGTAAAATTTTACATTGATTGAGCTGCATTTTTTTTCAAAAATGTTATTTAATGGACTGTTTTGCTTTTACTCATAGTAAGTTGTTTGAAGCAGTACTTTATAGCAGATGCATTACACAACACAATATTGCACTGCAAAGTTAGTCTCATTCTTCAGGTCACACTAACAGTGCAACTTTGCAAAGACAAATTAAGTCATTGTTTCATGAGGAATGTTTGCAGAAATGCACATATTGTAAGTTTGGAATTAACTGTTAGAAAAAAATTGCACAAAATTGTTCAAAATTTAATGGATTATGCAGGACAGCTTAGAGTGAAATATATTTTTATTCCATACCATCTTGACCTTTTCTAAGAACAACCTGAAAGCATTTAAACTACAGTCCCAGGCTGCAGACATACAGTCTATAAGGGATCATTCAATAATTAGATAATCCTCTATGACTCTCAGCACAGAACGAACACTGGTTTATAAAAAAAAACAAAAACACTGCACTTTGGTCAACAAACACTGCATAAGTCTTCTCTGCCACATGGTTAAACATACAGAACATTTATCTATTTCTTAGACCTGAGCAAATTAACATACTTGGTGACTTAATTAGTGCCATAGGTTTCACCAATTTAATGTTGGTTGTTTGGTATGAGATCTTTTCTTCATTTTTAATACGAGTTTAACTTTCTGAAAAAATAGATTCTAAAGCTAACTATTCACCCTGTAGTTAGTTGAGAACTTGTATATATCAATGTTAATAACTTACGTCCATGAGACATCACACCGGACTCTAAATATAAACTTGTTTCCCTCTCCACAGATCCTGTCAGATCTTCTGAAATTCTCCAGCATTTTGTCTTTATTTTAAAGGGTTTCAAAGATAGGTCGAGAATGGCTAAAGATTCATCAATATAATGAATAACAGAATGTAATCTAAGAAATTGTGAAACTATTCGTTTTGGCAGGATCAATAAAAAAAATTTAAGCAGTGAGAGATTGCAGAGCTCCAAGATGCCAGTTGATTTAAATGCCCTAGACATGAATTGCAGAACAATTAGTATGCAAGTCTAATAATTAGAAAAGCTAACAGAATGCTTATATTTAGAGTACAAATGCAAGTACAAAAGTGGGAAAGTTATCAAGGTATTGGATGATTATTAAAGTAGAAACGATGTGCTAGGGTATGGGGAAAAGGCAGAATAATGGCATTAAGTCACAATATGCATTTGGATACCCAGTGTATAAACAATGGGCTGAGTGGCCTACTTCTGTGATTCTATTATCATCAGATATACAGGACATTGGTAAGACTGATGAGTACTGTGTACTGATTGATCTCCTTATATTAAAAAGGAGGCTGTAAATGCATTGGAAGCAATTCACAGAAGGTTTGCTAGACAAATCCTTGGAGTGCACAGGTAGTCTCATGAGGAAAAGTTGGATAAGGTTTAAATCTTCTGGTATTTTGAAGAGCAAGCGGCTACTTGTTGAAACACGAGAGATCTTGAGGGATCATGACAGAAGGGGTGGGGGAAACCCGATTCCTCCTGAGAGAGAATCTGGAATTAGGAGTCACTGTCTAAAATTAATGGGTCACACATTTTAGATCTTTAAGAGGAGCCCTCAAATAAAAAACCCTGTGGCTTGTCTGGGAATTGAAGTACTTGTCCTACCAGACTCCATCGTCTCTCCATGGTATCCACAGATGTCTCTGACCAGTCCTCTGCAGCACTTTTCTGGATGCGTCACGTCTTATGTTGTCAGTTACCTTGGTAGATGATGTCCAGGTTACACAAAACATTCATTCTCTTCCACATTTCACTGGCATAGATTGCAGTTGGTACTACTAATGGTACAGAGTTAAAGCTTTATGGCTGTGTGCAGCCACTGGAAGACCAATGCCGCATTGGCAGTTCTTGTGTGGGTGTTAATTCCTACATCACTCTCCCTAGAGTTGCTGCATCCTACATAAGGTAGGTGGCCGACATCCTGCATAATCTGTTGTCCAATGGCAAAGGGTGGGCCTTTTCTCGACCAGTTCTCATTGTCTTGATTTTCTCACAACTGACGCACATGCCAACCTCCGTGCTGCTACCTTCAAAGTTGGTAGTCATGTTGTGCTGTGCACATGATTCTTCAGCCAGCACAATGATGTTATCTACAAAATTCAGGTCCATCACCTCATGATGTTGCTACAAGATGCCAAAGTCTCCACTCTTCACTGCCTTTCGATAAAATCAATAACCAAGGGGAGGAAAAAAAAAATAATAGAAAGAGTCTCCACGCTTGCCATACTCCTGAGAAAATGTGGAGTATATAGTATCTGTGCTAGTCCTGACATAGCTGGAAGCACAGTACAAGGCTATGAAAATGTCAGCATACAGCTCCAGGGTATATTGCTGTCATGACGGCTGATAGATACTATTGACAGCCTTGAGAACAATAAAGTTGACTTATGATGTTTTTAAAAAGATTAACTGGTGGGCGTCGTTGGCTGACCAACATTTACTGCGTGTTGCTAGTTGCCCTTGAGAAGTTGGTGGTGAGCTGCATCCTTGAAAAGCTGCAGCCTGCCTCCTGTGGCTTGACCCACAATGTCATTAGGGAGAGAATTCCAAGATTTTGACCAAATCACAATGAAGGAACAGTAATTTCCAAGGCAGAACGGTGAGTGGCTTGGAGGGGATCTTGAAGGTGGTTGCGTTCCCACGTATCAGCTGCCCTTGTAGTTCTAGATGGAAGTTGTCATGGGTTTGGAAGGTGCTGTTGGAGGATTTTTGGTGAATTTTTGTAGTGCATCTTATAGATAGTACACACTGCTACTACTCAGTGCCAGTGGTTGAGGGAGTGGAAATTTGTGGATGTGATGCCAATCAAGCAGGCTGCTTTGTCCTGGATGGTATCAAGCTTAAGTGTCGTTGGAGGTGCACCCATCCAGACAAGCGGACAGTATTCCAACACACTCCTGACTTGTTCATTGTAGATGATGGAAAGGCTTTGGGAGTCAGGAGTTCAGTGACTTATCACAGTATTCTTAGCCTCTAATCGGTTGTTGTAGCCACTGAGTTTCAGGGAAGACCCACTGAGTTTCTGGTCAATGGCAACCCCTAGATGTTGATAGTTGGGAATTCAATGATGGCCACATCTTTGAACGTCAAGGGATGATGGTGACATTTTCTCCTGATGGAGACAGTCATTGCCTGCCATTTGTGTGTCATATGAATGTTACTTGCCACCTGTCAGCCCAAGCCGGGATATCGTCCAGGTCTTGTTGCATTTGAACATGGACTGCTTCAGCGTCTGAGGAGCTGCCAGTGGCGCTGAACATTGTGCAATCATCAGCAAACATCTTCACTTCTGACCTTATGATGGTGGGAAGATCATTGATGAAGCAGCTGAAGATGGTCGGGACTGGGACATCACCCTGAGAGAGACCTTCAGAGATGCCCTGGAGCTGAGGTGACTGACCTCCAAAAACCAGAACCACTTTCTTATGCTCCAGGTAAGACTCCAACCAGCTGAGTGCATGCCCCTCATACCCATTGATTCCGGTTTTGACAGGGCTTCTTGATGCCACACACAGTTGAATGCAGCCTTGAGGTCAAGGGCTGGCATTCTCACTTCACCTCTGAATTCAGCTCTTTTGTCCATGTTTGAACCAAGGCTGTAACGAGGTCAGGAGCCAAGCCCAGGTGGAACCCAAACTGGGCGTCACTGAGCGGGTTATTGCTGAGCAGTTGCTGTTTGATAGCACTGTTAATGACACCTTCCACCACTTTACTGATGGTCGAGAGTAGACTAATGGGGCAGTTATTGTTAGGTTGGATTTGTCCTGCCTTTTATATATAGGACATACCTGGGCAATTTTCCGCATTGCCAGTGTTGTAACTGCACCAGGGGAGTGGCAAGTTCTGAGGCACAAGGCTTTAGTACTATTGTTGGGATGTTGTCAGGGCCCATAAGCTTTGCAGAATCTAGTGTCTCCAACATTCCTTGACATCACATGGAGTGAACTAAATTCAGCCAACAACGCCTACCAGTTAATCTTTTAAAAACATAAGTCAACTTCATTGTTCTCAAGGCTGTCAATAGTATCTATCAGCCATCATGACAGCAATGTAATTGTGGGGATCAATGCAGGAAGCCAAGATGGATCATTCACTCTGCACTTCTGGCTGAAGGTTGTTGTAAATGCTTCAGCCTTATCTTTTGCACTGATGTGCTAGGCTCTTCCATCATTGAGGGTGGGGATATCTGTGGAGCCTCCTCCTCCTCCACGGAGTTGTTTAATTGTCCATCACCACTCATGGCTGGATATGGCAGGACTGCGGAGCTTAGATGTGATCCACTGGTTGTGGGATTGCTTTAGCAATCTATCATTTGTTGTTTATGCTATTTGACATGCAAGTTGTCCTGTTTGGTAGCTTCATCAGGTTGATACCTCATTTTTAGGTATGATTGGTGCTGCCCCTGTAACACCCTCCTGCACTCTTGATTAAACCAGGGTTGGTTCCTGGCTTGGTGGTAATGATTGAGTGGGGGATATATTGAGCCATGGGGTTGCAGATTGTGGAGTACAATATTCCTAAGCATGAAGATCTTCTCAAAATACATGTCACCCTGGAAGCTGGTTTGTCCTTCACTTATTTGTCTAAGTCTTCTTTTAATCTGTTCAGCAACACTATCCAAAAAACCCTGCTGCTATTGCCAGTAGTATTTAGCATCTCCAATTGCAGTAGTTAAGGCTCCTTTCTCAGGCAGCTTGATTTTACTCCTTGTCTCCAGTAAACGGGATGTCCTTTGCAGTTCAGACCTTGTTGATCAGATCATTGAAATCTGCTATGACGTCTTCTTACCATGATTTAACAGATCTCCTTGTACTGAATTCACCTTAGAAGCTGAACATCAACGTGGAAGAAACTGCTACATCAGATGTCCAAAGAGCCATCAAGAATGTAAAGAACAAGACAATGGGGATCAATAAGATACTAGGAGAGCTATACTTGCGCAATTTTCCACAGTCAATAATGCTAGTGTTGTAGCTGTACTGGAACAGTTTGAATAGTAGTGCAGGTAGTTCTGGAGCGTAACATCCTTAGCATTAAAGTCAAGATTTTATCAGGGTCTATTATTACCTTTGTTGTTTTCAATGCCTTCAGCCATTTATTAGCATGACATGGAGTGAATCAAATTGATTATAGATGGGCATCTACACTGCTACCTATCTCAGGAGGGTGAAAGTTATTTGGAAGGGATGATGCTTCAGAGAGTTTCTGGTATTTCTCAAACATTCTGCTGCATACTTTTGCCTTTAGGCTAGTTGATGCTGCTGCCAGTTGCCTTCTCCCCAATGTGTCCTCTTCACTTTCCCCTCCCTAGTACACCATCATTTCAAATGATAGTGGTAATTTGAAAACCCTCCAAACTTTGTCTTGCCTTGTTTGAAGTATCCTAATTTTTCATCTGTCTCAGTAACCTCATCTAAGCTTCCATGATTTTCACTGGCTGCAGCTTCTTTATATTAGGAACTTAGTTTATTCGAAACTTGGCCACAATTATGTTTTACTACTTACTGAGGGCCAAAAAACAGGAAACTCTAAAATGGATCTCCACATTTCCGAGGTAATCCATTAAAAAAAATTAAACAAACAACCCAAGCTATTTATAACAAAGATGCTATAACAACGTCTTTGCAACTGTTTTTGTGAAGATGTTGTCCCCATGCAGGATGGTTATATCAGACATTCATCACACTAATGAAAATAAATATTAAAAGCCTTCTTCTAAATTTCAACCATTTATACAAGTTTCGATTGGGTAGAAAAAAATGGAAAATAAACAAATATTTTGAACGGTAGGACTTAAAAGAAAAACACTTTCCTTTGAAGTTCACTGTCTTATCGAAAAGTAATGCATCAGTACTGGAATTAGGTATCAAAATTGTAACCTGACTGCAAACAAGAACAGGTACAGACTGAACTTTCTTTCCTTCACAAGGGCACACACATTTTCCTTTACACTTTCCCTCTCTACATGGAATTATTTTCCAGTTTCAATACCATATTTAATCATTCAAGTGGTAGAGGCACTTAACACTTTGGTTGCACGCTGCTACAATTGCTGTTATGATCCTAGCTGATTGCAATACTGGGCAAGTCAGATCCCAGAGTGAAATGAGGCCTTACAGACCATAAGTTTTACTTTTGTAATTTGGCTACTGTAGCGGTCAGTCACTGAACAATTCTGCCAATGTACTCTGAATGAGAGAACAAAGTTTATCACAGAAGAATTAACAAGCTACATGACATTTTGAAAGATTGTATAAGACAGTAAAAACAATTTACCCCTCTTTCTCAACATCCTTTACAAACAGTCAACCCCAATGAAATATCACTCCTATGTTAACACTTTCATTTCTTACTTAATAGGCATGCTTCCAAACTCTTCCTTTCAGATTTTTCCCCACACTCAGACGTGATTCTTTCCAACTTTCCAAGAAACACTAAAATATAGGCTAGTCCACTGACTTCTCACATTAAACGTGAACGGAAACTCTAGATTTTTCCCAACCTCTCTTTGGACTAAAAAAAAAGAGTTCTTTCGAACCTAAAGGCTTTCACGAACTAAATCACCCTAATGATGATATCGATACTTTCTGCTGAAGGCAAAGTGCTAGCGTTCCCTGACCATCTGCTTCTCTGTAGATCATACATCTCAACTTTGTAAACATTTCATCAATTGTGTCCCTAGGTAGTTTGCCAGTCATTTAATGTAAGTCACATGCTTTCTTGGAAACGATTTTTGAACTCACTTTGAAAAAAATGACTTTCTCAGCTCTTTAAAAAGTCTTCTTCACAGAAATGAAACCAACGTCCCATTTTGCTCAATTTTAGAATCCATTTAATATTCTAATTAATATTTTATTAATCTTTATACATTATCTGCAAAAATTAGGATCCTTTAATCTGATCATTCCCATGACATTCTCAGGTCAAATAAAAATGTTTACTCTACTAAAACAGTCTAAAAAAAACCAAATTTTAAGAGCTCATCCAAGGAAATAAGAGTTTATGCACATTAGCTTTTTTTAAGTGTTATGTGCTTGTCTATTGGGATGGGGATAAAGAGAAAGGAGGAGTGAAGGTGTGTTTGGGTCAGGCAAGTGGGATGTAAAGGACAGCAACGATAAACAGAATCCATTGTATCAGCTATAGTACATTTCAAGGAGAGCACGAACATGCGTAAAGATGCATATTGCTGGAGTATGCATATATGGCGAGAAGGAAGCTTTGTACAATGGAAACCCGTTCGGGCATGTTCTATAGGAATATAGAACCAAATGTTGAAAAACATACACGTTAAGAAATATACAATCTAGGCAGGGCATATGCAAATTAAGGTAAGACTTCACAAAGGCAGAATTAGAAATAATCAAATTAAAATCAGCTTCAAGATTTAAAATGTCTCTGATTGGACTGTCTTAGCCAGCTTAACACCAAAGTATGCTCCAGATGGTTAACACAACCTTGGGCCATGCAGGCATCAAGCAATCATCCCAATTATGATTTAAAATTAGATTATACTTTACATAGCCAATAAAAGGAGCAAGTGGTGATTGGAACAGCTGCTAGAGTAACCCTTTAGTGATTCACCACTCCTGAAGCATTCAGAGATAACAAACAGATAAATCAAAACTGAAGTTTTAAGCATGACCCCTGCTGTTGTAAAATGTTAATTCCTCTGATTAATAAAGTAATTCAATAGAAAATCCATGATGAATGTTAGAAAATGGTTACCCATGAATACACTGCCTATCACAATTCTACTAACACTATATGTGGGATGGCTAAGATGTATAAAACGTGTCATATTTAGTCTGTGTGGAATGTTCTAAAAAAAAAAATCATGGGATATGGGTGATATTTATTTACCATCTTGAGTTACCCTTGAAAGGGTGACGGTGAGCTGCTTTCTTGAACTGCTGCAGTTCATGTCCTGTACACAGGCCCACAATGCTGTTAAGGAGGGAGTTCAAGCAACCCTGAAGAAACAGTGAAATGTTCCAAATCAGGACAGGGAGTGATTTGGAGGGGAATATGCAAGCGGCAGTGTTCCCATGTATCTGCTCTCCTTGCCCTTCAAGGTGCATGTAGTTGTGAATTTGGAAGGTGCTGACTAAGAAGTAGTGGTGAATTTCTACATTGTATCTTGTAGATGGCACATACTGTTGTTACTGTGCATCAGTGGTGGAGAGAATGGATGTTTGTGTATGTGGTACCAATTAAGTGGCTACTTTATCCTGGATGGTGATTAGATTTTCAGTGTCGTTGGGGTTGCACGCAGGCCAAGTGGGAAGTATTCCTTGTAGATTGTAGACAGACTCTGGAGAATCAGGAGGCAAGTTACTCACCACAGGATTCCTTCTCTCTGACCTGCTCTTGTAGCAACTGTATTTATATGGCAAGTCCAGTTCAGTTTCTAGTCAATGGTAACCTCCAGAACGTGGATAGTGGGGAATTTGGTGATGGTAACATCAGTGAGATCAAGGCATGATGGCGAGATTCTCTCTTGCTGGAGATGGTCATTGCCTGGCATGTGTTTGGTGTGAATTTTACTTGCCACTTATCAGGCCAAGCCCGAATACTGTCTTAGTCTTGATGCATTTGGACATGGACATGGACCGAGTACTGGAGGACTCACGAACGGTGGTGATGTGCAGTCATCAGAAAACATTCCCACTTCTGACATTATGATGGAGGGCAGGTTGTTGATGAATCAGCTGAAAACAGTTGGGCTGAGGAGACTACTGTGAGGAACGCCTGTAGAGATGTCCTGAAACTGAGATGACTGATGCCCACGAACCACAAGTATCTTTGGAAATCAGACATAACTCTAACCAGTAATGAGTTCTCCCTACCCCCAGCCCTGATTCCCATTTACTTCAATTTTGGCATTCTAATTCCAGCAAGCAGGATTCCTGAGCCACTGAATTAACTGACTATGCTTTCTTCAACGTTGGGAATCTGATGGGGGTACTCTTGTCTGATCTTTCCAGTCCCTCTGCCAGAGCAGACGTAATGGCAGTCTCAACCAAAATCAGCTCACTGACTCCAATTCTGTATCCTCCATTCAGCAGTTAGACATCACATTAATCACGAAGAAAAGCAGGGAACAAGACTTCCAATGAACACATGAAATCTACAAATCCTGAAAGACTGGTCTACCCTTAGATTCCGTAAGCTACAGTATCTTTGTTCTGTTTAAATGAAACCCACACCTGCACATAAGTAGAGATTTGTTAAATATATTTTTAAAAAAGGCAAAACTTAGGTCCCTTAGAGAATGAGGGTAAGGAACCAGGAAGTGGCTGAGAAGTTAAAGGAATACTTTACATCAGTCTTCATGGTAGAAGACACTGATCGCTTTCCAAAAGTACTAAATAATCAATTGGCAAAAGAGGGACAGGAAATAAATGCAATAACTAGACAACAGAAACGAATAGGGCTAAAAGTCAATAAGTCCCCTGGACATGATGGGACACACCCTAGGATTTTCAAGGAAGTGGCTACAGAGGTGGTAGATACACTGACAGTAATTTTCTCAGGATCCTAAGATTCTGGAAAAATCCTAGAAGGTTGGAAACTGACAATATAACACAATCAAAGAGAAAAGGGGCAGAAAACAGGTACGTATAGGCCAGTTAGCTTAATGTATGTTACTGGAAGATATTAGAATGTATTCCAAAGGATGTACTAGCAGGGCACTTAGAAATGCATAATAAAGTCAAGCAGAGCCAACATGGCTTTATGAAGCAAAATCATACCTGTCAAATTTCTCGGAATTCTTTGAGATGGTAACTCACAGGAGAGACAAAAAGGAAGCAGCGGATGTAATATGTTTCGATTTCCAGAAGGTGTTTGATAAGGTACTGCATGTTAGGCTACATAAAACAACAGCGCATAGTGTTGGGGTAGTATATTAGCATGGACAGCAGAACAGACATGGAAAACAGAGTTGACATAAGAGACGACATTCCCAGGATAGGAACCTGTAACTCTTGGAATGCCACAGCAATCAGTGTTGGCGCCACAATTATTTACAATATACATGAACGACATGAATGAGGGAAGTGGATGCATTTAGCTGTATTTGCTGATGACATAAAAACAGGTGGGAAGGCAAGTGGTGAAGATGATAGTCTGCAGAAGGATACAGAGAGGTTAAGTATTTGGACAAAATCTTGGCCGATGAAATGTAATGCGAGAATTGTGTGGTTATGCATTTTGGCAGCAAGAACATAGGAGCTGCCTAATACTTAAATGGCGAAAGGCCGCTGACAGCTGCAGCATGGAGGCATTTGGGGGTCCTCGTGCATAAACCACAGAAAGCGAGCATACATGTTCAGCAGGTAAAATGCGAAGCAAACGGGATGTTGGCCTTTATTCCAAAAGGGAATGGAGGATTAAAATAAGACAGGCTAGCTAAAACTATAGAAAGGACTAGTGAGACCGCAAGTGGAATAATGTGAAGTTTTGGTCCCTTTAAGGGAAGATATACTGGCACTGGAAGCAGTCCAGAGAAGGTTCACTAGGTTGATCCTAGGTATGGAGGGATTTTCCTGTGAAGACCTAGTAGGTTGGGCTTGTACTCACCTGGCTGGAGTCTTGAACTAGGGGTCAGTCTTAAAATTAAAGAGGATTCTTTGTTCTTTCAAAGCACTGGAGATCTTTCCAAGTTTCTATCCCAGATGGCTGTGCCAATCTGCTGCCAGACACAAGGGGCCCCTGTCATAACTTCCACAGTATACATAGAGTCTTGGACCACAACCTCAACTTCCGGTCTCCACACTGTGCTATGCTTCCAAGCCAAAGTACCTGCTTTTCTAATTTACTTCACCTTTAGTGCAGCAAAACCACAGGTGTTTTCTCTCCTCTACTTTACTAAACGCCAAGTATTGCAAAACCCGACTGTAATGATGCCAAATTCCAAACTCTTCTCACATTTTAGAATTCTAGGAATCTCTCTCCACCATACTGCTTAACCTCATGGTCCCTCAATGCTGAAAAATGTCAAGGTGCTCATCCAAATGTTACAGAAGAAAGGAAGCCATCCCAATTCAACAAAATTCCAGGAATACAGGACAATCTAAGGACCTCCAATCTATTTCAGCAAAATTACAAGAGTATCCATCTCACCCACCCAGTATTACTCAACCATAGAACGAACAGCAAGGCTACCCACACCTTCGCTGATCTTGCAAACTGTAGGAGTATCACAATAGTGCAGCTAAATTTCAGCCTCAAAGACCAGTCGTTATCATTTTCTGTGTTGTCAAATACCAAACCAACCACTAAATTGGTACATTTCACCTAGGATCTTGTAGTTTATTGGCGACTTTTCCAAGATATTAAATAATCTATATAGCTTTAAATGCACAGGCAAAAGAAAACAATTAAGAGTGCTCATTTGCAGCTTTCAAGAAGTGTACAACTCAACTTCCAAAGCATTACCATAAATTTCCAAATACTGGATAATAAAAATGCAACTGGAATTGATTCTGTCAGTGAAATAAACACTCCTATTATTCTGAGAATATCCACTAATTCACCCCAAGCAACATGCGATCTTATATGGCATTCTGGTGCTCTCAACCAGGAATTTAAGCATTAAAATTTCTTTTTTTTTGCCTACTTTGCCTCATGATGAACAGAAGAACACTTGATTATTTTATGGTTAATTTACCCATGTATCTTTCATCAACTTAAAACATTTCATGGTACATGGAAGCCACATGCCTCAATCAGAAGTACTTATTCCACCAAAACTACATTTCTTTGAAGAGCAAAAACTTAGTAAGATTCATCTGAGGATGAGAAAGCAAGTTAAAGAGGGTTAGATAAAACAGGCAAATAATATTGCAAAGATAAGTAAGCCTGAGGACTGGATGTGTTTTAGATAGCAGCAAAAGGTGACAAATGCATTGATTAAAATGGGAATAATAGAACTAGAAATAAATGAAAATATAAAAACAGGTTATAAGAATAATTACAAGTAAGAAACCTAAGTTATTTAGTATTAGCAGACAGTGTACTGAAAACATTTACTGAATGAAAATTCAACAAATCCCCAGAAACTAATCAGTCTTTTTACTGGGGCTTTCAAAACAAACTGCAGAAATTTTGGATCTACTGTCTGTAATTTTACAATATTCTTTGGTTTTGTCAAACGATTCCAATGGACTGTAAATTAGTTAATATAATACACTATTCAAGAACAGAGGGAGAGAAAAAGGGCACTAAAAAGGTTACACAGTGTGGAGCTGGAGGAATATAGCAGGCCAGGCAGCATCCTAGGAGCAGGAAAGCTGACATTTCGGGTCAGGAGCCTTCTTCAGAGTATTTTCAGAATAGTTTGGTATGATTTTCTGAAGAAGGGTCCTGATCCGAAACGTCAACTTTCCTGCCCCTAAGATGCTGCCTGGCCTGCTGTATTTCTCCAGCTCCACACTGTTATTTCTGACTGCAGTATCAAGAGTTCTTACTATCATTAAAAAGGTTAGTTAGCTTCACACAATGCAGTTAGAAAATCATAGCAGGATCGGATGGTCAGATTTAACAAAAAGAAACTAAGGCTTCAAAATTTTATTAAGAGATTTTTTGAGGATTACGCGGTTAGTAATTCAGGTTAAAAGGAAACCAGCACATGTACTATACTTGGAATTTGCAAAAGGCATTCAATAATGTGCTACAAGAAAGGTTAATATGCAAGGCAAAAGTTCACGGAATTCGGATAATATATTAGCATAGATTGAGGATTGGGTAACGCACAAGAAGAATACATATTAGCAGATATTTTTAAGTTGGCAGGCTATAAATAGTGAAATGCTGCAACAATCAGTGTTGTGGCTTCAGCTCCTTACAACCTTTATGAATGACTTGGACAAACAGTCAGAGCAACATATTCAAGTTTGCTGACGATACAAAGCTAGTTGGGAATGTATGTTAAGGACCCAAAGAAACTGCAAAGAAATACAGACAACTTAACTGGGCAAGCAACAGGGTGGCAAGAGTACATACTGTGTGAAGAGGGAGGCTGTTCACTTTGGTAGTGAGAATAGATTTTTTTTACGAGGTACAGAACTTCTAAATGTTGATGTGTGGGTAGACGTGGACTAATACACAGAACTCAAAGTTAGCATACAGACATAGCAAAAGCAGATTGGCCTTTATTGCAAAGAGACTACAGCAGTTACATAAGCAAGACTAGACTTGAAGCTCTATGTGCAGTTTCAGTTTTTTTATTTAAGGATGCATTGGAGGCAGTGTGGCAAAACATGACTAGACTAGTTCTGGGGATGGAGTGGCGTGTCCATTGATGAAAGGCTGAGTGAATCGTGCCTATACTTTCTGGATCCAACTGAAACATAAAGTAATGAAAGGACGTAGAACAAACACTGAGAACTGCTTTCCTTAGCTGGGAAGTCTAAAACCTATGGCACAGAATCAGATTAAGGGTTGATCACTTAGGACTGAGAGGAGGATAAATGTCTTCTCAAAGGATTGTGAATCTTAAATTCTCTACCCTACTGGACATTCCATTGTTTTTTAAGTCTGAGATGAATCATAAATCTATCAGGGAATCAAGAGCTATAGGGAGCTGACTAGAAAGTAATGGAGAATGTCTGGACAGCATGGACAAGTTGGACCAAAGGGTCTGTTTCTGCACTGTACATCACTACTACTCTAAAGTTGAGGTAGATAATTATACATAATTCTATTGAATGGCAGAGTAGGCTTGAGGGATCATATGGTTTAATTCTGCTTTTTACATTTTGAGCAGAGTGCAGAGGTTTAAAAAGTAATTCTATGAAATGGCAGGGCTTACGGAGAGGGATATCTGTTCGATAGCACTGGGGATGGCATGTAGAATCTGTTGTGAGACAGCAAGACAGCGCTAGGATTTCCAGGGTTTGTCAGTACTGGAGAGTGAAGGGTCCCAAGAGATAGCAACTCTCAGGAGGATGCTAGGGACTTGGCACAGAAACAAGTCCTAGCGGGTGCAGAACAATAGTATGAAAGCAAGTTCCAATTCAATCGGAATGAAAATCAAGACTGACTGCAACATCCAATGGGATTGGAAAGGTCAAATAACGAGGCCGAGTGAGAGGAGGCAGATGGTCAGCCAGAAAAGATGTAACTTTGATAAGAACTGACCGGCAAGGAATCTGTTCCAATAAGCTCCTATTCCAGTCATCTCGGTAACTGGATGCATCCCACTCTTCAGGGCATGCGCAGTTGGCAAATACAGAACTAAACTGTGTATGTCAGCTAAGTAGTAAGGTGGGAAAGAATGTGTTTGTAAACTTATAGCTAAGTTACAAACACTGCCGATTAGCATCATTACTTTTTGAACCTCTGTGTTTCACCTATTAGACTATTTTCACATAACTGTTATGTGTAGGTTGTATTTTGGTGTAATGAAAGGCTGAGAAAGAAAATATGGTTAAAATTTCAAAGCTGTTTTGAAATATTCAATGAGTTCAACAGGTCCTTTGAGGAATTTGCACATGACCAAACTGCAAACAATAAATGTGCAATAAAATTACTAAATTTGTAGGAGTGGATGAAGTTATTGAAATCTGTCAACAATAGAGGTATTTTGGAGACGATATTTGGAAGTTGTGTGATGAGAAGATTGTGTCTATAAGTTTTAATCATTACAGGGACATGACATGAAGAAAAATGTCTACGTAGAGATGAGTAAAAAGGGAAAGAAGTAAATATATTGAATGAATTGAACTTTATAAAATTAACAGCAATTTGAAATCTCTACCATTTGAGGGTATTTTTAGTGCAATGCTGAATCCAATAAAAACTAGCATAGAATTTTCCCGCAAATTCCCTGAACATGCTGATAGCTTAATAATTAGCAATAGCATTACATTCAATCCAAGTATGAGAATTAGAAAGCTGAAAATAAGCAGATATACAAGGTGCCAAAGAGCATTGATAAAGTAGATTTGGACAGGATGTTTCAACATGTTGGGCAATCTAGAATAGTCACAGTTTTAGCAAAAGGCATAGCAGATTTAAAACAGATGAGAAGAAATTACTTCTCTCAAAGGGTCATGAAACTGAGAAATACAGTACCCCGAATGGTGGACACTGAGACAATGAAAAAAATACGAAGAAAGACAAATTTTTAATTAGGAATGGGTTGAAGGGTTAGGGAGAGCGGGCAGGAAAGTGGAGTTGAGGCTGGGATGAAATCAGCCATGCTCATATTAAATGGCAGAGTGAGCTTTAGAAGCTGGATTGCTTACTCTTGCTCCTAGTTCTCATGGCTTACATGATCAACCTGTGCACATAGGTCACTGGCATCACACCAAGTCATCTATCGAGCTTAACTTACTGTAACTCCAGTCTAAAATGGCACACCTCAACACCCCACTTCTTTTGGCAGAAACTGGAACTATTCGAATACAATTCTTCTTCCTAGATTGAAAGAACACAATACACATAAGGGATAGAAGTGCCACAAAACGTACATGGACAGGTTTAATAAACAAATGCTTCAACAATCTGACAGAATTCTTAATATTAAAGACAATCTTTTGCTAGAATTTAGGTTTTAGTACATTACTTTCCAGTTTCTAATTTCGCATGGACTAAAATTTTGAACAAGATGATCTATTCACTTCATCCACAAGAAACTATTGCTAACTCTATCGCAAGTCTGAGGAATACAAAAACATATCTAGAGGTCTCATTTTTTAAACAGCAAACTGCAAAGTCTATACCTAGGCAAAATGAAACACCATGACAATTTATGTTTGCTTCTTAATATCAACACACAAAGTTTGCTGACAGCTGCAAACCTGCTCCTTGGTTATATACCTGCCGTTTTGGGCGAAATCCTTTCTTTGCAACACACTTGAGATTGTCCAAGAAGAACAAAATTGACGTTTCAAGTTGCAAAAACCAGAACTAAAAGAAACAATGAACCTTGTAGAGTGGGGTAGTTGTAAGAAGGAATATTGAAAGCACCCTTAATTCCTTAACTAACTTTCAGATTCTAAACCATGCCACTCACACTGCCTCAAGGTTTCTTCGACTCCAAGTTGAATTACGATACAGCTCAATTATGGTGTTTCACATGATTGTTGCCAAAGCCTAAAATTGCGAGATTCAGCTATTCATTGGATAATCTACTTATGAGAAGTCTCTTGATGAAAATCTCAAAAGCATAGGATAGAAATACACCGACATACAAAAATTAGAGAAGAAAAGTGTGATTAGTTGAAACATCACATTCTTCTTGTGAAGCTTAACCTTCTTTGGACTAAAACAAGATTTATTGCATTAAGTTCCACAAATTTGGAAACAGCTAGTATATAAACAAGCCATGCTGTGAAAGTACACGGCATAGACACATATTCTTCTCTTATTGACTAGAAGTCTGGTATTTGGGTTGAATATTTAGATAATTTACAATAGCTTTTATTTACATATCACCTCTCACTGAAAGGGGCATCTAAGAGCAATTGATTGCCTCAAAGTAGGTCAAGAGAACAAGAAAATGGGTGCAAGAAACAAAAAAAAACTGATTTTAAAATAGCTTCGGAAGAAGTTGCAGAGAAAAGTGGCTGGAGTTAGGGGGCGGGGGTTGGTTGGAGGCCGGGGCGGGAAAGGGGTGGCGAGGGTATTGGGGAAGGCGGGGGTGGCGATCGGGGACGGGGGAAAAAAAAAGAGGGTATCGGGGGACGGGTCGTGGGCATCGGGGGGTGAGGAGGAGGGGGGGGGGGCAAGCAACTGGGTGGAGGAGTTGTCATCCCATTATGAGAGTGAGCGGGCCCCACCGCTTGAAACTCTCTCGCAGACCTCAGAGCTGAGGATAGGGAGTGGGCGGGACTCCCAGCCCAGGCGGAGGCTCCAACCATAAGCACCCACCCAGGCAGCCCCAGCAGCCGGAGAGGAAACCCAGTCGAGAGGCCCCACCTTCTCGGCCCGGGAGACCGTTAGCAGAAAGGGGTCCCGGCTCGGCCCCGCCCCAGGGGCCCAGCTGGGTCGCTCCGCTTTACGCCGCGGCTTACGGGTTCAAGCGTGGCCGTGGCCGTGGCCGTGGCACTAGGCCAGTCCGGTGCTCGGGCTCGCTCCCGCTCCCTCACTCACCCCCCTCTGTCTCTGCGGCTGCTGTCCGTTTGCGGCGCGCGGATCCGGCGATGGTGGAACGCAGCGACGGAATCGGCCTCACCGAGCACGTCACAATGCCCTCCACTTCTTCAGCCAATTAGCGGCCGAGCTCCGACAGCCTAGTCCTCACCCGCCCCCCTACTCCTATAGACATTCCAGAGGGCGAGGCGAGCGAGGGGGCGGCAGCGCTTTGTGCTGGCACTCGGCGGGTAACTCGCTGAGTTGGGTTAATGCAGCCAACAGGCACTTACACAATCCAAATCCTCGATCTTCTTAGATTCCACCGCGAAACATGTCGACAAACATTTCATTCATCTATGAAACACTGAAGCACTTGTCCAGAATGCATGATACATTTGCAAGAAAAAAAATACTGGTATAAATCGATTTAATTTTGATTGGGAAAAGCTTTTGCTTGTATAACCAATTGTTCAATATCACTATATATGGACAGCTGGAAGTTTTTCTTTTTTCGGAAAAAAATATCATTCAGGGACAAACATGGTTACAGTTTATGATTCTTTTTTTCTGTTCCTCGAGGGATTTGCATTACAATAGCCAACTTTCCTAAATAGCGCAAAAGGTGGCCATTAGACTGGTCGTGCCTTTGCCAGCCGTGCAATAGCACCTCTCACTCCTCCATCCCCGTTCCTTCTCACGTAACTCTCCTAGTTCCGTTTCAGTTGAAAGAGCACAATTGAATCAGTCTCTATCATTCTCAGGTGTTCAATTTCAAATCCCAAACATTAATTAAAAAATCTCACGACACTTGCTTCTTTTGCTGACCGTCTCCTTGGTTGGACAGGTTTTTCTTTTCCTCCAATTCTTGGGAGAACTCACCTCACTGCAGTCCTTCTAACCCTGCAGGTAAGAGATGTACACGAGCCCCTTTCTCCAGGTCCCCGCCCAGTTTCTGTGGCTGCTGCAGGCTTAAAAAGTCGAGGTTTTTTTTTTGTGTTGCATGCACTCCTTTGATTAGAAACCCTTCCCTTGACAGAAAGGATGCATCATCCTGTTTCTCTTCCACTAACTCGCCACCCCGCCAAAATGAACCCCCACCATCCACCCCGAGAATGGATTTGTTCTGATAAAGAGTAATGGACAGACACTTCATGATTCTAAAACAAAGAACTGCGGTTTCTAGAAATCTGAAACAAAAAATGTATGGAGAAACTCAACTGGTCGAGCAGCATCCGTGGACAGAAAACAGACTTAACGTATCGGATCCAGTAACCCTTCTCCTTGTAGCGCTTCACTCCAAACCCAAGAACTGCCCAGCAAATGCTAAAGTGTGAAGTTTCCATCCGTTAATTTAGTTTCGCTGTCTCCGCAAATTCGGTCAGATCTACTGTCAGAGATAAAAGGTACTGCAGATGCTGGAGAATCCGAGATAACAAGCATGGGGCTGGATGAACACAGCAGGTCAAGCAGCATCATAGGAGCAGGAAAACTTGACGTTTCGGGCCTAAACCCTTCATCAGAAATGGGGGAGGGGAAGAGGGTTCTGAAATAAATAGGGAGAGAGGGGGAGGCGGATAGAGGATCTACTGTCAGTTTTTTTTTTGACAGACAACATCCGCAGTATTTTGTACTAAGATTTCTCCTTGGGTACTGAACAAAAAAAAATTACGCAAAGTTTTGATAATCAGTTCTATTTCCTTATTTTCCCAGAACTGTTTGCAGGGTGTGCATTTTGCTTTTTTAACACTTATATTAAATCCAGTCTCACCACCCCCTTTATTACCATTACCTTCATTATTGCTACATACAGTACAAAAGCAGGCCTTTTACTACAACAGGCCTTATCTTTATAATCCTCTGACTACCCTTTATATAACTACACCAACATACTCTTCTAATCACGAGATAACAAGGCGTGGGGGTGGATGAACACAGCAGGCCGAGCAGGAAAACTTGACGTTTCGGGCCCGAAACATCAAGTTTTCCGGCTCCTATGATGCTGCTTGGCCTGCTGTGTTTATCCAACCCCACGCCTTGTTATCTCGGATTCTCCAGCATCTGCGGTACCTGTTATCTCTGATACTCTTCTAATCATTTTGTCCTTCTATTTAAATACAAAGCTTTTCGTCTCAATTGTTCTTTGTGGTAAAATTAGTCACATTCTAACCTTTATTTTTCTTTTCACTTCAGCCCTAAATGGTTCAGTCCCAGGTTACTGGGGTTATTGATGAATGGTTTCAAATCAGTGCTTCCCAAACCTTTTCCCAGGAAGTTTGAAAATTGCCACCACCTTTCAGAGAGAATTGAGAGAGCCTGTAGGGGTGCTGTGACAAAGGGAAACCATTAGAGGGGAGCACAGCTGTTATAACTTAGCTGGAGATGCAAAGCGGTCTTTGGTGCTTTCGGGCTTACACAAAGTAGGTTCTGACCCCAGATTTTACAAGTCTTGTTCTAAACTCTTACCGGGGTTGTATGGTTGGTGGAGTTTGTTTTATTTGTTCATGGGAGGAGAGGCTCAGTGGCTAGGCATTTATTTCCCATGCTTAGTTGAAAAGAAAGCCGTTAAGAGTCAACCACTTTGTTGTGGGCCAGGAGTCACATGTAGGTCAGGCAAGGCAAAGATGGTAGACTTCCTTTTCTCAAGAGCATTAATGAATCAGAAGGGTTTTTGTGAAAGTTAATAATGATTACTTGGTCACCATTACAGTGGCTTTTTATTTCAGACTTTTGTTGAATTCAAATTTCATCAGCTGCTACGATGGGATTTGAATCTATTTCACCAGAAAATTAGCGTGTGATTCTGAATTCCTAGTACGATGACATTACCACTACTCATTTCTAGCCTTAGTATTAGTAAGATGTGCCTCTTAAAATTGTCAAAGAAGAGTCAATAATTCTAATTAATTGCCAACTGTTATTGAAATGCCAACCTACCTGTCTGGCCCAAAAATTAAATATCAAACTGTGGAGTTTGATTCCTTTAGGTAGCAAATTGTTCTTAGAAACTTTTTTGTATTAATTTTTCTCTCCCTTGCAATCCAATTTTACTTTGTTCTTCAGTGTGTTCACTTTTAATTTGCCCTTCTCAGCAGTTTCATTTTTTTTTCCCCTCAACCTCAAATTGCATTGGTTCAGGAGGTAACATTTGCCTTTTAGAGCTCCCACGTGTCTGTGGCCCTTGACATATTTGCCAGTTTGCACTTCCAGCAAGGTACGGAACAAATAATTTGAACAGAAATTTCCAAGTGCAATTGGGCACAGTGCAAGGTATCACCCTCCAACAAGATTGCTTGGCGACTCGGTGGTTAGCGCTGCTACTTCATAGCGCCAGTGACCCAGGTTTGATTCCAGCTTTGTTGTAACTGTGTGTGAAGTTTGCACATTATCCAGATGTCTGTGAGGGTTTCTTCCCACAGTCCGAAGATGTGTAGGTTAGGTGGATTGGCGTTGGTATATGTTCAGGGATGTATAGGCTATGTGATTAGCTATGTGAAATTTAAGTTTGTATCTGGGTGGGATAGTCTTTGGCATGTCAGTGGATTTGATGGGCTGAATGGCTTGCTTCCATACTGTGGGGATTCCATGAAGATTTGGCCTGATATTTCCAATCATGGGTGAGTAACAAAAGAACGTAATTTTAAGATACAGTAATTTAACAAAAGAAGGAGAGATTGGTATGCCAAGAAATATTTTCTCCAGTAAGTTATGGCCTGGGATGTACTGCACAAAATGGTGATGTAATCAGTTTCAATAGTACCTTTCAAAAGTGAACTGTATGTACAATTGGAAAAAGATAATGCAGGGCTATAGTAAGGAACAGAGGACATAGACAAAATTGATTTCACTGCTGACAAAAGTAGAATGGACTGAATGACTTCCTTGCAAGTTTTATGCCCAAGCCACACATTGCTTTTAATAATTGAGCTGTAGATGGTGATCTGGTGTTCGCTGGTAAGCTATCCACCTAGTAGTGGAAACAAGGTCAGATCCCGATGAGCAGAGCATTTTTTGGTGTAACCTGTTAATTATTCTTTTTGGACATTTAGAAACAAAAATATTGTGCACCATAAATTGCCAGAGAAACTCATAACGGTATGGTGAGCATTAGGGGGCACATAGGACCTTGGTGAATGGCAAGACTGATAGTGCATCTCATTGGCCATATAATTTAAGGATTGGGGAAAACAGTTTCTTTTCTGTTCATTTGTGGGATGTGGGCATTGCTGGCTGGCCAGCAATTCTTGCCCATCCCTAGTTGCCCTTGAGAAGGTGGTGGTGAGCTGCCTTCTTGAACTGGTGCAGTCCTCTTGCTGTAGGTTGACCCACAATGCTATTAAGGAGAGAATTCCAGGATTTTGATGCAGCAACAGTGAAGGAAGGGCAATATGTTTCCAAGTCAGGATGTTGAGTGGCTTGGCGGGGAACTTGAAGGTGGTGGTCTTCCTATATGTCTGCTGCTCTTGTCCTTCTACATGGAAGTGGTCATGGGTTTGCAAAGTGCTGTCTGAGCATCTTTGGTGAATTTCTGCAGTGCATCTTGTAGATAGTACACATTGCTGCTACTGGGTGTTGGTAGTGGAGGGAGTGGATGCTTGTGGATGTAGTGCCAATCAAGTGGGCAGCTTTGTCCTGGATAGTGTCAAGCTTCTTGAGTGTTGTTGGGGCTGGACTCATCCAGGCAAGTGGGGAGTATTCCAGCACACTCCTGACTTGTGCCTTGTAGATGGTGAGCAGACTTTGAGGGGTGAGGGGGTGAGTAACTCTAAAGCTTTTGAGAAAGTTTGTAGCTCTGGTTGTCGATGAGGTTGTAGACTTGTTTGCTGAGCTGGTGTGTTTGATTGCAGATGTTTCATCACCCTGCTAGGTAACATTGTCAACGTGCCTCCAGTGAAGTGTTAGTGTTCTTGTTATTTATATGCCTCAGTTTGCAGGGGTGGTTGGCATCACTTCCGGTTCTGTTTTTCTGTGGTTTGTATATAGGGTCTAGTTCAATGTGTTTTTGATGGAGTTCTGGTTGGAATGCAAGGCCTCCAGGAATTCCCTGGATGTTTCTGTTTGGCTCAATCTATTATGGATGTGTTGTCACAGTCGAATTTGTATCCTATTTGTATTTATAAATAATGCTGTTATGTCAAAGAATATCATTATTTCTTCCACTTCTACTCTGGTGTCCTTGAAGTTGAGGAATTCTTGGGAGGAGTGGATGGAGTGGGTAGTGTTGTCAATTAAGTATTTCAGTTTCTGTTATAGTTCTTTGGCTAGTCCATATGTTGGTGTGCCTGGTAATGAGACAATGGGTCTGAGGGGGACCCCCGGCTTGTGTGTCTTAGGGAGTCCATACCAGTGAGGTGTGTTGGATTCCTCTGGCTTCATTTTTTTTAGTAATCTGTCTTGCTGATATCTCCTGAGTTGTGTAATTTCTTCAGGATTGTTTTAATTCGGTTCTCTAACTGTGGTGTTCGGTCTGTCGCCATCTATTGGTAGGTGTCTTTTGGTGAGTGACTAGCACAGTATTCCTAGCTTCTGACCTGCTGTTGTAGCTATTGTATTTATGTGGTGAGTCCAGTTGAGCTTCTGGTCAATGATAACCCCCAGGCTGTTGATAATGGGGGATTCAGTGATGGTAACGCTGTTGAATGTCAAGGGGTGGAGGTTAGATTGTCTCTTAGTGGCGATGGTCATAGCCTGGCATTTGTGTGGCATGAGCATCACTTGCCACTTGTCAGCTCAAGCCTGGATATTGTCCAGATCTTGTTGCATTTCAACACTGACAGCCTCAGTGTCTGAGGAGTCACGAATGGTGCTGAACATTGTGCAATCATTGGTGAACACCCCCACTTCTAACCTTATGATGGAGGGAAGGTCTACCTGAGAAACTCCTGCGGAGATGCCCTGGAGCTGAGATGATTGACCTCCAACAACCATGACCATTGTCCTACATGTCAGGTGTGACCCCAACCACCAGAGAGTTTGCCCACTATTACCCATTGATTTCAGTTTTGCCAGGGCTCCTTGGTACCAAACTTGGTCAAATGCAGCCTTGACGTCACGGGCTGTCACTCTCATCTCACCTCTGGAATTCAGCTCTTTTGTCTTTGTTACAACCAAGGCTGCAATGAGGTCAGGAGCCGAGTGGCCCTGGCGGAACCCAAACTGAGTGTCGCTGAGCAGGTGCTGCTTGATAGCACTGCTAATGACATCTTCCATCACTTTACTGATGATTGAGAGTACACTAATAGGGTGGTAACTGGCCAGGTTGGATTTATCCTGCATTTTGTGTACAGGACATACTTGAGCATCTTTCTACATTACCGGGTAGATGCCAGTGCTGTAACTGTACTGGAATAGCTTGGCTGGGGGAGCGGCAAGTTCTGGAGCACAAAGCTTCAGTACAATTGCCAGAATGTTGTCAGGGCCGATAGCCTTTGCAGTATCCGGTGTCTCCAACCATTCCTTGACATCACGTAGAGTGAATCGAATTGGCTGAAGACTGATATCTGTAATGCTGGGGACAACTGGAGGAGGCCGAATTAGATCATCCACTTGGCACTTCTGGCTGAAGATTGCTGCGCATGCTTCAGCCTTATTTTCGCATTGATGTGCTGGGCTCTTCCATCATTGAGGATGGAGATATTTGTAGAGCCGCCTCCTCCAGTGAGTAGTTTAATTGTCCACCACCATTTACGACTGGATGCGGCAGGACTGCAGAGCTGAGACCTGAACCGTTGGTTCTGGGATCACTTAGCTGTGTCTATCACTTGCTGCTTTTGCTGTTTGGCATGCAAGTAGTCCTGTTTGGTGGCTTCACCAGGTTGATACCTCATCTTCAGGTGCGCCTGGTGCTGCTCCTGGCATGCCCTCCTGCACTTTTCATTGAACCAGGGTTGATCCCCTGGCTTGATGGTAATGGTTGAATGGGGGATATGCCAGGCCATGGGATTACAGATTATGCTGGAGAACAATTCTACTGCTGTTAGTGGCCCACAGCACCTCATGGATCATCAGTCTTGAGTTGCTAGGTCTGTGTGAAGCCTGTTCCATTTAGCACGGTGATAGTGCCACACAGCATGATGGAAGCTATTCTCAATGTGAAGGCAGGACTTCATCTTCACAAGGACTGTGCAATGGTCACTCTTACCGATACTGTCACGGACAGATGCATGTGCAGCTGGCAGATCGGTAAGGATGAGGTCAAGTATGTTTTTCCCTCTTGTTGGTTCCCTCACCACCTACCGCAGACCCAGTCTAGCAGCCAAGTCCTATAAGACCCGATCAGCTCGATCAGTAGTTCTGTTGCCAAGTCACTCTTGGTGGTGGACATTGAAATCCCCCCAACCAGAGAACGTTTTGTGCAGTTGCCATCCCTAGTGCTTCCTCTAAGTGTTGCTCAACATTGAGGTGTACTGATTCATCAGCTGATGGAGGACGGTGTGTGATAATCAGTAGGAGGTTTCCTTGCCCGTGTTTAACCTGAAGCCATGAGAATTCATGGGTTCCAGAATCAATGTTGAGCACTTCTAGAGCATCAACCTCCTGACTGTATACCACTGTGCTGCCACCTCTGCTGGAGCTGTCTTGCTGGTGGGACAGCACATACCCAGGGGTGGTTGTGATGGTGTTTGGGACATTGTCTGTAAGGCCTGGTCCTGTGAGTATGACAATGTCAGGCTGTTGCTTGACTAGGCTGTGAGACAGCTCTCCCAATTTTGGCACTAGCCCCCAAATATTAGTGAGGAGGACTTTGCATCGTTGACCGGACTCTTTCTGCCACTGTCTTTCCTGGTGCTTTGGTCAATGCTAGATGATCTGTCCGGTTTCATTTCTTTGAGACTTTGTAGCGATTAGTAAAACTGAATGGCTTGCTAGGCCATTTCAGAGGGCAATTGAGAGTCAACCACATTGCTATGTGGTCTGGAGTCACATGCAGGCTAGGCCAGGTGAGGATGGAAAATTTCCTTCCCTGAAAGACACTAGTGAGCCAGATGGGTTTTCTGACAATTGACAATGATTTCATGGTGATCAGTAGATTCTTAATTCCAAAACTTTATTTTATTAAATTCTAATTCCACTGTCTGCTGTGGTGGATTTGAACCTGGGTCCCCAGAATTTAGCTGGGTTTCCTGAATTAATAGTCTTGCGCTAATACCTATAGGCCATCAGTTGCCCCAATAATGTAGTAATAACTAATGAATGCATTTTAAAATGTACATTAGGAAACTAATGTTGGTGGACTACCTAGGCAAAATAAAGTAGTAAGTCGTTATGACATAAGCAATATGCATCTACCTTGTTTTGATTTATAGTTTTTTAATATATCTGTATGTACATTCAGTCAACAGGGTGCGCGCTTCTCATCCTTCTCTATTGCATAACAACTGGAAAGTGCTCCATCTAGTGACCACTTTGAAAAGTGCAAAGAAACTGCAAAAAAATTTAATGTTCAGACTTGCATCTAATTTTACAAAAATAGCTAAATAAACCATCCACTGTGAGCATTACCTTGAGAAAACAGCCATTTTGTTTCCTAATTGTTGACTGTGAAAAATATTCAATAATGAGGTGAGATTTCGGATTATGTGAATTCCAAGATACGTGAAACTAAATAAAAGAATTTTCTAAGTGGTTTCTGGATTACAGCATATGTTGTAAGCAAGACACTTTTGCTTGTGTAGGAACATTCCAAGCTGATGATGGTGGAGAACCAGACTTGTTTGAGCATTGCATGTTTTCAAATAATTAAATAACTCCCAAACCTTTGCAAGACAGTTTCTCAAAGTGCCAGTTGTGATGCTAATATGATAACATGACAAAACCAAATATAACTTAATTATAATGTAATACAATACATTTATCTGCATTTCAAAGTTTTGTAGCCAAACACATACGTGACATTGGATATCCATAAAATAGTATTCTTGTAATTAGATTATTTAACATAATTCTGCTGCAGACCCTCAGGAACCTCAATAACTTTTCGATCAGAACAAGCGATCAGTTTTTTGCGACTACAATACATATCATTCGCTAGAGAAGCAACATACTTCTAATTTTTAATTGGTATAAAACATGTACTTCTATTGTATGCTTCTGACAAGAAAGTAGTATCCTGAGGACCTGGTGAGAAGGTCAAACCTCTCTGGAATAGACCAGCATGCTGGTACTACATGAGTATGTGCTACAGTTTTACAAATCCTTAAAGCATCAAGAATTAATCAGCAATGTCTCACTTACAGGACAACTCCTTTCCATACATTGAGATATCTCATCAGTTAAGTCTACTTCTAAGAAAAGTGGCCAGTAGAACACTATTTTTATGTGGGATTAAAGTGCACACTGTGCACCTATTAATGATGTTCAGAATACTTTATGCTTTATTGACTATTCTGTCCAGCTGTCCTGCCACCTTCAATGATCCGTGCACATATACACCCAAGTCCCTCTTATTTTACATTGTCTGATTATGCTCTTCTGACCAAAATGCATCACCTCACTTTTCTCCGCATTGAACTT
This sequence comes from Ginglymostoma cirratum, assembly GCA_024137785.1. Classification (NCBI taxonomy): domain Eukaryota; kingdom Metazoa; phylum Chordata; class Chondrichthyes; order Orectolobiformes; family Ginglymostomatidae; genus Ginglymostoma; species Ginglymostoma cirratum. The sequence continues at coordinate 1,997,509 of JAHRHZ010000289.1, read as the reverse complement.
CACTTGCCACCTATTCACCCACTCCATGAATTTGTCAGTGTTATTTTGGCATTTTATAATTGTTATGGATCAGACCAAACCCCCTGAAAATATATTAAGAACATAGCGTGGACCATAACTTTTCTTATTTTAAAGGTTAGGTGTTGCATTCCAGTTGTAATTCGATCGGTCAAACCAACAGATTTGAAGCAAAACACACTTTATTCATACACTGTAGTCAAAATACAACAAAAGAAAGAAGAAATTGGAATAATAACTCTATTGGAAAACTTAACAGAATAACTGAATTATTTAACTACTAAACAGTAACTGTTCCAATACAGTAACAACCCATGAACATACCCTGGACAAAGGCAAATTCAGTAAAACAGATTTGTCTCGCATGTAATTCTAGTATCAGGAAGGGACGTCCTCACTTTTAGCCAGAACCGAGAGAGGAAGAATAGCTTCCACATCCAGTTTCAAGACCCCAGCAGCTGCTACTGAAAACCAGAACTAAAAATCATGGTTCTCTGGGAGCTTACCTCACCCATTCAAGCTGCTTCTATTGTTCAAACGTTTTTAAAAAAAAACCCAAAGCCTCACAAGCTGTTTACTTTGAGCTTTCAATAGACAAATCATCGCCTGTCTTAAAATCTCTTTTCAAAAATATAGGCTAGAATACACCTTTCAAAACCATAGTATTATCACACAAAATGTTGTTTTTCCCAGTTTACAATGTTGCTAAGTCTCATACCATTTGCAACCTTTATTTCCTGCACACTAAGATCAAAATCATTTATATAAATCAAGAAAAGCAAGGGCCGTAACAACAACTCTGGGGAACTCCACTGCAAACCTTCCTCTAGCCTGAAAAATATTCATTGGCTGTTATTCTGTTTCCCAGCACTCAGCCAAGTTTGCATCCATATTGCTACTATCCCTTTTATTCCGAGAGTCATAACTGCTCTTGCTAGTATTTTGAATGCCACTCCAGTTAATACCTTATGAAACTTCTTGTACACCACACTCGCATCATTACCCTCATTCAGGCTTCCTGTTGCCTTTTCTAAAAGCTCCAGCCACACAACTTTCCCTTTCAAAATATATGCTGACTCTTCCCAATTTTTCCATGTGACTATTAATTCAATCCCAATTATGTTTTTTTCCAGAAGCTTCCCTATCACTGATATTAAACTGGCTGTCTGTAAATGCTGGGATTATCCTTACAATGTTTTTTTGAACTAGGGAGTGATGTTTGCAATTCTCCAGTCTTCTGACACTTCTCCTGAGAGTAGATTGAAGCATTGTAGCTTAAAATTTCTACTCTCATTTCCTCCAATACCCTTTGAATGTATCTCATCTGGTCCCAGTGCCTTGTCAACTTGAAGTACCATCTATTTGTATACCTATAGTACACTTTGAGACTCCCTTTTATGTTGACTGTCAGTCTTTTCTCATAATCTGCCTTTGCTTCTCTAATGTGCTTTTCTACCTCCCATCTGAACTTTCTGTATTCTTCTTGGTTTGCAACTGTATTTTCTACCTGAAACTTGTCATAAGCACACTTTTTCTTCTTTATCTAAATTTCTATCTTGTTTGTCATCCAGGGAACACAGGATTTGTTTGTCTTACCCTTCCCTTTTGAGGGAATGCACATTGACTGTACCCAAACCTTTTTCTTGTTGAATAAAGTCTATTGCTTTGTTACATTTTATCTCGCCAACCTTTCATTCCAGTCTATCTGGCCCAGCTCTGTTCTTGCTCCATTGAAGTCAACTCACTGCCAATTGATTTATCTTACTCTGATTGACCATTGTTTTTCTCAACATAATTCTAAACTTTATGAACAATGATTACTGTCTCCTAAATGTTTCCCCCAATGACACTTGATCTACTTGGCCCACCTTATTTCCAAGAAGCAGGTCGAACAATGCATCCTTTCATGTTGGACTGGACACACTGCTGTAAGAAATTCTCCTGAACACAACCTAAGAACACTTGCCTTTCATTGGCCCTTACACTATCAATATTGCAGTTTATACTTGGGTAATTTAAGTCCCCTTTATAACTCTACAATAGTGGCATCTGGCTGTAACTTCTCTGCAGATTTGTTCCTATCTTTCTCACAGTTGGTAGTCAATAGCCTTCATTTGAGATTTGCAACTGCCCCCTTGTATTCCCTGACTCTAGCCAAATTTATCCTGCCATTGAACATTCTGAGACATCTTTCTCCAGAACTCCAATGGTCTCCTTATCCAATAGTGCCACCCCTAATCCTTTCCTTCCTTTTCTATCTTTTATAAACACCATTTAACATATTCTGCCCTTCCTTGACCTGGGTCCCTGTTATTGTCACAACATCATGTATCCACATTGCAATCTGCCCCTATAACTTCCCAATATTATTTACGTTATTTTGAGCATTCACATACATGAACAGAAACATTGATCTGGACTTCATTACTTTCTCCTTTTTCTCCAACATTGACTTACTATTTTCTATGCTAGTGCTGTCTGTCTCTTCAAGTATTTAGTGAAGCCTAGTATTTTTATCCGATATTCTCTCTTGGTTCCAAGACTCTGCCAAAACTAAACAAAAAGCATGAGTAATACGCCATGCAAGGAAATCAGTCCCAACGATGTCTAGGTGCAACCCACCTGGCTTGTATGGATGACCTCCCACAAATTAATTCTCTTAAAAATGCACATTGTTAATTGTCCCCCTTCAGTTCATTAATTCACAAGAGAATTATGTTAATACATTGAAATTGGAAAGTAAGCTGAACTCTTGAGATACTGCTTAGGAAAATTAGAGGAATCATCACCTCTATGAAGATTGTCTTCAACATGAATTCGGAACTTATGTCACCTTATTTCAGATTAAAAATCATTCATGCTAGCAATTTCAATGTGGTTTTTTTTTCATTTTTGACGCTCATCTACTAGGAGGTTGCATGTTCCAAAGTTTCTTATAATTAGAAAGTCATTTACAACAAGGGCTCTTTGAAATTCTACTACTTTTCATTCATTCAGAGGATGTGGACTTATTGCCTATTTGCAGTTGCCTTTGAGAAAATGACAGTGAGCTACCTTCTTGAACCATTGCAGTACATTTGGTGTAGGCACACAATAACACTGTTAAGGAGGGAATTCCACAATTTTGAGCCAGTGATAACGAAGGAACAGCAATATAGTTCGAAGTTAGGATGGTAAGTGGCTTGGAGGAACTTACAAGTAGTGTACCTGCTGCCCTTATTCTTCCAGATGGTGGTGGTTGAGAGGTTTGGAAGGTGCAATTGAAGGTGGTTTGGTGAATTCTTACAATTCCTGCATCTTGTGGATGATAAGCACTTCTGCTACTGGGCATTGGTGGAGGAGAGAATAAATGTTTGTGGAATGTGGTGCCAATCAAATGGGGTACTGTGCTTTGGATGGTGTCAAGCTTGAGTGTTGTGGGGGCTGCATTCATGCAGATAAGTGGGGACTTTTCCAACACACTCCTGACATGTCTTGCAGGTGGTAGGCAGACTTTGGGCAGTCAGGTGAGTCACTTACTGCAGGATTCCAAACCACTGATCCACTCTCATGGCTACTATATTTGTATAGCTAGTCCAGTAAATTTTCTGGTCAATGATAACCTGCTACCCCCCCGCCCATCCATTGATTTTGGGGCATTTGGCTAATATATTGCTATTGATTTTCAATGTTCTTAGGAACAGACAATTTAAAATAGGGGTTCAAATTCTAAATTGGACGCAGGAGCAGAGGAACTTTGGGGTATGTGTGCAAAGATTGGCGAGAGCAGTAAATAAAGCATAGTGTTCTCAGCTTTCTTGAAAGGGCAGAGTGTGGAGGTCAATGTGTGTCAGGGCAGGCATGATGGATTGAATGCAAATTGGCATGGGATAGCATAGGGTATTCGATAAACTAAAAGTGATGGAGGATGGATGATTGGAGGTAAGCCAAGACAGCAATTGAGTAATTGACACTAGAGGTGACAAAAACACAGTTGAGGGTTTCAGTGGCAAAATGAGCTGGAAGTAATTTCAGAAATTTTGTTGGGGCATTTTTCCAATTGTCTTTGGACTCTGAGTGCAGGAAGATGGGATTTCCATGCCATTTGTAATGTAGGAATTCCTACATTATCTTACTGCTCAGGCAGCCTTAGATAATATAGCAGCTCTTGACTATGGTAAAGAGAATTAAGTTCTGTTGGAGGTTCCTAGTGTTATCAACTTTACCAGACATCTTTGGCACATTTTGGCCTCAGCAAATTTAAGATGTAATCAACTAAGAAGTTAAATGTTCCTAACATGAGAGTATTTACTACCATGATGGATTGGTTAAACATCTTTAATTGAAAAGAAAACCAGAGTGAAAATGGGAAGGTTATTGGCTGTTACCTCTCTAACACATCCATTCATGATGAATTTTAACTCTGTTTGCCTTCTCACCAATGAAGATATTATTTGCTATACATTTTCTCAAGGATTTTCATAGAGATTAGCACAGATTTTACAAAAGAAAGGGTATCACATTCAGTGACTACAATGGAGCATGTTTGGACTACTTAAATTGTGTTGCTTCCTAGTATTTAAGCAAATTGATGTCTGTTGCAGCATAGATGGGAAATAGAACAGCGTGAATTGTTTACTTAACAGGATTGAATCAACTTCTAAGCAAAAACACTGCAATTGCCTATGTCAAAAGCTAATTTAGCTTCATGGAAAATGATGTACACTGTTTTATATGTATCTTCAATTCAACACTTCCTTCTTTGTAAGAAGATGGAAGATCTATTATTGGAATAAGGTTATATTCAGGCAATTACTAGAATATCCAAAATACAAAAAAAAACTTTGAAATTTGACTTTATTTAGATGGTACTTTCCAGTTTCATCAAAATAATACACTTCCACTGATTGATTGATTGAAACGAAACACTTGCAAGACATTATAACAATTGTTTCCTATTAAAACTGAATTCCTTTATGCACAACAATTTTAAAAGTCCTAAAGGCATTAGATAGCTAGGAATGTAAATTATTTTTAAGAATGTCCTTACAGAGCAACATTGAAGTTTTATTGCACAATTGTCAATGAGATATTAAATTTTAAAACCATAATGTCTGATCAGTTATCAATACTGTATTATTTCAAGTATTTCATAGCTCACATCCTAGATATGCTGTGCTTTATTCTCAATCTGGAGTCTAAACATTATTCAATTTCACAAGATATACAATTTACCTAACAGAATTACCTTCTGATGTTTTCACTCAATACTTCAACATATAATTTGAACTGAAACATTTAAGCTAACTCTAGTATAAATATGTTTGATACTTAACAGTCACAAGATTTATTTTCTGTTCTGTTCCATTCTAATTAGCAAATAACTAAACACAGTACAAAAAAACATTAAGGTGGAATGTAGTAAACACATACTTGAATTATAATAACTGTTTGTGCTGCGTCAGTTAACTGACAAGGTTCACATTAGAATGATACAAGTTATTTTAGAAACAGACTACTCAGATGCAGAGGGTGTAAACTGTTGCCTTTTTTATACTACAACTGAAACTAATATCAATTAGAATTAGTTTAAATTAATTTTTTAAATCATTAAATATGCTTTTTGGAAAACTATGCAAAAATACAAATGAGTTAAGACAAAGTAAACCAGTTCTTTAATTTTGGCACACTGAACGCACTACAAATTAGATTGCTTGGTGTTTATCTTCAGTTGTTTTGTGCTTTCACAATCCTTTGTTGAAGTAAACATATTCCACACCAGGACTGGCCTCTCGAACTCTGGCCTGAATGTCATGCTCGAGACGGCTCACAGACATAGAACTGTAAAAAAAAAATACAAAGGCATCTCAGGACAGTTGAAATATACAGTTATCAGTCACAAGTTAGCCAAATGTAAATGGAAGTCTAGACATATGTAATAACTCAGGAAGCTCAACTGGAAAAAAACAATCATTTATTTTTGAACACCAACATACAGCCACTATTCGCGGCCTGTGACAGACAGATCAGCAGACCATCCCTGGATCTGCTGTTTTCTTTCTTCAGCTGGAAGTGTTATCACACATACCCGAATCCCATTCCCATCACCAAATCAGTGACATTTTTTTCCCCTTTTTAACTATTAACTGCCCCCACTAATTCACCCATATAGCCAATTAGAAATTTACACACAAAGCCCATTACAGGTAATGCAAACCATCAAAGGCGAGGTGGTGCTGTGCTTTAGGGAGAGCTGGACTAGGTCTGCTTTTTTATTCAATCCAATTTTCTAAATCATTCGATCTGTTCAGAGGTGTTATTACACACCTCTGGACCTTGCAGGCACTATCACATTCTTTCCCCTCAGAGGGTGAGGGTTCATCCTCACTACCGTGATGATGGGGCCTCTTGCATTCCATTCCTTTTTGTTTTCTGGGTCTGGTCAAGGTTGTACAGGTGAACATCTCTTCCATGGAGACAGCTGAAGAGCCGCTTTGAGGGGCTCATCCTCCGTAGCGTGTCCGTGGAAGCAATTGTTTCCATGAAGGGTTCCCACTGGAGGTGGTTGACTTATTTTCTTTTTTTTGTGACGTTCTCCTTGATTTGACCATTTATGATACCAGTCCCATTCTTTTTTTCCCCCAAAAGTGGATAACTCCTGACATCCCTGGAGAGCCATCACCGAAGTTCTTGACATGGACTGCCTTTTCTCCTAGTAAGTTATAAGACCTGGGAAATCTTCAACTCCGCTGTGTTCCTCAAAGTTGCAGTCCCTTTTTATGGCTTTCACCTTCTCTTTGACAGGGTATAATCCATCCTTGTCAACTCTGTACCCTAGACATGTTACTTTGTTCACCTGGAATGCACATTTTTCCCTTTTTAACTGAATGTTAGCTTCAGAAAAACACGCAAGACCACCTCAAAATTCTCTAGCTGTTTCTTTGCAGTAGCTCCTGAGATTAAAAATGTCATCCTGATAGACTGCCACTCTGGGAACCAGTTGGAGGATGTTCTCCATTTCCCTTCAAAATATGACACAAGCTGAAGATACTCCAAAGAGCGTGTGTACTCAGAATACTTTGGAGTATTCATAATAACATACTCACTGGATGACCCCTCAAGCTCCAAATGGAGGTAGGCACAGCTTATTCAATTTAGAAATGTGTGCGTCACCCAGTCAGCTTTTCATACAAGTTTTCCACGCACGGTATAGGGCATCGGTCTAAGCTTACTCTCAATTCTTAGAGATAGACCAAGTTGTCAAGTTTTACAACTGAGACTACTGGACAGTAGAATCAGCCGTGTGTACGATGCCAAATTCCTTCAAATGTTTCAATTCGGCCTCTACTTTGGTACGCAAGGCATAAAGGGGTCTGTGCTTTGAAGTATTTAGGCTGGGCCTTTGGGTCTACACAGATCTTGGCCCCGGTGCATTTCATCTTCCCAAGGCCCTCTTATAGATCAGGATACTTCTCTAGGACTTCATCTAGATCACTGGTACCCATTTTGAAGATCTGTTGACAATCAGGTAGACTTTCTGTAGTCAGTACCTTTCTAAAAGGTTGGGATCTGGCACTTGCACTACCATTCAGGGGAGTCAGAATGTCTGTTGCCATGCATAAGTGGAGTTAGAGTGGTCCCAATAATACATAACAGTTCCCCAGTGGATATGGCCAGATCAAGCATTGGTGTCTTGAAGGTTTAAAGACAAATGGCCCATTGGAGTTTCCTAAAGGTTTGCTCCCCAACAGTAGATATGGCAGTACCTGTGTCTATCTCCATGTCTAAGGGATGGCCATTTATCTGGAGTTTTATCTTAATTGTGGCCATTTTAGGAACAGGGATGCAATTTAGCTGTGTCAATTCCTCATCCTCTGGCTGATTTATATGCAAAACCTTGTCTTGAGGTGGCCACACTATGCAGCCTGGGTGGTACACATTTCAGAGATAAAAGGTACTGCAGATGCTGGAGAATCCGAGATAACAAGCATGGGGCTGGATGAACACAGCAGGTCAAGCAGCATCATAGGAGCAGGAAAACTTGACGTTTCGGGCCTAGACCCTTCATCAGAAATGGGGGAGGGGAAGAGGGTTCTGAAATAAATAGGGAGAGAGGGGGAGGCGGATAGAGGATGGATAGAGGAGAGGATAGGTGGAGAGGAGGCAGACAAGTCGAGGAGGCGGGGATGGAGCCAGTAAAGGTGAGTGTAGGTAGGGGGGTAGGGAGGAGATAGGTCAGTCCAGGGAGGACGGACAGGTCAAGGGGGCGGGATGATGTTAGTAGATAGGAGATGGGGGTGTGGCTTGAGGTGAGAGGAAAAACAGGTTAGGGAGGTGGAGATGAGCTGGGCTGGTTTTGGGATGCGGTTGGGGGAGTTGAAATGGTTCGCGACTGGGAGGTGCAGTTGTTTGTTGCGAACTGAGCGCAGGTGTTCTGCAAAGCGGTCCCCAAGCCTCCGCTTGGTTTCCCCGATGTAGAGGAAGCCACAACGGGTACAGCGGATGCAGTATACCACATTGGCAGATGTGCAGGTGAACCTCTGCCTGATGTGGAAAGTCTTCTTGGGGCCTGGGATTGGGGTGAGGGAGGAGGTGTGGGGGCAGGTGTAGCACTTCCTGCGGTTACAAGGAAAAGTGCCGGGTGTGGTGGGGCTGGAGGGGAGTGTGGAGCGGACAAGGGAGTCGCGGAGGGAGTGGTCCCTCCGGAAGGCAGATAAGGGTGGGGAGGGAAAGATGTCTTTGGTGGTGGGGTCTGACTGTAGATGGCGGAAGTGTCGGAGGATGATGCGTTGGATCCGGAGGTTGGTGGGGTGGTATGTGAGGACGAGGGGGATTCTTTTTTGATTATTGTTGCGGGGACGGGGCGTGAGGGATGTGTTCCGGGAAATGCGGGAGACACGGTCGAGGGCGTTCTCGACCACTGTGGGGGGGGAAGTTGCGGTCCTTGAAGAATGAGGACATTTGAGATGTGCGGGATTGGAATGTCTCATCCTGGGAGCAGATGCGGCGGAGGCGAAGGAATTGGGAATAGGGGATGGCATTTTTGCAGGAGGGTGGGTGGGAGGAGGTGTATTCCAGGTAGCTGTGGGAGTCAGTGGGCTTGAAATGGACATCTGTCTCTAGGTGGTTGCCCGAGATGGAGACAGAGAGGTCCAGGAAGGAGAGAGAAGTGTTAGAGATGGTCCAGGTGAACTTCAGGTTGGGGTGGAAAGTGTTGGTGAATTGGATGAACTGTTCGAGCTCCTCGTGGGAGCACGAGGCGGCGCCGATGCAGTCATCAATGTAACGGAGGAAGAGGTGGGGTTTAGGGCCAGTGTAGGTACGGAAGAGGGATTGTTCCACATAACCTACAAAGAGGCAGGCATAGCTTGGACCCATGCGGGTA
>JAHRHZ010000289.1:1948473-1987727 GCA_024137785.1 Ginglymostoma cirratum | reverse complement strand
TCAAGTTTTCCTGCTCCTATGATGCTGCTTGACCTGCTGTGTTCATCCAGCCCCATGCTTGTTATCTCGGATTCTCTGAAGGTGGTCAGGCAAGTTGAAACAATTGGTAAGGTGGCTTATAGTATCCTTACGTTTATAAATAGTGGCACAGAATACAAAGCAAGGAAGTGTATCTTATACCTCTACGCATCATTGGTCAGACTCCAACTATCCATTCTACCCATACCTCTCAATTCTGTAAACCTCTACCAGATCACCTCTCAGTACCTGACATTCAAGTGAAAACAAGCCAAGTTTATCTAATCTCTCCTCCTAGCAATGCGAATAGGTAAGGTGATCGAGAAGGCATATAGCATGCTTGTCTTCATTGGCAGGGGCGCAGAGTATAAAAATTGGAAGTCATGTTGCAGCTCTATAGAACTTTAGTTAGGCCACATTTGCAATACTGTTTACAGTTCTGGTTGCCATATTACCAGAAGGATATGGAGGCTTTAGAGAGGATAAAAAAAGTGGTTTTACCAGGATGTTGCATGGTTTCAAGGGTATTAGCTCTGAGGAGGGATTAGACAAACTTGGTTTGTTTTCATTCGAAGGCTGAGAGGGTGACCTAACAGAAGCTTACAAAATTATGACAGGCATGGATAGACTGGATAATCAGAGCCTTCTCCCCCAGGTTTAAAAGTAAAAGGGGAAAAGTTTAAAGGAGGTGAGAGAGGCAGGTTTATTTTTTACATAGAGCGTAGTAAGTGCAGAAATGTTCTAGCAGAGGGCGTCTTGACAGATATGAATAGGCAGGGAATACAGGAATACGGACAGTGTAGAGGCAAAGGTTTTTAGTTCAGAAAAATGCCTTGTGTCACTGCAGATTTGGTGGGCTGAAGGGCCTGTTCCAGTGTTCAGTTTTGTTCTTTATTTGTCACCACTGGCACTTTTGATGACATCCACTGGAACGCAGCATTTCTAAGGTGTAGATTCTGTGATAAGACAACATACTTTAAATTTCATGACCTGATGTTTGAGTTTTCTGATGGTCGCATATTTAATTTTACAGATCACCAGGTCAGTCAGTACAGTGTGACTTTTCATAAAATAGACAAGCATGGCATTTATACCATAGGAAAGAAGAGCTGTTAACTTACAAAATAGGCTATCTTTTATTTAAATGAATAGTTTCCAACTCAATAGAAAACAGTGATGCAAGCCTCGCACCAAGAGTTATGGGTGTTGGAAGTGACTTAAAACTACCAGATAACATGGATTGGTTTTTTTTTTTTACATTTTTAATGAGGAGGAATAATATCAAATATCAAAAGACAAATCATGCTTGAATTGATTTCCTACCTTTTCTGTGGAAACAACGCACAGCAAAGTGGTGTAGCAAATACCAAGCTGTAAAGAGAAAGATTACCAACAATAAAAATGTACAGAATGCAATATACTTCTTTAAAATGCATTTGAAATAGCTCAATATTTGTCAAGCCATATGGCATAAAAGTTCAATTTGGATTTTTTGACAATATTTGACCCAAACATTTAAAATATATCTTTGAACAAATATTGTTTGATTTATTCAAAAACATTGAAAATAACAGTCCAAATTTTTAATATTATCCTCGTAACTGCTTCATGCATACTTAGCATGAGACACTTTCTGCAATGTTACGAGAGGCCAGTTTAGCTGTGGTGCAAGACAGCAGAGGTAAGCTGATTGCTATTGAGGATTTGCCAACAGTGGAATGGGACAAAAACCTTTGGGATGGGGAATGGTGTAATGAACAGCCACAATAGAGAGTCCATTTAACAGTGTCTATACCTAACAGAAGTCTCTACTGGCTACAATGACACAGGCTTGGCCTCTCAGAAGACAGCAGAAATAACCCCTCAATGAGTCACCTGAATCATGAGAAAATTTCCATCAGTTCTTTTTGGTTTATGAAGGTGTCATAAACCAATTTATCCTCAATCTGGCATTTTTAAGGGTCTGGGGGCAGTTTGGCGGAAATCATAATACAACCTGTCACTTTGGAATACTTCTTTCAAAAATGATACACCTTGGTGTATAATAGCATCTATTTATCTTATGATTAATGCTTGCCTTTCTATAGACTATAATTCGACCCATGCAGAAACTTCTTCAAAATAGCTTTGCTTTCCTCTTATGATTTGGGCTGTTTGAAACTTCTTTTCTAGACAGAAGCCAAGAAAGAAAATGACAGTGACAATGGTGACCTAAAAATGTACAATAAATATCTTTCTGTAGGATTCCCAAAAACATTGAAGGGCAAAGTTGCTACATATCACAAAAATTGAAAGAAAGATGGATGATGGAGGAAAGACAGGAGGAAAAAATTGACTACAAGTGAGTTGGCCACATAGGGTAAGGAAGAAAAAGTGGAAGAAAAACATGCATACTGACAAAGTAAACACACAAAGATAGAGAAAATGTGAGGAAGTATTGAAAGTTGCAAGAAGAGAGCCAAGGAATCTGTATTTTTTGTTTGTGAGTAACATCTTAAGATCATGGGAGATTAGTTGATTGTTGAAGATTAACTATTCAGTCAAGTTACAGAACCAAAGCAGAACATATTTTTAATAAAGTATATTTAACATTCAAACAATTGGCAACATTGTAAAAATCTCAAAATGGAACATTTCCAAAGCAGCAATTTGTTTTGTACTGTGTGGTGAAATTGATAATTAATTAAACCTTTTATTCTACACCCATTTCATCAAGCAAAACTGGTATGTATTTATGAATACAGTTATATGATTGTACGCTGAGGGAGTTCTTTTCAGCTACAAACTGGAGTCATGCAGACTTCCTCATATGTTGGACCCGTTAAGTAAAAAAAGGAGGAATAATAACACATTAAGAGCTACCTATTTTTTCATCAAAAAAAAACCTTGTTCCAACCTATCGATTTTCTCAAAACTGGATAAAATTTTAAAATAAAAAAGGAAACTCCTTGTTTTTTTTATGTACTTCCAAAAGAGCTTTGCAAGTTGTTACAATTAGTTTGTGTTCAAATCAAGAGCAGAAGCAGGTGTTGGAGCATTCCAGAAGGATCTTTTCCACGACATCCTGATTCACTCCTCAATCACCCTCAAAAGCTCCACCCTTTCCATGCAAAGCTATCAGATACATTACCTTCCCATTTTAGCACCACTTTCTCAACATCCTAAGGATCAAACATTCCTTGAAGCTGAAAGTGATTTATTGGTAAAACTTCCATTTTAGCGTAATGTATTTGCTGCAGTCTCCCCAGTGACTCCACAGACTGAGGAACTGTTTCTAGGAATGTCTCTATTCAGTATGAGACACCTTAGGGCAGGGGCAGAGGTAAAAATGGAAGTGGATTAACATAATCAAATGACATGCAACCAGAAGCTGTTTCTTTACTTACTCCATTGCTGTCCATTTTTTGCATTGCAACATCATGCGTTGTAATTTTGACTTTCAGATTTTTTTCCCTTTTTCCATCTTGGTATTTGCTTAAAAATAATGTTTATAAATACTTTGTTCTCAAATGTTAACTTGGCTTCTGTCTCCACAGATGCTTGCCTAATCTGAGTATTTTCAGCATTTGTTTTTATTTTGAATAGTCATGATGTTCTCTTCATCTCGTTTTCATTTCCTCCTCACCCAAAAATAGTGACCTACATTCCAAAAATAGAGACAACTCTCCAGAAGTCCAAACAGAGAATATCTAGGTATGAACATTCACTTCAATCAAAGTTTAACTGACTAAGAACGAGAAGACAGAATGCTATTGATCTCCACCTCAACAAGCAACACAAAGCAGCTTATGCTATCTCCATTACTATTCTAGTGAAAAAATAGCTAAGTAAGCATCAAAATTGTGAAGTTCTTGGTTTGTGTGGTACAGTCACATTGTAAGGTGTGTGTAACCTCAATCATTTAGAGGTGTGTGTAAGTTTATGTATTTTTTCTTAGTGAATTTACAAATCAGAATTTTATTGACACGAAATCAGCTTCCGATCTGTTAGTTCTGTAAAGCTGTTTGCAACATCTGATGAGGACGAGAGAATTAACTCTCCTCTTCATAAGTGCCTCAGTTGGCTGTAATGAAGAGTTTTAATTCTTTTTAGCAACAAGCTCATATCACATTTCAAGTAAAAGTCAAAGTCAATTTGCTAGTTCAAAAATGAAGGAGTCAAATACACGGTTATCTTATTTTGACTGTAGGAAAGAGGAACATTATTGTTTACTGCTCTTGGGTGGGGGGGGCAGTGGAACAGTAAAAGAGAAACATAGAAAGTAGGAGCAGGTATAGGCTTTTCAGCCTTTTTGAGCCTGCTTCATCAATAAATATGATCATGGCTGATCTTCCAACTCTGTGTTGTCATCACTTGCTCCCCATGCCTTTGATCCCTTTACCCCTGAGAACAATATCAATTCCTTCGTGAAAACATTCATTGTTTTGGCCACTTTGAGTGAAGAAATTTCTCATCAGTCCTAAGTGGTCTACCCTGTACCATTAAATTGTGACCCCAGTTCTGGACTCTCCAGTCATCGAAAACATCCTTCCTGCATTTATCTTTGAGTTCTGTTAGAATTTTACATGTATCTAGGTGATCCCTGTATTCTTATAAGCTAGAGTGAATGTAGTCCTAACTAATCCAGTTTCTCTGCATACACCAGTCCTGCCATTCTCAGGAATTAGTCAGGCAAAGCTTTGTTGCAATCCTTCTCAGATAAGGAAGCCAAAACTTCATATAATGCTGCAGGCATGGTCCCCCCAGGGCCCTTTATAGTTGCGGCAAAATAACTGCTCAAGTACTTGAATCCTGTCACTATGAAGGCCAAAACATAACATCAAACACACACAGGCACACATGAAGTTTAAGACAGCATGACAGTCTAGTTCAAAAAGGATTATCAAGAATACGCAGTTTAAAAAGTCCTTAGAATCGTTGAGGTGTGTGGTTTAATCCAAAATTGGCTAGTTAATTAATTATTTGTGTCCTCTACACTAGCAAATTTTGTAGATATCCTTTGGTTCTCAGTAAATAGAAACTTCTCATTTGCTTTTCACCAGACATATCAAGAGAATTGGGATGGTGGTGGGATTGGAGTGCACAATCTTTCAGTTCTGCTATTATAAATCCATCATTCTCTGCAGTTCTGCTCAAAAGCTGATGCCTGAAATACATGAGGGCTGCTGGAGATCAGACACCTGCTCAGCCCCAAGCAGACAAGCCCCTGTTTCTGGCCTTCAATGACTTGGTCAAAATTGCAGAAACCAACATAGGAACATCAGGCAGGTTTGCCAGAAGTTAGTTGAATCAAAGGATGAAGGAGTCCACTAATGACCTCAGCACAGTGCCAGCTCCAGCAATGGGTGTGTCTGGTTGACTCTAAGGTCAGTTTCATGAGTCCTTTGAGGAATCAGGTCTAGCAGAATGGTCTAGATAGGCCCCTCCACATGAAGTATACAGAAGCTAGCATCCTCTAAGTGCAAAGTGAGTGAGCATTATGAAAGCAAGCAAACAGCTATTAGATGCATTTTATCCAGATATAAGAGATTCATGTGTTTCTGCATCCAATGACCTGGCAGAAACATGCAAGCCACAGGTGTCCTCGAGCTTCACAGTACTGAAGGGCTCAAGTGACATGAGAATTGTATCTGACATTAGGCATGATGTTCTGAGGCTGTTAGTTTTCTGATATTGATATTGCGAAGAAGCATTTGCATGATGGTTGGATTAACCTTTTGGCAAGTTGTGCCGACCAGGTACCTGCTCTAGTTTACATGTTGGCTTTCCAGTTTCTCAGTAGAGGAAGAGAGAACTGGAAGTAGCACATAAAAAGATGCATGGAAATAACATAGTAGTTGCTCCATGGCAAGCTAAGAATTTGTTATTTTTTCGTCGTTTTGTCCTTCTCACCACTACTCATATCATACCAGGGAGGGGGTAAATTCCGCTAATATGACATTTTAAGATAAGTTTGAAAATAGTTCTACTCAAAATTATCACACTTTTTCAAAATGTTTTGTGTACATTTGTTGTGATCTAGTGCACATTACCTGAAAAGGGTGATGGGAGCATATTCGTGAGTGATTTTAGAAGATAATTGGATAAATACTTGAAGGACAAAAAACTGCTGAGCTACACTGAAAGAAGAGGGGAGTTGGATTAATTGGATAGCTTTACCAAGTCAAATGGCATAATTCTGTGCTGGATCATTTCAGATTACATCCTACAAACTTATGCTGTTCATGAAAAATGACTTTAATGCCAAACTCTTGCATAGGGTCTTTTACTTTTTGGATGAGTGATAAATCTATAGCGAATTTCAAATAATTAGAACTGTTAGAATAGGGCTGCTTCCAGTTTACAACTACTGTAGCCACTGATGTGAGAATAGTGAGATTTCAAAACATACTCACCAGACTCCTACCAAGCCCACTTGAATTGGTGCACTCATCCATGGGAATCGCTACAATAATGCAAAAATTGTTAACTTAAATTTCATTAATTTTGAGATACTGCAGCAATTCTGATATTTCTATCACTAGCCTGACCGATACATTAAGAAAATAGATAAATTTTGCATTGACAACAGTTTTATGTGTCAAACAAATGGAATCTTGATGAGTTTTGTAAACTTTGATAAGAGCTGGTCAGTTAAATATACTTTCAAGCATACTTAATGCAGTCAACCTAAGCAGCTTGTTTCTGGAAATGTCACCTTTTCCTTGCTAATATTTTCTACTCCTGATGATAGTGACCCTTCTGAAATAGTATTCCCTGTGCTATGGCATAGATGTGTGATCAGATCCTTACCCCAGGGTCAAATATGGTGCATGTGGAAACTGTCTGGATCACCCAAAGAGAGTTTCCAGTGTGAGGAACAGAACTGCTGGTTACGGAATGGAGTTCATTGATGGCATTACAAACAGCATTGGGATGCTCAATGTCCTGGGTTTTTTTATGAACAAAGGTGGAGACGGAGGTGACGAACGGACTACTCAAAGCTAATAAAGTAAATAGCTTGTGAAGCCTTGGGGTTTTTTTTTTACAAAACTTAGAACAATAGAAGCACCCTGAATGGGAAGGGTCAAGCTCCCACAGAGACAGGATTTTTAGTTTTAGCTTTCAGCAGTTGCTGGGGTCTTGAAGCTAGATGAGGAAGTTCTTATTTTCCTCTCTGTTACAGATAACAGCTGGGGTACTCTTCCTACTGCTAGAATTGCATGTGAGACAATCTCATTTACAGAATTTGTCTTTGCCAAGGATGTGTTTCTGGAATGTTACTATATTAGAATAGTTAAATAGTAGTGGTTAATATATATAATTATTTTGTTAAATATTTGATAGTTATAGTTAAACTAATTCTTTTATTTTGTATGTAAATTTAACTGTAGCATTAAAATAAAGAGTGTATTTTGCCTAAAGTCAATAGTTTGACTGATCAAATTGCATCTGGAATGTAACGCCTAACACTCACCTTTAAAATAAAAAACAAACATTCTGCTCTCGGATATCTTTTCAGTATATTTGGAGGGGATTTAGTCTGGTCCATAACACTCTACTTAAACCCACCAGTATGATGCTGCTCCCATAAATATATTTTTACGCTGTTTTTCCTGTCAGAGTTGAGTAGCAGGTATTCATCAGGCCCATTAATTTCTCAGTGTGTTGATTATAACTACATGGCTTTTGAATTAGTTAAGATATGAACCTCTGTATCTCAATTTATTTGCCCCCAGAATTGTTTTAATTTGCTTGTGTATAGCATTTTGAATAAATTGTGAAGTATTCATGTACAGCTTTTGTTTTTCTTTAGATTATAACAACAGTTGATACATTTTAAGAATAAAACATTAATTGTATTGAATTGATAGTTTCATTTTTTTTAAATATACAGGAAGCAAAGTGCATATTTTTGGATATTAGCACCATGAGATTGGTTCCATGAAAAGAAATATTAAAAATTCAAAAGATAAGTATCAAAGGTTTACCTTTAAGAAGGCTTTCCTTTCCAAGGTATTCATTATAAATGGAGGGATAGCTAAAAATAAACTTCATTTAATAAGTTGGCAATATAATCAATTAAAACATAGAACAAAAATGTATTAGGCATATTTAGTAACAGAGCAGTTTTAGTGTTTTGGATTCTAGTCCAATGCAATGACTATCTAAATATCTAGAAATGTCATTTACACAGATGATCTTGAATTCCATTAAAAACAGTACTTGAATTTTCTAGCATTCTGTAAACTATTGTTAGAAATTTCATCATTTTACTGAAATCATCAAGATGAAATTTCTGGTTTTCCAAATTTTACTTGTCAGTAAAAGATATTGTCAATATTAATTCCTGAAACTCACAGGGCATCTAAGAGCCATAAGATCTCGAGACTGTACTTGAATTGAAATTTGACTGATCTAGTACTTCAAGATTGTGAAATAGTTTTACATTTTTCCCCAATGGGCAACTGTAACTTACAAGTTGTACGGAAATCATTTGCTTCCCCACTGTTCACATCAACTTTCCCCAATAGGTTTTGTGATCTTGAATAAGAAAGATAATAGAAGAGAGATCACTAGACTCAAAACGATAACTCTGCTTTCTCTCCACAGATACGGTCAGACCTGCTGAATTTCTTCAGCAGTTTCTGTTTTTGTTTCGGATTTCCAGTATTCACAATTCTTTGGTTTCTTTTTTGATTTTGTAATGAACCAGATTCTTAACTGAATTGAATTTATATCTATTTTATTTTGCTATAAGCTGTATAACTAGTCTCCTTGGTCTTTTGTGCACAGCCAGTGGTAAATGTGCTATAATCTGCAATATAATCTTGTAAGTACATTTTAAATGCAGCAATGCCACACCTGGCAGGTATTAGGAAGAATATTCCCATTTTCATTTTTATTTGGTAGTTCTCAAAAGCACAAATCTACATTTCTGTACACAATTCCAACATCTTCCTCCACTTTAGAATTCTAATTCCAGACAGTCTTCCTTTAGGCTGTCGAGCTATGAATGTCTCAGTGGTGCTTGCTAAAACTAATCCATAATTTTTGGAAGTCTATGTTTTTACAGTCAATGATGGACACCAAATATATAGTTTTGCTACCCCATTCAAAGTTAATATCTTTCTACATAAGCTCTCTCTCAAATCAGGCCAAGAAATGTTTGCATCCACTCTTAGAAACTAATGCAGTTTGAATGACAGGCAAAGATGGGCCTCCTGAGTTCCATTATGACAGCCACTTGCAAATCTTAACTCTGCCAATGAATGCTAAATGTAGCACATTGTATCTGAACTTTGTATTCAATAAAACACACAAGTGTCAAAAATAATTGGTTAAAAAATATCTGCTTTAATCAAACAAATTGAATTAGTTTGTAAACCATAACTGGAATACAAATATGTCAATGATTTATTATCATGACAAATACCTTTAGTAAATTTGGAATAGATATGTTTCCAACAACAAAAGAAAACTATATATTGGAAACCTATTAACAACGAAACCAGATTTGGCGTCCACCTAGCAACACTGTATTGTATGAATAATAGAAACAAGGCAGAAGTTTGCTTAACTAGAGTAACCCAGGAAGTCACACTGTTAAAAGTATTCACATTTAGAACTACAAACCCATGCCAGGTGCAGCCATGAGAATCCTGGATATGACCACTTGTATAATGGCCTGTTGAGCAGCTTTTGTTGATTCTCCTAATCGTTTGCCATTCTCATCTGTTACTGGTATTCCATGTTTCAACTCTCTGCAGAGCAAAAGCAAACCACAGTGATTTCTGGAATGGTTAAACATAATGTTGCAAACGCCAAAATGACTCTTGTTTCCCGGCTGAAAGGTTGGTTTATTGGGACGAATTTTAGATGACAACATTTCCTATGCTCCATATAAACTAGCACTTCTCTGCTTATTTATTGGAAATTAACAGCTACATTCTGTAAATTTAAACTGCGTAACTTTTGAAAAAGTTTTATATTCTGAAAATGGGCTGAAAACACCATGTCCTCTTTTCAGAGGACACGTCACCTACAGAAAGCAGAGGTAAATAGTACTGCTTTCAATATTCTGCTATTCTATAATAATTCTGTTCTATAATAATGAGTCTTGCAGAGATAGTTCAGAGTAACTGGCACTTGATCTTCCAGAAATAACTAAATTCTGTTTGATCTCCCAGTGCAAAAATGTTGGAATTGGATAGCCTACTCTACAGTGCATCATGCCATGCCATCTCTAGAATTATTTCATTCTGAAATCTACATTTTACTGAAATTGAGACAGTAAAGGAAAACTTACCTCTGCCTCATTAAAGGGATATTTATACAATTGGCAGCAGCTACCGCAGCAAATGGAACAAAACGTCCTATTAGAGGTGTCACACGCTGAAAAGAAGAAATAGATCACTAATTACTTCCTTTACAAGAATAGCTAAATGAGTCAGTCTAAACCTTCATTATTACATACATATAAATGTCTAAACAGTCCTAATTTTTCCCAAATGTTATCCCTTAACCACATACTACTAACATGTTGTTAGTAATGGAGCTCATTATGTTGTCTCTTATCAAATGGAGAAGACAAAGTAATAAATAATTCAAAGCCTAAATCCTTAGAAGTGCAGATGGAATATGCCTTGTCTTATTCTCAGAGTTCCAAACAAGACAGACTGATTTAACTTCTTTCATTCAATCTTGATTTTCCTTTTAACTAAATATTACATGGGTGCAAATTCTAATTGTCCTTCAGAATTTTCTAGGTTATCTCAAATTGTAAATCTACACTAGATTTGTGTCATGCATCATGAATTGCAATAAATCCAGATTAGAAAACATACTTAAATAAAAAGAAAGACAGAGTTAAAAGGAAAATTTTTAATATTTAAAGTAACTGAAGAGTATTCATTTCAGAACAAAACACCATATTTTTGTGCTTAATGTGGAAGTGTGTTGTGGTGTGAAATACACAATGCAGAAATCTTTATACTCAATCCCAGATAGTCTCTGCAAGAACTAACATGATGGTCCAATCATCAGTTTCAGTATTTCTGCACTGGGGAGGAGTAAAGTTGTCCAGGGTTCTGTTCTTGACTTTTATAGAGCTCTTCACTAAAGTGCACACAAACTGACAAGTTTAAGATCAAATTAGCTCTGGGCCACCTGATAATATGCTTTCTGAGTCTTGAACCAGTGGATTTTTTGTGATTTCACTTCCTTTGCTCCTTGGATACTAAACTACTTTTTGCATAGTACTCTGTTCATCAATGGTACCTTCTTTAAATTAGCAATACACCTTTGCATTGATCATCCATGGACAAAACGTACATGTTTCAAAAACTAATGATACCTTGGTTAGAGAATTAAGGCCGAGAGCTGTTGCTACTGCACCTGTTGTGGCAGAGATGTAAGCTGTACCGAGCTGACTGCAATTTAAAAAGAAAATGAAGTATGAAATCATAATAGTAATTATTTACTGGAGACTTCCGGAACAAAATTTAAACAGTGTTAACTGTGAAGTGAGCACTGAAGTTATAGTAATGGTGGTAAACATACACCCAATTTCTACTGGAGAAGTTAATGCATGTAAACATATGGAAGTTTTGTTCTGTTTACATTCATTTACTTTGAAAAACAAAAATCAATTGGCTGTCAGTATATGAAATATAATTCAAAACGAATTTATGACAATGCCTTACATCAATCTTATTAGAAGCACAACCTACCCTACGGTTATTGGAGCATCTCCACTTCTGTTAGTATAGTTCACAATAGCATTGAAGGACTGATTAATCCACTGCCAGAAAACCACAGCTGGAGTAGTTCTAAAATCAAATCAGTTGGACACATTACATTTGCTGTACAGAGTCATGAAAACAACACTTCGAACAATTTGGCTATTAATTTACCAATGTCCACATTGAATCACAATCGTCTCTACACTTGTATTTTTATCTTTATTTTATCTGTGTTAAGGTAAGCAGAGAAATAATGATGATTTTAAATTAAAAAGAAAACAAAGCGAATTGTCAAGGCTCAGAGTTGGGAATTATTAAGGCTGATGATAGACTATGAACTAGCGATCAAGAAGTTTTCAAGTCAAAAGACTGTAAAAAGATGGAGGATGGCAGGGTAATTGTTTGAGTAAGAAATGAGATGGATTAGGAAACAAGTTTGGATTTCCACATAGTAAAAGATATAGGAATTTGTTAGAGTATAGTATGCTGGAATTCTAATCTGGAAAGAAAAGCAGAGTAAGTGTAAGAGAAACACTGAGCAATTTGGCACAATGCATATGGTCCAGGTGACAGTCTGTTACTTTGTAACAACAATTATCCATGCCTTGGTTTGTAGTAATATGGTAGAAGCAAGTTTTCTTGAACATATTCAAAATTAAGAATTGAATAATCTCCAACAAACCATGGAAATATTGATAATATTAACACCACAGGAAGAGGCTATATGATATAATGGAAAAAATTTTACAAAGTTATTTTACCTATATAGCCTTGTCCCATTAGTACATTTGCACAAAAATATGGGTAATATTGAAATACCCCAAAGGCAAATTGACATTTACTTTTCTTCAAAACTACACAACAACAGCATTTATATAGCCATTTTGATGCAACAAATGCCCCAAGGAACTGCACAGGAATGTTTTAATAATATAGAGTCACACAAGGAGATCTTATAGCTGATGACCAAAGGTGGCAAAGCAAGGAGTACTTTAAATCATGAGATAAAGGTAGAGAGGTGAGGAGGTTTATACAGGGAATTCTTTACATCCTCCAACAACTGTTTATCAAGCAATGAGCAGGATGGATAAAAGGGAACCAGAAGATGTAATGTATTTGCCTGCCACTTCAACACACCCAATGTTCCTATGCGAGCATCTCAGTCTCAGGCCTGCTGCTGTATTGAGGAGACTCTCAGCGCAAGCTTAAAGTAGAATACCATTTCATCTTTCGTTTGGGGTTCCTGCAGCCTTTTGGAAGTTTTTCTCACTTTTGCAGTGAAAGTGGAGAATTCTCACCTTCTGGGACTAAAATGGAAGACTTGCGCATTTCATGGCTTAATAAAAAATTCTAATTCTCTTACTGGATTTCAGATTTACTGAATAAATCCTGCTGCCTGTAATTTTAAAGATGAATCCCATTTGCTCAACAGTATTCCCTAGACAAGTAATGCTGTCCATGTTCTTCTAATAATGCCTGTTATCCAACAACTCTAATAAAGACTCCCTTGAACAACTTCTCCAAATTAATTACAATTTCTGTGCCCTTAATAAAGTCTTCCTGCCTTTCCACAACTTCAACAGTGAATCTCCTGCTCTTATAATGACCTCTATAGGTTCCATATTTTCTTCTGCTAGACTCTGTTGTCTTAGGCTTCTAAATTGCCATGTTATCTCTAATTCTGGCTTTGCAACATTCCTGGTGCTGTGGCTTTGGTTTAAATTACATCTATGGCCGTCATTTTCCTTACTACAACATTGCCTCATGGTGTCTGTCCTCTGCGACGGTAATGTTAGCTCTGCATTGTAAGTATTTACATGGATGATAGTAAAATGTTGGGTATGCAGGGTAGTTTGATCTTAAGAGTAGGACAGTAGTGGGCTGAAAGGCCTATACTGTTCTATGTTGCTTACTTCTCACTTTGTCAGCCTGGAAATGTGCTGTTTTTGGTGTCAGAGTCATACAGCACAGAGACAGATTCTTCAGCCCAACTCGTCCATGCCAACCTGGTTTCCTAAACTGAATTTTAATCTGTTCACCAGGAATTTCAACTCTATTCATGGAGACCCCATATCTGTTCAATCTGTGGCTGAATTTCTAATTGTGGCTGCTCCAACTGTTGCAACCTATAACTGCCAGGCATGACTGATGTGTCCGCTCCACGTAGCTTCTGGTTCACCCTTGCTTCTGTGCTTCTCATACCATGTTTAAATTGCTTTTAGCATTGACTGTGGATTCTTCTTTATTGAATTTTACCACAAATTTATTGACTGTAGTTTCTTGATTGTCTGTTTCTTCTACTACTGATGGTCTGCCTGAGTCAGACTAACTTGCAACTGTATTGGAAATTTCTTCTGGGTTCACTAGAATTCGCTCTGTACAGCTAAACTGAATTTCAATCAGCACTGTTGCCTACTGTATTATACCGGTGTGAATACATTAAATCTTCAGACAATACCACTGGTACTATGTTGTAGGAGCTGGCTAAATTCTTGTTTACCATAAGGTACATTTGTTACCATCACTCTGCTTTAAGATACATTGTCTGCCTTGTCTAGTAAGGCAGAGAAAAACAAAGTAATCTAACAAGAGGAGGTTCTTGTCTTGAACAAGGTGAAACTTACAGCATGACAAAGATCAGGTACAGGCTACATTGATACACTTCAAACACTATGAGCAGACCTCAAGGTGGTAGGCCTTCAAGATCTGGAGCTGTTCAGCCTTTCCTTTCTCAAGTCCTTGTGACATCATCAGATTGGGTGGAGCTTAATGCAGTCTACAGCAATAATCCTTTCAGAACTATTACCATACACATCATGACTCAAAGTCTGGTTTCTATCTTATGAATAAGACTTGAGATCCTCCTGGTGCAAGTCTTCAGTAATATAGCACATAACAATCTCTCTCATGTCCTCTACAGTTGTGGTTTGTAACATGCAACTCCTGTCAGTGTAACTCCTGCAATTGCTGCTCTTTCCAAGAGCTTGGACAGTACAGCAAAGCCCTGAAACATCTACTCTACCTCCTTCCCTCAGTTCCCTCTGACCTGCTCAGTTTTAGGTATTCTTTGTTTCTAAATTAAACAGATAAATTTCATAATTGATGGAGAAAAGATTTCATGTAAAAATCATACAGCATATCACAAATTCAGAAACTATTAATTTATAATATACAGAGGCTCAGCAAAATTCAGTAGCTACTATAAAATGTTCTAACAAAGAACACTGACCCGAATTGCTAATTTTGTTCGTCTCTCCACACATTTCTAGAGTTTTTTGTTTGTATTAAAAACATACATTGTTATTGCTACACGGTTTCCTTATTCTGTTCCTGTTTCATACATGGTCAGCTAAATCTCAAATAAGGACTACTGCTGTACTATCCTGTCATCTTTAAAGATGACAAAAACCAATGTCTAATATAATCTAAAGAATCTTTGTTCATCATCTTCTGTAGACTACAATGTTTTACCTACTTAGGAAAATGGAAGCAAGTGAGAATGTGGAGCTAGGATTCTCAAAAGTATATTAAACAAGGTGTTAAAAAGAAGAACCATAGAGTAAAACACACAAAAAAAACCAAAACATATAACTACACTCATAGCCTTATCATCCACATTCCGTATACCATTCTTCTCTTTTGTCTCCTACGTTAGTTATTAGAATCACAGAATCCCTACAGTGTGGAAACAGGCCCTTCAGCCCAACAAGTCCACACTGACCCAGCCCCCTATAACACACCTAATCTACACATCCATGAACACTACAGGCAATTTAGCATGGTCAATCCACCTAGCCTGCACATCTTTGGACTGTGGGAGGAAACTGGAGCATCCGGACGAAATTCACGCAGACACGGGGAGAATGTGCAAACTCCACACAGACTGTCACCCAAGGGTGGAATCGAACCCTGGTCCCTGGTGCTGTGAGGCAGCAGTGCTAACGATTGAGCCACCGTGCCGCCCTTACCAACCGTCAATTTTTCACCAATTTCCACCAGTTTTTCTTTTCCCAGCATATTGACTTCAATTGTTATTCTTTTCCCTATATGGTATTTACCCTAATTCTGCAGGATCATATTTCAACTCAATTGTTTACTTCCCTGACCTTGGCCTTTTGTGCATTTTCACCACTACTGAAAGAAATTCAGTTATCTGGTGTTTTGGAACTTCCACCCTAAAGTCCCATTTTGACATACCTCTTACGGATTTCAAAAGTATCCTCAGAACTTACTGAAAGCAAAGCCACCTACACTAATGGTCCCTCTGAAGCACTGCAGGGGTTGCTTGAAACTGGCTTTGTACCATATCTTGGATCAATTCTTTACAAGTATGGCATTGTAGAGGTTTCTGAGTCATCAAGATAGCTAATTTTTTTAAAAAGATATTACACTGCCTCAAAATTCTTCAGAGGAATCTATTTTATATTTTAAAAATCTTGTACCTGTATGACTTCCTGATGTGCAACACGTATTTTCTGTCCAGATCACACCTGTATCATGCTATTTGTCATGCCATCTCCATGGCACCTGGATGTCATGCTACCACTTTTACACCTGTGAAATAGTTTTAAACTGTTAAGTTATGTATAAAGGTATTTTCAGTCCTGCCAGCACAACAGAAGTAGAAGTTTGTAGAAATGCAACATGATAAAAAAAAAGTTGCTTAGTCAACAACCTATTCAAGCTGGTGTTTATCCCTGAAATCAGCACTAATCCAATTCCATTTGCTTGCCTTTATTCGCTTTTCCGTCAACCTTCTCCATAATCTGTTCTTGGGCATTGACAACACTAGGTAGCGCTAATGCTTCTTCAAACTATATCGTAGATCCATTCCTACAGGTAGTGGTAGAAGCAGTGTGCAAAATTCTATAATATCTGTTCCCCTTCCTTTCAGGGGATCTTTACCTTACATTTATGTTTTACTTAATATTTATGTGCAACCTTAAGGCTTAACTGTCACACAGTGTCAGCTCTTCACCTATGCTTACTAAAATGAGATTTTGCTGTCATTGGCCCCTGACCTACCTCGTCCCATTCAGCATCTTCCTTGCCCACCTTTACTGCTGCAGAGTTTGCCGCATCTTCAGTACTGCTATCTCATCATACAAGGCTCCTTTATAGTCAGATATATCGTACAATCTTCTATGCCATGAACACGAGATCTGTTCTGTCTTGTTTCAGAAGAAAATTAAAGATCCAGGGTGAGATTTGAGGCTGAGGAGAAATGCAAGAGTCATGGGGAAAGTTTTTCATTTTCCCTGCAGAGCTATGCGGGAGAATGTTTGAGCTGTAAAATGGGACAGGCAGAGGCAAAAGAAGAGAGTCAGAAAAATGGATAATAGGAGACAGGACAAGAGACAAGTAGGAAATAATGCTAAAGTTAAGGGTGAGTAGAGGAGAAGGTGTAGAAGAGCTGGTTAGGGGAACAATGCAAAATAATAGGGCAAAGAAACAAAAAGTAGAGACAGAGGAAAAATGTAAAATAAAACATCACTAGAAAGAACATAATTGATAAAGCAGCACAACAAATGGACGTCAAGAAGAGATAATACACAATAGACAGAGGGGAAATGAGAACACAAAGGGTGCAGGATACTATTTGGCCGTATATATATGAATAGCTAATTGGGTCAAAAACAAAAAAAAAAAAGAATAAAACCAGCTGGAGAAAATAAGACATTAAGGAAGGCAGTTAGAACACCAACACCTTCATTTTGCTTGCTGCTTCCACTTTGCTCCATAATCACATCTTCTTGTCGCTCATAGAACTCAAAAGAGGGGAAATGAAAAAGACAGACGGAAGAAAAGCTGAGACCCATCTAGAAAACAATGTTAAAATGAAAGAACGACATGCAGATATTGTTGTAATATATATGGATTATTAACCTTTAAGAGTCTCATTAACTTAAAAACCATGGACTTTATAGTTGAGAATAAAATAGTCAACAGCAAGATGGGACACCTTTTAAGTGACTGTCAAAGTCACCTGATCTAGAAGTAATAAAACTCTCAGGAATAAATACTTGGATATATGATGGCTGGAACCAACTACGAAACTCAGAAAAGGCTACCCAAGGGGATAATTACTTGGACATTATAGTCCATTTTCCAGGCCATACAGCTCACAAACGTTAACACTGAACTGTATCTGTAGGAGAATGATTTGACTACAGGTATTGCTGGAACAAATGTTTGAATCAAAAGCTCATCATGTAAAGAGTAGGACTGAAATTCTCCCTAATTATAGATAACAAGTGTACAAATAATAGGGGATCCTTGACAATGGATTATTGAAACCTTTTGCAAAAATGGATTGTTGCCATGAGAAATCAACAGCCAAGTTTTCAGGTATCAAAAGCAAACATGATCTCACAAAGACAGTAACAAATGCAAGGTAACGGACGTGGACACAATCGCTAACACAGACACAGCCACCCAAAGAGCCTTTTGGAAATAGACACTAGAAGCAGTACTTGAAAAGGAAGTTCCGAGAGAACTTTGGGGATAATTGGAGAGAAACTGCTGGCTGCACTTTCTTCCCCGAGGGCAGGGGGATCCAGTTCTCGTAGAAAGAGCTAAAGGAAAATTGAGGAACTGATAAGTTTCAAATAAGTGCAAAATTCTCTATAACTGACTGCATCCAGGAAGCCAACTAATCAACATCAGCCTCAGATTAAAACCTTCCGTCCCAAACACAAACAAGGACTCTAAATCATATATTCTTTTACTCTCCTTTGTACTGCACACTAATTCTCCTTAACTTTGTGCGTGTGCGCGTGCGCCCAAATAACTGCAAAAATGATCAAATGCTTGATGGTGTCTTACTATTTATCTCTGGTTTAGCAGCGAATACATGTGCTCTTTCTTTGGCTCGAGAAAACATTGATGAATGACTCTTTACTTCTCATAGCAGAAATAGCTACAATTTTATTTGGAGGAAGGTATAGCTTTATGCAAAAAGAACATTAACTTTGTTGTGATCAAACGTGGTGGATGAAAAGAGGGAACCAGTTCACATCATTTCACATGGTTGTAACAAAAGAGTTATACTATGAGAAACACAATGACTGACCAATAACACACAACCTATGTACAGCAACTACTTGAGAGCTCCATTAGTATTTTTAAAAAAAACACCATATTGTCTGGGAAGCCCAGCTTTCACTATTTATCAGGAAAAAAAGAACAGGGATTTACTTAATCTCCCAAGACTGCACGCAGCACAATTTATCTTTGACACTTCAAAATCAATATCATGCTCAAGAAATGTCAAATACATACACAAAATCAACTTGACAGGGCAAGCTTACACATTGTGCCATGCAAACACCTTTTGTTATGATTCACAATTTTAACAAGATATACTTTTGGTTCATTGGGGCATTGCAGCCCCTAATTTTTCCCTAAACACTGCAACAAAGGTTTCTGTTTTTGCGGATGTGAGTGGTAGTTTTTATTGCATGATGTTTAAAACATTTCAGTTTCAAAAAGAAAACCCTAAATTGATGCTCCCAATTAAGATCATGGTTTACTTTTGAAGCAGCATGAAATTAGAAAATGCATTTCTTAATCCTGACAGTCCTTCTGTCTTCCACGGTTTCTGGATCAGATAAATTGATGAATAGTGCAGAGTTTAATGCTTCTCCAGAAATATAGTTATGCAACAAGTAGGCAGAACATGCAGCTGTGCAAATTGGTTATCTTATACTTACATTAATAACCTATCACCCCAATATGCTTTATATAGTTGAAAAATATGACTAGGAAAACTCCAACATTTAAAACATATTTACTCACTTATAGAAGGTCATCATACATCCAGTAATTGTCATGTTCATTGGCACCTGAGCTGACATTCGGCCAATAAGAATCATTTTTTCTCCTGTATCTGGGTGAAATGCAGAATCATAGACATACTTTGCCTTCCAAAGTTCATCTTCTGTAAGCTCAGGAGCTACAATACCTTGCCTAAGACATAAAAACTTAATGTAAATCTCTTCCACTAGGATAAGCAACCAATAAACCAAGAAACCTCCCATATTAAAAAAAAATACATAGGTTAAAATCACACTAAAGATACAGATGGTAAAGTGGTCAAGTTCTTTTCTGTATCCTCAAGTCTAAATATTTTAGACAATAGTGTTCATACTTTAAAAGTTATTCATTTATTCCATAAGAACTGGGAGACATCACCACCCCTGGTAATAGCGCATTGATAACATTACTTTTTAATTTTAAAAGTACAGAAAGCTAGATTGTAATTTCAAATACATAGTTTAACATTAATAAGTTGCTAAATACTGCCAATAAATCTCTCCTGCATGGAGATTAACTATTGAAAGAACAGAACCACATTTCTTTACAAATTAATTCCTGTAGTAGATTTAAAGTGTCGAGCCAAAAAAAATTCCCTTTCTATTTCTAAATTCAATCTTCTTTTCCCTTTTTCCTTTCTCCAATTCACTTAATGAGCGTTTCCATTTCAGCCCTTGAGCGGTTTCAAGTCTGGAAATCCAATCTTGCTTATTCTATTACAATAAATTAATTAAATCTTAGGATATCCATTCAGAATTGAGACATACTGGCCAAAATCTTACGTTTTTGTAGCTGTGTCCGAGTTGCACCAATTTTTCTGGTGGGATCTGAACCAGAGGCCTTACAGATTTTCTTGATGTATATTACCATACTTGCCTTATGCGCTACTTACCTATGGCATGCATCACTTTCAATTCCAGTCCCATCTAACCATATATCGTTCCCAGAAAAATTTACCAGTGAATATTTTGGAATTCACTGACATCCCTTGCACCTGCGTCATCTTTAAAAATCTGTTGTGTACTGAGACAAGAACTATCAGCCTGGGGGTGCCCTGCACAGTTCCTGACATTTGCCTTAGACATGGTAAACTGGGAGAAATCAACATCCCTCTGCGCATGAAGGACCTCAGGTGTGCTAGACAGTGTGATGCACAAGTGGGATGACTTCACCCCAAAGGACCAGCAGTGGAGGTCACACCACCAGACCATGTCAGTCTGATCAGTACTTGCCAGGCAGATTAAAGCAATCTCACTATCTGGAGAAATGCACAACAAAGTAGGAAGAAAGTTATTGTTTTTAACAACTCCACCAGTTTAAGTGCCCCAATGCCTCACTCATGATCTCTGCTCCCAGCAAAGCAAATGCTCTACCACTCACACGAATGCTTGCAATATCTTCCTTCAATTACTGTCACCAAACCAAACCAAACCTCCAATACCGCTATCCCTGCTTGCTTTCAACACTGTTAAATCACTCACTCAGGACATCTCTCCACCTGCACCAAAAGTAGCGACAATGCCATCCATTTTCATTACCCTTAATGCCTACTCTTTCTCAATCCAGGAGGAAATTAGCCACCAGTAGGCAGAGAGAATCAAGATGGCTGCTGGCAGTCAGCTCCTCATCCCTTATGTGGGCAATATCCTGACTCTGATCACCTCAATTGATTGATTCAAAGTTCCTGGACTGGTATCAGAGCTGCCCTTGTCTTACTGCGTCAGGACCCCCAAGTAAAACCTATTCTCCTGACTTGTCAAAGGCATGCTGACAACCCTAACAAGCTTCCTTACTTTGTGTCTGTGCTGAATGGGAAGGCAAAGTTCAGAGCGAGTATGCACTAAGCCAGCAATCAAACAGACTGGAGACATGGCCTGTCTGGGCCATGAGCTGGACGCATGTTCCTGTCTGCATTGTGTCCTTGCTGCAGCATCACGATGATAGTTACCGGGTACAATGTTGAAATGCAGAAAATGTCCTCCAAGCTTAGAGGCTGGCACATGTTGGATGCCAATTTCCATGGGATGTATGCATCCAGTGAGCATGGTGCATACAGAAATGTTGATGCCTGGAGTTCAATATGGAGGTCCTTTGGAATAGGAGAGCAGAATTTGCCAGGTACCCACACTGGTTTCATGATATATTTAGCTTGTTTGGTGACTATGCTAAGATAGAAAGCTAAATATTAATGGGTAAGTTGTGCTGTTAAGAAGGCATTTAATAAGCAATAAACTCCCCAAATCAGAAACTCACTGTTGTCTAATGAGAAGCTCACCACGCCACTTGTGGAAAGCCTAAAAGATGAAACGTTACGCTCCACGTAGAGATAAGCCTTGTCGGATCTCTTGTCCGATTCTGCCACAAATCTCGCCATTGCTCACGTTGGTCAGACCCCAAGCAAAACAGGCAAATAGATTATATTTTTCTGTTATTAGAATTTTGATACTTTTCTTAAGGCTCAGCAATTTGAGAGGGTTTTGCTCAAGCCAACTTCCAAGACAGTAATTCAACCATTTGGCTTCAAATTAACATGAGCTTGTTGGAATGATAGCATTGAATGTTGCTTGGGTTGACAGCATTCTGAAGCTAATGCATGCAGATTGAAAATTGTGTTTTATAATTAATTAGCTTTCTTGTATTTGTTTATTTATTTGTCATAATTACCTATGATTTAATATTAAATGCATCTTTTTGATTTCTATAGAGAGGGTGGACAGAAGACATGTTATAATGATAACAGACATGGGGGATTTTAGTTCTATGGAGAGAACATAACAACAGACGAATTGAGCAGGGGGACACCTTATGCCCTATTGAACCTATTCTGCCATTGAACTGTCAGGGCAGATCTTTGACAACCACTCCTCCTTTTCTGCCTGCTCCACATATCCCTTAAATTCTTGGAGACTAAAAATTTGTGTATCTCAGCCTTAAATATTTCTGCTTCTATCCACAAAATGACTCCAAGCTTCCAACTGTTTGTCATTTCAACACACCACCATATTCCATGACCGACATCTGTGGGCCTGCTGCAGTGCTCCAGTGTGGCTCATTGCAAGCTGGCAAAACAGCATCTCATTTTCTGCTTGGGACTCCACATTCTTCAGGACTCAGAAAAGAATTCAATAGTTTTAGAACCTGATCATCATCTTCTATGCCCTTTTCACATCCCTACATCTCCTACATTGTTATGATATGGGCTGCTTTCAGCACAGCCAACACCTACACTGCACTTATGGACACCTTTGTCAGCTTTTCTAATCGTTTGTCTGCCTAACTATCTTTCTATTTCTATTTATTATTTAACTCCTTTTACCTTGCCGCGATCTTCAGATATGACTTTTTCCTAGCTACTAATACCTCTGGAGGATCACTGGACCCAAAATGTTAACTCTACAAAAAGATCTAGTGTGGTTAAGTGAGTAGGCAGATGTCTAGCAAATGAAACATCATCCGAGAACATGTGGAATTGTCCATTTGTTCAGAAGATTAAAAAGCATATCACCAAAATGGTGAGAGATTACAAAGCTCTGAGATGCAAAGGGATGTGGGTGACCTTGTGCAAGAATCACAAAAGGTTAGGATGCAGACATAGCAACTAATTAGGAAACCTAATAGAATGTTAACATTTATCATGACGGCAACTGAATACAAAAGGAGGTCATGTTTCAGTTAAACAGTGGGATCACATCTAAAATACCATGCACAGTGCTGGTCACCTTATTTAAAGGAGCTATGTAAATACATTGCAGGCAGTTCAGAGAAGGTTTACCAAACTAGTACCTAAAATGAGTGAGTTGTCTAATGAGGAAAGGTTGGGCAGGTCAGGGTTGTTTCAATGGGGTTTGGAAGAGTAAGAGGCGACTTACAACATAAAAACTGAAAGAACTGCGAATGCTGTAAATCAGAAACAAAAACAAAGTTGCTGGAAAAGCTCAGCAGGTCTGGCAGCATCTGTGGAAAAAAAATCAGAGTTAACGTTTCGGGTCTGGTGACCCTTCCTCAGGACTGAATGTACGCGTGCGTGTAAGAGGCAACTTGTCTGAAACATACAGAGATCCTGAGGGATTCTGAGATTTTTGGATGTTTCCTCCAATCTAGAAGAATCTAGAATTAGGAGTCATTGTTTTAAATGGCAACCCCAGATTTTTAAACAGAGAGTCAGCAAACTATTTTCTTTCAGATGGTCATTAGTCTTTGGGGAGTCTCTTCCTGATAAGATAGTGGAAGCAGAGTCCTTGAATACTTCTAAGATGGAAATAATAAATTTTTGTTAAGCATGCAGGTGAAAAGTTATCTGGATAGGTGGGAATGTGGATTTGAGATCATAATCAAATCAGCCATGATCTTCTGGAATGGTGGAGCAGGCTCAAGGGGCTGAATGACTTACTTCAGCTCCCAATTCTTATGTTCCTCCAACAAAAATTTCATCTCAGCTCAGCTCTAAATGTCTGACCTCTTTTCCTGAGACAGTTCTAAGTGTTCTAGCTTCAAGTTTTGAAATACCCCAGAGCATTTAAATTGCTGTTGTATGATTGACTTATAGCAAACTCACCTTTTACGGATTTTATCCAAGCTATACTTTATATCGAAACTACTAGACTGAAGTCAGACTAGTGGCATTTTCCAACGTTGAATCAAATATACAAGATGAGAGCAGAACTTGGCATACATAATTTGTCGACATTTTGTGACCAGATATCAGACAGTAAATTTTATAATCGGTCCCAAGTTAGGGGATGAGGTAACATATTATAGACTTGCAGTCTGTCCAGAGGGATTAAAGGCAGGCTCTGGCATTTATTCAAACTGAATTTGATACAAAAATAATACACTATGATTTAAATATTGAAAAACAGATTTATCAAGCCCCATGAATTAGAAGCAGCTTTTCAAAGAATTCCTACAGTGTGGAAGGAGGCCATTTGGCCCATCAAGTCGACACCGACCCTCTGAAGAGCATCCCACCCAGACCCAGCCCCCCATCCTATCCTCATAAACTTGCATTCACCGTGACTAATGTACCAAAAGTTTAAGATCTGATTTTAAAAACAGAATTAAAGAAGAACATCAAAGTCAAGTTATCAATTAGGTTTTTGCTGGTATAACAGTTAAGAAACCAACAAACCAACAATCAAACATTTCCAATTGAGATATTCTTATCAATCTTGTTCCGAACAAGTTAGTTAACCATGTGAAAAAAACTGTTAATTCATACGTTGAGAGATTTTAGTGGAGGACTGCCTAGAGCAAGACTGGGCTAATCCTTCCAGCCTCCAGTTTTGCTTTAGAATTGCTAAGTTTTATAAACTTTTCATTCTGTTTAATATTTGTTTTCTGAAAGTATTTTGTTGCTATTACTCTACTTTCACAATACTACTCATTTTTTCTTGAAAAGAAATGCATTCAACTTACAAATGGGTGCATTTCTCCTCGCCACATTGTTCGATTTAAATAAAAGGTGAAATCAGATAGTGTTAAAATTGAAGGTCTTCAGATATGTAACATCAAATAAAAAAGACAGGTTACAATATCATTAAAGTTCTGGCATACTATACCTATAGTCATGTATTATCTTTCTAGCATTCTCCAATTGTGAATTTGATAGAAGAATGTTCCTCGGGTCAGTTACTGTGAAGAAGTGTTTTGCCCTCCCAATAAAAGTACCCTGGTTCCATCGAGGTTCTCTGGTATTGATGTTCAATGACACATTTGCAGTCATTTTATACGCTCTATAACAAACATAAAACATGAGCATTAGAACATAATAGAAGAAATCATAATAGTAAGACTGTGTGGCTTACCGAGTTCTCTCTGCTATTCAGAACATTCTTGGCGGATCTTTGGCTTCAACTCTACTTCCATGTATGTTCCCCATACGCCTCAATCCTATTCAGGACCAAACATCTGTCTAGTTTATCTTTAAATATGTTCAACTATGGTGTATCCATAACCCCCTGGGTTTCTTTGAGTAAAGGCATTTCTCATCTTTTTCCTAAATGAACAGTACCTTATCCCAAAACTATGCACATTTGTTCTCAATTCCCCTGCCATGGGAAACAAGCTGTCAAGCCTCTTCATTATCTTGAATGTTAGAGTTCAATCACTTCCCATTCTTCTAAACACCAGAGAATATAGGCTGATTAAATTGTGTTCATTTTAGGGCAACTTTCTCATCTTACGAACTAATCTGGTCAACTTTTGCTGTACTGCCACCGATATAAGCACATCTACCGAAGTCCCATACAATTATAGCAAGTCTTTTTCAATCTTGTACTCCAAACTTCCTGCAATAAAGATCAATATGCATTTGCTTTCCCAATTGCTTACTTAGCTGCAGACTGTGTGCTCCTTCAGTAAGTACACATGTGAATGTTGATGTTCTGAGAGACAAGTTTGAATTTGAAAAAATATTATGCTTTTCTATTCTTATACCAAGTGAATAACCTCACACTTACTCACATTATGGTCCACTGCAACCTGACGGTCCAATCACTTAACCTGTTTCCATCTCTTTGTAGTCACTTTGTGTCGTCTTCACATCTTACATTCCTACCTACCTTTTTTAATGTCTCTTTGTTTGTGTTAGTAGCATGGAATGCAACTGTTTTAAACTCCGAGCACTGATTCTTGTGGCACTCCACCAGCCACAGTCTGCCAATTTAAAAATGTCCATTCAGCCCTACTCTTTGCTTTATGCATATAATTAAATCTTGTATCCATTCTAACTCTATCAATCCTTCTGATATCTGTGTAGCACCAAAATAGAATGCTTTTGCAGTTCCAGGTATGTTACATTGACTGATTTACATAAATTGCTGGTTAAATCCTGAAAATTATTTATAAAAGAATTAGCACACAGAATTTCCGTTTTTTTGTGGATAGCATGGCTATGAAACCCACCTGATCAACGTTCTTTGGGAATGAAATTCTTACTTGGTTACTTCAAGACCTCAACTATGTGGTTCATTTTTAACGTCTCTGACCTGGTCCATCAAGAGTTATAAAAACCTGGATGGACCACTTGGCATACAAGACAATACAAAGACACGCCCAGCCCAATGAATCGGTCATCCAGCCTCACTAATATGCAGGTTGAATTGAGAGCTTCCTTTTGTAAAGGCTAATTGCCATGAACATGCTGCAGATTTTAAAGTGATTGTCTTTAAAGGTATTTAAATTGGGTGTGTGCCACAATTTGCATACTCATCTCTCCCCCCACCAACAGATTGATATCTGGAGAGTTTCGGAGAGCTGTCAGTTACAACCAAGTCCAGATATATTCCTCTCTTTTCACAACTCTTATACCATCTTCAAGAGTGAGCTTTTAAAAATGTCTTCCCCCCCAAACTTAAAATGCACATGAACATTGTCTATTACGATTGCAGCTGATGTTAACACCAGACAATTCAGATCCCAGAATGAAACATGACTCAATATGTCAGAAGTTTAATTTATGCCTTTTGGTACCTTGGTGATATTAATCACTGGAACATATAAAAGGCTGCAAAAGTTCTTAGAAAAAAGGACATGAGCTTATTCCAGAAAAGGAAAAAATAAAGCTTTTATACTATATATGTATATGTGTGTGTGTGTGTAAATATATAGAGAAAGATTAACTGCAAAACAAAGTTTTACCTTTGTTACAGCACCTGCATTTACTCATTCCTGAAAGAATATCTATACCATGTTAACTCTTTAATCTCTTACTTAACTGACATTTCTCAGTTTACCTCCTCCGACTGTGAAGATGGAAATAAGTCAGAGAACTTAATTTGCTGCAGTGAACTGTTTTTCAATTCTAATAGCTTAAACATTCTAACAACTTGAACATTTCTACACAAATTTTGCTGCTGGGAAGCTTCAAAATTAAAATCACTTCTGTTAGGGTGATCAGTTCTTTCAATTGAACACTTGCTCCTCCTGGCAGGAGGAAACAGTTCTCCCATCTGAGCTGAGCTAAACTAACGGCCTCTGATTTGTCATAAACTCAGCAATGTCAACATTCCATCCATTAACACTACAGGTGTCATGACACTTGTGCCTTCTTGGAAATGATCACAGAATCCCTAGTGTACAAAGCAGGCTATTTGACCCATCAAGTCCATGCTGACCCTCTAAAGACCATCCCACCCAGACTCAACCACATCCCCTCCCCCCAACCCTACCCCTGTAACCCTGCATTTCCCATGGCCAATCCACCTAGCCTGCATGTCTTTGTACTGTGGGAGGAAACCGACACAGAGAATATGCAAACTCCACACAGACAGTTGCCTGAAGGTAGAATTGAATCCACGTCCCTGGCACTGTGAGGCAGAAGTGCTAAATCACTGACCCACCATGCTGCCATAGTTATATATATGTATATATAGTGTTTCATTCCAAATAAGTCTCTGACCATTCAAATAAATAATTTCACAGAACTGAAAACACACAACTGCATCTATTTTAAAATTCCCAGTCATAATAATGTACAATAAACCTTTCAGCACATGCATTAAAATTATGAGGAATTCACCAGACAGATCTATTTTAATCAGAATTAAAGAATTAATTTATTGAAAGTCACTCAAATGAAGTATCAAATATATTTAAAAGGGTATATTTCATTTCTTATTTTGTTTTTAAATTCCAAACACATTGCTATTTGATAGCTACAGAATACCAGAAAACACCAGACTGAACACTGTCACAAAAGCAAATTGTGGCAAATACCAGGTGGTGATCTGCAATAAAAAAGGCAACATTTAAAGAAACTTAATGGACTAAAAGTTAACAAATCTGCAGGACATAATGACCTACATTCTAAAAAAAGGTAAATACAGACATAATAATTGCGCTGAGTTATGATTTTCCAAAACTCCTTCGATTCTTGAATGATCACAGAGATTTCAAGTTAGCAAATGCAACATTGTTGTTCAATAAGGGCGAGGTAAAGAAAGGAAGGAAGTTAACCAGTCACACTTAGTAAATCAGCTAGGAAAATGTTGGAAGCTAAAAAGGAAGCTTTAATAATGCACTTAGTAAATCATAGTATGCTGAGACAAAGGCAACATAGTTTTATGAAAGGGAAAAAGCAGAAGAACTGCGAATGCTGTAAATCAGGAACAAAAACAAAGTTGCTGGAAAAACAAAAACAAACCTGCTGAGCTTATGAAAGGGAAAGTGTGTTTGTTGCAATTTATTTATTTTTGTGGGTGTAATTGGTCGGAATCTATAAAAAGGGACCAGAGGATGTAGTATACTTAGATTTCCAAATATAACAGATAAGGACTCATGGAGTTGGAAGTTAAATTGATGTCAACAGACATTTGTTAATGAATATGAAAAGAGAAGGGAGAAAAATAGAATGCCACAAGGATTATGCTGGAGCATCATCCATTCGCAATCTACTTCAATGACTTTGGTACATTAGTCCCTGGAATTATTGTACATTAAAAGTTTGCTTAGAATAAAAGTCATGAAGAGGACACAAAAGTTGCAAAGAGATATGGATGGGCAAATTAAATGAGTATCAAGATGGCAGCATAATATGCAAAAGTGTGAGGTTATTCACTTCAGTGTTAAGAATAGAAAAATATTTCTCTCAAAAGACTTCTAAATGTTGAAGCCCAGAGACTAGAGTGCCCTCAGACAAGGATCAGCAAGTTAGCAGGCAGTTAGGACAGCAAATGGCATATTGACCTTCAACGTAAGGGGACTGGAGTACAAGAATAAGGAAGTGTTGATACAATTTCACAGGCCTCTGGTGAGATCACATCTGGAGAACTGTACACAGTTTTGAGCTCCAAATTTAAGGAAAGACATTCTTGAGATGTGGTCTAACAAACGTTTGCACTGTTGACTTTGGGGATGAAAGGCTATCACTGTATGAAACTTCTGAGTAAATTCAGTCCACATTTCCCAAAGTTTAGAGGAATGAGAGATGATCTCAGGTGAAATATTGTAGCTGGACAGGATCAACATAGAGTGTATGTCCTGAAGTAAAGAATTTAATCATAAGGATACAGTCTCAGGATAAGCGCTAATCTTTTAGGGGAGAGATTGGAAGAAATTTCTTCACTGAAAAGGTTGTGAATCTTTGAAAATTCTGACAGAGGATTGTCTATGCTCCCTGTTGCATATAATTAAGGATGAGAGGCAGATTTTTAATCCCTCAAGGAATCAAGGATCATGGAGTGTAGACATGAAAGGGGAATTGAAGTCAAAGATCAAAGATTGCACTGAATAGCAGTCCAGATGCAGTCTATTCCTACATACATTTCAAACGTACTAACATAGTATTAAGAAATAAAACAAGGGAATTCAGAAGAAACTTCTTTAGACACAGAATGAGGAACTCAGGAGATGCTGAAGCAAATAGTACGGCATGCATCCAAGGCATTGGTATTCACTATATTGCATTACTTTGCTGTGGCCCTTCTTATTACTTCTTCCCCCTTTTTGTATTATACTATAATGAAGTAACTGCCTCAGCAGGTTTTCCTAAGCTTGAGTCACGACCTCATAAACAATTAAGAGTTCGACATCCCTCCTTCTATGAGGCAGCAGTACCAAATGTGAAGCAGAGACAGTAGCAGGGTAGACTTGTATTGGCTCCAAGTCTCCATGACATATGCAAGCATATTTTATTTCTTGCCATTGTATGGAGTGCATGCCCTATGCAAATGAGCTCCAAGACCTTAGCATCGCCTCAGTGTAACATTATTGGAAAAAAACATTGCTTCCCACTTGTTTTCAACCCAAGTTCACAACTGGCCCTCACTATTCTTCTGGAAGTTACCAATGATTTAAGGGGAGATCAGTTTAGCCGATAAAAACAAATGGAATTAAGAATATACCGATAGAGTTAGATAAATGAAGAAAAGAGGAGACTTGAGTGGAGCATAATCAGTATTATACAGTAATCGGGTATAACAGCCTGTTTGTTTGCAGTATATCCTATAACTCAATGTAGTGAATGTGAATGCTAGACTTCAAAGGGGTAATGCGTAAAATAAGTTGACGTTGAGGGTCAGGTTTTAAGTGAATTCCTAAAGACTATAATTTGTGAGACTATAAAAGGGAGACAGAAGAAACATGTTAGGATTTATTAGGAGACAAATTAACAATGGTAATTGTCTTACTGGTCACCAGCTGCATGTATTTAAAGCATATACCTAGTTCTTAGTGACAGAAGATTCTTGTTCATCAGTTTGTACTTTGAATTGAAATAGGATAAGAATGGACAAAGTCTGAAAGCATAGCTGAATATGAAGTCAAAATGGAAATTCACAGAAAAACAGGCTAGTATTGCTTAACAGTTTGTTAAGGTAGTCTACAGA
The DNA here is from genome assembly GCA_024137785.1 of Ginglymostoma cirratum. Classification (NCBI taxonomy): domain Eukaryota; kingdom Metazoa; phylum Chordata; class Chondrichthyes; order Orectolobiformes; family Ginglymostomatidae; genus Ginglymostoma; species Ginglymostoma cirratum. The sequence continues at coordinate 1,956,847 of JAHRHZ010000289.1, read as the reverse complement.
ACTCTAATCTTACAGTGATTTCACAGTGGCACCTATAAGTAGACTTTGTCCTATGATTCAAAAAGTACATCTTTTCAAGAATTTATCACTAGAGCTGTGTAACAAAGATTACCAATTACCCTACTTGCAGTGATTCTATTCAATCCAGGAAACCAGATATGTTACATATATGGGAGATAATAGGAACTGCAGATGCTGGTGAATATGGATTCTCTTTAGGTGGACTAAAGATAAAGCAAAAGGTTTTACAGATTAATGATAACAAAAAGTATAGTAAATACAACACAATAAAATTTCTGCCTATTCCCAACTTTTCAATCTAATTGAGTGGAACTAAACTGTGATTTATATAATACCAGGGTCACATTATGAAGTCCTACGATCAAACCTCATAACTCAATGAATGTTAAAACTGCTCTGGAAAAGTTACAATGTATCTGCAAGAGTAATGAACAATGTTTGCTATCGGATTAGAATATAGAATTATTGTTCCACCCTTTAGATAAATTCCTGTAGGGGAAAATAGATCAGGCTTAATGTTATCTGACCACAGAAGTGCAAATACGTTATACCAATATTTGGGGAATCAAAGTATCCACAGAAGCCAAAATAATTTTAGCATAGTGGTAGTTTCTCCTCTTTGACCTCCTTTATCCCTTGATCTGAAGATGAGAACAAGAATGTATATGACACAAGGTTCATTTCTTTCTGGAGGATGTTGTTTTGGGGAGTGCAAGAGACCACAAGAGTATTGCACAATGGTACTGCAGGACTCCATCTGATTGACACAGGCACCTGAATAGCAATTTCAGAATCCTGTACACCAGCTCAATAGCCTTCATGTGTAAATGGTTGTCATGCCACCGTGCTCAGTAAATGGATAAGTAGTCAGCTTCTCGAGTGATAATTCTTGTCTCATTTGGACAGTGGGTGGGGAGGTGGATTGAAGTAATGTGGCAGCCGTGAATGGTAAAAGATGAAGGAGTCATGGCAGATGGTAGGAAAATGAGGTCACTAATGCAGGAAGCCTGTTTTCTGGGTGCAGACCTGCTGAATATTGAAGGAGTGGAAGCCCTTCCTATTGAAAAATCTAACAGGACAGTCACTCAATTTCTTGATGGCAAAAATGATGCAACTGGAGGAATTCAGTGTTTTAGGCTCACTTTTTTTGCCTGTGAGAACCTAATCTGTCTGGAATTAAGTACAGCTCTTACAAACAGGGTATCAGAGGTTCACAAGATACAATTTTGAGCATTTTTTTTCAGAAATACAGGCAGGGTGATTTCTGATCCTTGGAAGGAGCTAGAGGTAAAGTAGGTCAAGGTCAGATTGATATTGATGGCTACTAGTTGGCATGGCTAGCAGTGTTGAGAGTTGTGAAGCCTTCCAAAATAAAATCAAAAATCTCAATGACCAGGCAGAGTCTCCTGCAACACTGCTGCTTTGACATGTTCAGGTATTCTGCCTTTGACTGTACGTCCAATAGTGATGGTTCTCTTCCTGCGCTTGCCCCTCTCCAGTAGCCTCCTCTCATACTTTTAGTAAGGATGTTGTGCTTTTCTGCCACTAGACCCAAAATCAGACAGTTGCAGTTCTATTGCCAGTTATTGCCTCATTTAGCCCAGATGGACGCAATTTGCATGTGGATGCCTTATTCCTTTCTCTTCTGCCCATGATGCCAGAAGGGTCATGTCACCCTGTACACCTAAGTACCCAAAGGATACTCTCCCTACAACCTGCCCACATTCAGTGTTTCCGTTTATAAGTCCACTGAAGGTGATGGCATGGCACTGTCTGTCCTAGTATGTTATTCAGGGATCTGGTCTGCCCAAGATCTAGAGTGCAATCCAGATGCCTCCTCCAATATTTTCAAGCTGTCCCTCAACAAACTCTCAACGAGTCCTTTAACTACTTGATTTAACCCATTGTAAAACTGGGCAGTTGCAGGGTCTGCCTTACTCCATTGTGATCAAACTTGTCAGCACTAGGAACAGTGACAAGAAACCAATTGTCATGAAGGTGGCAGCAATATTCTTGGTGGATTCTCATTCAGTTTCTTCTCCCACTGAAATCCAAAAGTCCTGCACCCTTAAGTTTATTTTCATTGTTTTGTTTGTAGGGCACAAGAATATATTAAGGATACACTTACCCTGGAGTTTAAGTCACAGATTCCACAAAAAATGAATTAAGATAATTTTACGTAGCTTTTTGTAGCTGAAATTCAAATTATTTTATTAAGATACTGGTTTTCTGCCAAACAAACTTCAACCGACAAAAAGATTGCTGCACTTTTGATGCTTAGCTATAGCAGATGCACAATGTTAATACGTTACACTAAAAATAGCTGAATGACAATTGAAGGAAACATAATAGTTGCAGGTTGCATTAATAATTCAATTGATAATACTTAAATTCTGAAACTTCCCTTCATTGATTTCTAAAGAATATATTTCATATTTCCAGAACTATTTGCACAAATGTTGTACTAAAAATTGTGCACATATTGATTAAATAAATAGTTGCCCACTGTCAAGTGTGCAACGTATTTTTAAAAGAGCAAGTGATTTCTCACATTGTAACCGAACCATTATGTAAATAACAGCCACTAGTGGCAAAACATACCCAAGTCAATCTGTGATAAAAGGGCAAACTCAAAAGAACCAGAAACTTAAAGCATTGTTTAAAACAACACAACAGACCTGGAGAGGTTAACATACTTTCTTCAGAAAAAAAAATCAAAGGAACAGGTGACAAATATTATCGGCTCAAATGACAACTATGGTATATTCGAAAGCTTGTATCAAAGCCTGCTGTTCTGACTTAATTAGCTTTTATGAACAGAATTAGGAATTACGTACTGGGAGCAATTTTTAATGACTTTCTTGTTCAACTAAGGTGGAATTTTGGCTCTGTAAACTTACATGTTGAATTTTAACTGTGGAATATAAAAATATGTTTTTAATTCCCATTTTATCTTCAAATTACAAACAATATATTGTAAGTTGTACAAATTTTATGGTAAAATAATATCATCTCTTCCCAACCTCTTACTGTAGCCTCTGACATTGTAAGAGTCTGTGAAGAGGCAATGTTGTTCCCTACAGTTAAAAATGGAAGTGTGGAATAGGTAAGGCAAGTCTCACTTTAGATCATAAGATAAATGAATTAATGAATTAGTAAATTTATAAATTTATAAAATTAATAAATGAATTAATAAATGAATTAGGCCACTCGGCCCATTCAAGTCTGCTTCACTATCCTATCATGGCTGACGTGTTTCTCAACCCAATTCTGATGACGATGACCTATCCTGGACTTCCCACGTAAATGCGACAGTCAAGGCGGCACAACAATGCCTCTTCTTCCTCAGGCAGCTCCGGAAATTTGGCATGTCCATAAAGGTCCCTCAGCAACTTCTACAGATGCACCACTGAAAACATACTGTCCGCCTGCATAACGGCCTGGTATGACAACTGCTCTGCCCAGGACCATAAGAAAGCACAGAAGGTGGTGTGTATAGCCCAGACCATCATGGAAGCCAACCTTCCATCCATAGACTCTTTACATGGCTCTGTGCCGCAGAAAAGTGGCCAACATCATCAAAGACTCGTCGCACTCTGGTAATGACCTCCTACAACCTCTTCCATCAGGCAGAAGGTACAGAAGCCTGAACACATGGACAAGCAGGTTCAGGAACAGCTTCTTTCCGGCCATTATCAGACTGTTGAATGGACTCTAGCCTCAAACAAAAATAATGTAACTTGCATGCCTCCAAGTCTTTTTGATCTGTACATCCTTTGCTTGCTGTGATCTGCCTGTACCGCTCATAAACAAAGCTTTTCACTGTATTTCAGTACATGTGACAATAAATCAATGAATTCTCCCCATAACTCTCGATCCCCTTACTAATCAAGAACCTAGATACCTCTGTCTTAAATACAGTCAATGACCTGGCTTTCACCGGCTTCTGTGGCAATGAGTTCCACAAACTCACCATCCTCGAGGTGAAGAAATTCCTTCTTATCTCACTTTTAAAGTGTCAACCCTTTACTCTGAGGTTGTACCCTTGGGTCTTAGCCTGTCCAACTAGTGGAAACATTATCTTCACATTCACTCCATCCAGGAATCTCAGCATTCTATGTTTCAATAAGACTTGCCCCCCACCCCCCATCATTTGTTGAGCAATACAAGAAAAGCACTGGAAGAGGATTGTGTGGTCAACTGTCAAATATCAAGAAACATGAAGATAAGTACACCACAGCAAAAATCAATAAGAATGGCATTTGTGACTTTTTTCAAGGGTGTGTTTCTGCCACAAAGGAGTGGAAAGCTAATTGGCGAAACTCAAACACTTTGTTGAAAGAAGATGGGTATGGACTTTGACAGGTGACTGTTCAATTACCTTGTAGAGGAATGAGAGCTTAAAGATAGGATAACAATTTGAAGGTTAGAGAGGTTTTGTTTAAGTGGGAAGGAATAGTGTCAGTTTTGTACCTCATGGGAAAGGTACCAAAAGACATAAGACCATTTATGATGTGGGCTATGGAGATTTGATGAGCACCTAGTTGGAAACAAAATCAAGGCAGCAGAAAGTGGATTTCAGAGACAAGGTTGGCTCAAAAAAAAAGTGTATAGGCAAGGAAAGCAATAAAACTATGGATTCAGGGATAGGGAACTGGGACCCCACTGAGCTGCCCATGGTGAAGTGGATCTGGGGAGGTGACTGAGAAGACAACAGAAACGTGCCCTGTCTTAGTGAAAAAAGTGAATGTATAATCTATTGCATTACAAAGCAGCTCAGAACCAACTTTGAGGGCTGTCTCAGAAAGAAATATATGAGATGGCCAAGTGAAAAACTGTACCAGTTTGAATATTTTAAGATAAGCAGGGAGCATGGCATGAAAAAAAATCAACGTGTATACTAGTATTCCTGATTAGAGACCACTGGACATTTGGAAATATATGCAGTCTGCTTTTTTTAAAAAACAGAATTTACAGACTATTTTAGTCTCCTTTTGTTGTACCGTCAGGTGGCTGTGCATTGGACGTGAAAATATTAGTCAAGATCTTCTGCATTTTATTGACAAGAAATTTCCTATAACTCCTGGAGAGATTTTGGTGTTACAGTCCATACAGGTGATCTGCAGTAAATAATAAACTAAAAAGAAAATGCATTTAATGATCGCACTTCAGATAAGTAATAACTTGGAAGAACGAACAATGGAAAAATAGCATAATAAGAACTATAAATACAAGTTATCCAACATTAAGAATAAGCAAAAGAGAAAGCAAATATTTAGATACTTAACTTTGCACCGTATCAGCAATCCAAGTGTTAATAGTTACACTCTGAAGGATCCAATATTTGTTACGTTTGGGTTTCTTGTTCCCAAAGCAATATTGTTACCACCCATAATGTGTATCTCAAACTATTTGTACTTTGCACAGATCCCAGTATCTGACAGTTGGTAACGAATAGAGAAAATCAAGTGCCTCAAGTAAATACTTTTAAGCGTTCAATTGGTTACAGTAATAAAGTCAAACAAAACAAAGCTTAATTTTCAAAACTGCTTCTGAAGTACTCAAGAATTCTACCCGGATTTTGAACTTTTTAATACCTGCTTGCAGGAAGACCAAGTAAGGTTTATGGAAAGGAAACACAGTTAGGGATCTGGGAAAGGAGCAGATTTTATGATTTATTGAAGACTGCACTTTTGATAAAAAGCAAATAATCTAGCTTCCATATATGCAGTCTGCCTTATTTACATCAATCATCAGATTCCATAGCATTCAAACAAGCTGAACATGTATGAAAATGTTATTGTGCTATGCTGAACTCAAAGTTACAATTCATAATTTTTATTTGTTTGTGGAACGTGGCCACCATTTCTTGCCGATCTCTAATTCTAATTCGAAAATGTTCATTGGTGAGTAAGCTGAAGAACTGCGTACATTAAGCAGATGCAGACAGAGTGTTGTTTTCAGTAATAACTATACACAAGTGATCCAGAACTGAATTTTGTCTCCCAAATGGAGAATGGGTACTAAAAGGAACTGGGGCAATTGTCTTTGGAAAACGTGGGAAACAGACGTTGCCAAGTGTGGAGGTGAGCGGGTTAAAAAGATTGCCTCAGATCTGGGATTTTGTGCTGGTATAATAAACACAAAAGCCATCTACCCTTTTGCTGTCACGCACACCGCAGCATCCCCTCGACCAACCCATCTCCAAAGACCCTTGTATCCTCTATTCTAAACCGCACCCCTCTATCCAACTATCACAGCTCCTACTAAACCCTATGCCAACCTAGATTCCGATCTGTAATTCCATGACTCTCATTCAAGAGTGCCAAACCACAACCCCCACTCATCCCCATGGCCTTTTCCAGCTCTGATGCCAACTGTGTCAAGACACACTCAAAGCCCTTTGCCCTCACACCCACTCTGCCAACTCACCCAATAACCATTATAGGCAGACCTAAAGGGCCAAGGTGAAATATAGATTAATAACATTGAAATCTGAGACTGACATTATTATGAACTAATAAACATTAACTGCAATGACTTTGGACCTTCAGCTGAAATGCCAAAAACGGCTGTAGACATATAGTAGTACAGCTCTGACTTTGAAATGCAAGATAAGTAATATTCCCTTCCTGATTTTTGCTGTTCCTTTTTAATGGAATAACGAGGTTACATTTTATTCTAGGTGCATGTCACAGCATTGGTGCTGCTTTATTTGCTAAAACACACAGACTTCCAGTTTGCTGCTGTGAAAAATAATTCTTTTCTTTGTCTGCTTCAACTGCTCAGTAAATGCCTAATACATAACATTATTACCTGCAATAAAACTTTAAAATTTTTCAGTGATAATTCTCTTCCCCTGCCAAACTCAGATTTCCCCATTTTGGGACATACACATTAAATTTACAATCTATCTAGAAAAGAAAGGTTGTTACCTCCATCAGAAAATAGCCTCTAATATAATGTGGACTTCACCAGTTTCAAAATCTCCCCATCCCTGGTATCATCCTATGACCTACCCTCCCTCCTTGACATGACACAATCTGTTCATCTTCTCTCTCACCTATCCACTCCTCCTACCTCACTGACCAATCCCCACCACTGCCTACCTGCACTCACCTATCACCATCCCACCTACCTTACCTAGCCCCACTCCTCCCCTCTCTATTTATTTCAGAGCTCCCTTCCCCCTCCCCTATTTCTGAAGAAGGGTCCCGATCCAAAACGTCAACTTTCCTGCTCCTCTGATGCTGCCTGGCCCATTGTGCCCCTCCAGCTCCACACTGTTATCTCTGCACTGTTATCCAGCAGTTCTTACTATCACTAATATTAAAATGTTTTCAATTTAAACTGCCATTATTATTTACAAGCCAATTTTAAGAATGATAAAAGCTTACATATTATAACATACCAAATTCAAAAGAATCTCAGTAGAATAACATAGTTGGAGGATTTAGAAGATTTATGATGATTCCAAGAGGTTGCTTTGATTCAGCGCTATTACTTCTGGATTATAAGACCTGGATTCAAATCCCATCTGCTCCAGAAATGTGTCATAACATTTCTGAACAGATTGATTTAAAGAAAATGTGAATGAAATCTTCTTTCTAGCAGAACAGAATTTATGCCTTGGAAGCACTCACAAAACAGTGTCAAGTTTGTTCTCACTTATTTTAAATATCTTCAATTCACTGATTATACTTCAGGTATTTTGTTGTTTGTTGAGCACTTTGGAAACTTTCCAGGTGTAATAAGGCACTATATAAAATGAACTATGATCTTTAGTTCCAAGCTGCAAAATCTAAATATACAATTTTGAAAAGCAGTGAATTTATATATCTAAATGTGTACAGGACATAACTGTCAGAAGTCTAAGCATTGATACTTGATAAATTAATTTGATATATTAAAGACCAGAATCTGCACAGAATTAACTCAAAGAATATCCATAATACACAATGCTATTCAATGCAGCAATGTAAGAATATTAAGCGGAATGCAACATGTTCTTTGAAAACAGAGGAAGGCTGGGTCAGTCAACCAAACATACAAACACAGAGCAGCTTTATGACCTATTTGACTACCCAAGATGGAGCTATAATGTCACACATTACTCTTAAGCTTGTGGCAGAATGCCATGAATAAAAACTAAATCCATCCGCAGCTGTCACATCTGTCACCATCTGGATCAAAGGTAATTCAAGACAAAAGTAAAAACCAAAAGAATTGCGGATGCTGTAAATCAGGAACAAAAACAGAAGTTGCTGGAAAAGCTCAGCAGGTCTGGCAGCATCTGTAAAGGAGAAGACAGAATTAACGTTTCGGGTCCGGTGACCCTTCCTCAGAACTGATG
>JAHRHZ010000289.1:1918778-1943473 GCA_024137785.1 Ginglymostoma cirratum | reverse complement strand
TGTTATCTCAGATTCTCCAGCATCTGCAGTTCCTACTATCTCTGAACCACATTTATGCAAATCTCTTCAGCATGGACATTAGCTTGTCAAAACAAAATACAGAAGCTATATCTTAAAATTGGGGGATATTTAAAAAGCAAAAATCATACATTGTAGACAGAACATAATGATTGGGGAAAAGTAGTTTCCAGCCATTCATTTTTATTCTTGAATCAGTATATAAATTAAGAAAAATGGTCCGTATTTAAAAAGTTACCTAATTTAAATTACTGTTTAAGCAGCAAATTTCAATCTTACATTGTTGATTTTCTTGCTTGATTTAACGTATTGGATTTTTTGATTGAAAACATTACCTGAATGCCGTATTTAACAGAAATACACTGTAAAGCACACCCATAAATAACAAGCCATTTGTGGGAGCACCGCAGACCTTAATTCATGAGTTTCTGGTTAATGTTTAATTTAACACTGATTATAGAAGAGCCAAACTTGTTTAGTCAGCAATCTGCTCGTCAGTACAGTATAAGTAGTGTTATAATGATACAGGTGTTCAGAGCTATCGAATAAGTCCCTCACTTCCAAACAGGTACAGAAACTGCGCGAGAATTGTATTTGGAACGCAAATGCAGTGCTGCCTCCAGGGATACACTTTGGAAATAGAAGTATTAATATGACACCAACTACCGCAAACATAAAGCTCACGCCAATTGTACATTTTTAAATGAAACCTTCCCAACATAATGTATAAACTTCGAGGATTAATGCCCTCCCAGTTACAACCATCTTTGGTGCAAGTCAAGGAATCTCCTCACCAAAACTATTTAAAATAAATGATGTGCACTTCTATCCCTGTTTGCCGGAACGCCGAGGGAAATTCTTTAGTCAGCATGTATTTCTGCGACACGTATGCAATCTCCATGTGAATGCTGGTGACACGCGTTAAAGTTAAATTGCTTGAACGATTTCTGTCAGTCACATGTTTTATTACAACTGCCTACTGCCGGGGCTATCAGATGATCCCTTGCTCAGCTTTAACATGCAAAAAAAAACCCCGGAGCCATGCAGTTAATCTTTACCGCACAGACACAGAGAGAAAGCTGCATTAATTCTGCAACCAGAGAAATCAAAGCAGCGGGAAACCCTGGGGTAATGGCTCGTTTGATTTACTGACTGTACCGTTAACAGATCGACTTCAGTGACAATCAATCACCAGCTCAGCTACCCTTTAGACCCAGTACACGCTCGGGGTTGAGGAGGGGGAAAAAAGACATCCTGAAAGAACCGGTTCCCCAGGAGACTGAGCTCCCACCTCTTGTTTCCCCCCGCCAAACCTCAAACCATCCATCAATCATTCAATCACCCACCAAGCGTTGATGAACTCCCCTTCCCCTTTCTTCTTCCCTATGCCCTCGGGAACATCTGTTCATCCTACCCTCACCGAATCCTTTTCTCCGCGGCCAGGGGAAGCCCCACTCTCCCTCAATCACTCTCTCTCACTCACTCACTGACTGACTCCGTCCGTTCGCCCGTCGCCTGGTTCCAGCTTGAGAACGCGCTTCACCCGGAAGTGCTGCAGCTGACAGCGCGCGACGCCGCACCGCCTCACAAACACACGTGACACCAACGGCTGCGACCACCTGTCTCACATGCCTGAAGGGGCTTTTTGGGGAGGGGGTAAGTCCCAGGGGTAAATGTTAACTGTCCAGCTTTGACAAACAACGCTGGGGACCTGAGGGAATTAGTGTTTGGGAAGGAGAATAAAGTTTTAAAGTCGGGATGTTTTTGCTGCAGCTGTAGAGAACGTTCGAATTTCCATACCTGAAATTTCCTGGTACGCTGTATGTTCTAAGGCTTGTGTGGGATCAGTCACTCCCAACTAATGAGTGCCACCACCAAATGTAGCTTTAAAAAAAAAATCAACCAGTTCAAACGTGTTATGGTTCACTTCTGGAATAGGTGAGAATTGAACCTATGTTGTATGCTTTGTGGGATCAACCATACCCAACCAATGTTTCGGTAGAATACTGCCGCCAACTCTCCTCCCTAACTCTTTTTTTAAAAGGTTAATTTGTACAAACGTGCTATAGCACTCCTCTGGAGTCAGTGGTACTTGAACCTGGGCCTCTTGGCTCAAAGGTCACTGCCACTCCAAAAGAGCCCTAATCCTCCAGTCCACACCGAGTCCAAGGGCAGGATTGAACAAAAGGGATAGTCGGTTAACTGTTATCTGAATCTTAACAAGATGTTTATTACGTTTAGCAATAAGTACGAGTTACTTTGGCTAGTTAGATACTACTATCAGGAGACAGGGATCACATGTCTGACACCATCAGGATCTTGAGCTGGATTCCACCATTCTCCACAAACAAGACTGCATGATATAGTCAATTAGGTGGGTTTAATTTCAGAATCCTCACCTTATGTAACATTTTGGTGGTCTTGTTTTGTGGTGCAGTGGTAATGTCTCTATCCCTGGACTGGGAGGCCTGTGTTGAATAGAAAAGTAGATTAAATAAAACAAATTGGAAATGTATTCAAGACATTTTAGAGAAGTTTCACCCAACTGATCCCTGGCATGGGTGGATTATGTTGTGGAGAGAGGTTGGACTGGCTGTGCCGGTATCAGTTAGAGTCTAGAAGAATAACTGATAATCTTACTGAGATATGCAAGATCCTGGGAGCACTTGATAAGCTAAGTGCTAAACCTATGTATCCCCTTCTAGGAGGACTAGGAGTAGAAAACACTTAAATCAGTGATCTTCAATTTAAAATGGAGATTAGGAGATTTTATTTTGAGAGTCATAGTCTTTGGAACTCTTCCTTGAAGAGTGGTGAAGGCAGATTCATTGAGTGCTTTTTAGGCAGAGGTAAATAATGTTTGATTCCCTTGTTAGTCAATGATCAATTAGAAGTAGGATGGAATGTGAAATTGAGGTCACAATCCACTAATTTAGATGTATGTTTTTAAGGAAAACTTTCAGATGTAGTGGGAATCAGTTATTCAGATAACCAGTTAGATTTGGTCCTGTAGACAGCACTGACTGCTAATCTTTGTTTAGTATTGTTGAACTTGATTGAGGTAGTGATATGGAATACTTAAATCTGGGAATTTAGTAAGCGAGTGATTTTGATGTAGTCGGGCAAGAAGTTATATCTGGTATATTCTTTTTAAAAAACTAAAAGGAGGCTCCCAAGAGACAGATAGCCTGGAAACAGCAAGGGCTCAAGAACCCAGAGACATTAATAAGGTGTGTGGAAAGGTGATTAGTGAGTCCTAATACACAAAACTGGGGCAGTAGTTTAAACCAGGGAAATGTGTGCGTTAACGTATAGTGTAACTAGTTGAAACTCACTGCACATAACTGTTGAGCACTATTCAAATTAAAACTTTATTAGTTAAAACTGTTACATAGGTCTCGTCCAGGGAATGCAAAAAGCATGTAATCTGAGCAACTCCACCCTAGCAGTGCTCACCATGAAGCAACAGACACAGCTGCCTTCCAACCAATAGGATAGTCTACTGAACCAATCCTTGGGCATTCAGTGAAGCAATGGCTACTTAGTGCCAGGTGGGGGATGGGGTGGAAGTGACGCTTCACTGTGCTGTTACTGCTTTTTCTGTTCTGGTCCTGCCGCCCAAGACCAAATTCAGCCCATGGTGAGGAGCTGCCTGGCTGCAGTGGAGAATGGCAAGCGTTAGTTTCATGGCCTTGCCTTGTTATGACCAGACTCGAGGGGAAGACAAGATTCCTGTTATTTCTAGATTCTCAAAATTCTTCAGCTCTTGAGGCAACATGAGCTGGCTCCCTGTTATTCCCCCATTCCCCTGGTTGGTTATAATGAGGTCATTTTAAAAAGGATCCCTTCTCTTGTTCCCAGACCCAAATGAATTTGCTTTAAACTGAATGAATTTAACCAGCCTTTCTTGAATTAACAGAGTTAGTTTATTAATTAGTAAATGTGAGAAGAGTTGGTAATGCAATACAGATGCACACAGATTAGAAATGAGTCTAAAAATATGAAAGTTAAAAGAACAGATGTATTGACTGTGGTCTGATCTATTTGCAAAGTTCAGGTAGTTGCATAGAGCATTATGGCCGTTGCAGTGGTGTTTACTGGTAATGTTGATAGGTGAATAGTTGGCTTCACAAATCTTAGTTTTGCGGATTGGTTGAGGTTTTTATTTTAAATAGCTTTCGATGTAATTGAATCCCAACATTCAGCATGTGTGAGAGAAGGAGAGCTTTATTTTCCTATTTCCTTTTTGGCTGATTTGCAACACTGAGTGAGAAGGTGTTTCCCTATGGCACTAGGTAAATAGGCAATAGTTCTTTGATTGGAAATGTCAACTTTCCTGCTCCTCTGCTGCCTGGCTTGCGGTGCTCCTCCAGCTCTATACTGTGTTATCTCTGACTCCAGCATTGGCAGTTCTTACTACCTCTGATAGCTCTGTGACTTTGACTTTTATATCACACTATTACTGAAACCCATGTACACACGAGTATTCAGTCTCATTAGTCCAGTCCAGTCCAGTCGAGTTGAGTTGAAACTGACTTTTTAACACTGTCCTTTTGTATTCCTGGGAGGTGAAACCAAGAGGTGGCCTACTGACAAGAGGGATGAGAGAATCTTCTCTATCTCTTCATTGTTCCGTCCCTCTGTGTTTAAAGTTTTCCTGACAATTTGCATGTGCTCCATTCCATTGGCTAAACACAGGACTTTGCTAGACAGTCACTGAATTTAAATCCTGTCTTTCTGTCTTGGTCCTTTTTAAAAAATATAGTTTTGAATTAAAAGTGAAATAACAATACTTTGGGGTTCTGATCCATTGTCACGACAGCCCATTCTCCTAGTTTTTGGCCCTGCTTTTGCCTTTGCCAATTCTCCCAGAGTCTCAATACCTGATTTCTCCAAACATGTGGAACTATGGCCTCAGTTGGACCATCTGCACACTTGCAACCGGTGAGGCATTGAACACACATGTGCAGATTCATTCTGGTTTAAGGACATCAATAAAGACAACATGGCTTCATGTCAGAGAAATCATACTTTGAGTCATAGAATCATAGAGTCAGACAGCATGGAAACAGACCCTTTGGTTCAACTAGTCCACACTGACTATGTTCTCAAACTAAACTAGTCCCAAATGCCTGCATTTGGCCTATATCCCTCCAAAACTTTCCTATTCATGTGTTTAGATAAATATCTTTTAAGTGTTGTTACTGTACTTGCATCCACCATTTCCTCTGGCAGTTCATCCAGACGTGAGCCATTGTGCATTTTAAAAAATAAGTTGCCACTCATGTCCTTTTAAAACTTTCTCCCACTCTAGGGAAGAGACCATGGTCATTCACATTATTTATGTTCCTCGTGATTTTGTCAACTTCTATAAGGTCAACTCTCAAGCTCCTACACTCCAATGAAAAAAGTCCCAGCCTATTCAGCCTATTTTTATAACTCAAACCCTCCATTCCTGGCAACATTCTGGTAAATCCTTTCTGAACCTTCTCCAATTTAATAATATTCTTCCTATTGCAGGGTGACCAAACTGCACACAGTACTCCAGAAGAGGCCTCACCAACAACCTATACAACCTCAGCATGGCGTTCCAACTGTCATATTCGAAGGTCTGAGCAATAAAAGAAAGCTTAGCCTGAATCCTTGTGATCTAATGTTACTAATTAATCTACCATGCAGAACCATGTCAAAGGTTTTACTGAAGTCCATGTAAATAACATCTGCTGCTCTGCCTTCGTCAATCTTTTTGGATGCTTCCTCAAAAAACTCAATCAAGTTAGTGAGATATGGTTTCCCTGGCACAAAACCATGCAGATTATCCCTAATTAGTCCTCGTCTCTTCAAATGCACATAAACCCTGTGGTTGGTTCGTTAGTTTGCAGACGTTTCATTACCCTGCTATGTAACATCATCAATACAGCCTCCGATGAAGCGCTGTTGTGTTTTCCTGCCTGACATTTAAAATCTGGGGTCTGTTGGAGTTGATTACCTCATTTCCAGTATTTCTTTGCAGTGGTGTATATATAGGGTCTAATTCTACATGTTTATTGATGGCCTTCTAGGCCACTAGAAATTCCTTTGCTGTCTCTGTTTGGCCTGTCCTAGGATCCTGATGTTCTTATCTGGGTGAATGGAGACGAGTGAGTATTGGTTGTGTATTTGTTGCTAGTTCGTGTTCATGTATTCTTGTGGCTAGTTTCCTTCCCATCTGTCCAATGTAATGTTTGTCGCAGTCCTTCATGGAATTTTGTATATCCCGTTGGTTCTGTCTTTGGTTCGGGGTAAGGGGTCTTTGGTTCGAGTTAGCAGTTGGCGTAGGGTTGACATAGGTTTGTGTGCCACTCTGATGCCCAATGGTCGTAGGAGTCTTGTGGTCAGTTCAGATACGTTCTTGATGTACGGTAAGAGGATGAGTGCCTCAGGGCATACTGTGTCTTCCTGTTGTTGTTTGTGTGATAGGCATCGTGGACCCAGATGTTCCGGTATCCGTCGTCCTTAAGTACTTGGTAGAGGCATTCTTCTTTGTTTTGGCATAGTTCCGGGTTGCTGCAGTGTGTTGTTGCTCGTCTAAATAGTGTTTTCATGCAACTTTGTTTGTGGGTGTTGGGGTGGTTACTGTTGAAATTCAGGACTTGATCTGTGTGTGTGGCTTTTCTGTGTACCTTAGTCAGAAATTCCCCATTGGCCCTGCGTTCTACCATGACATCCAGGAATGGGATCTGTTTGCTCTTTTCTATTTTCTTCTTTTCTTTCAACAGTACCCAAAACGGAATAGCCACATCAAGCTGCTCAACTACCTTCTTACCTTTCCTGACAGTCTCTGGTCTATCTGACTGATCCTGCTGTGTAACCACTGCTCTAAATCTATGAACCATCACACTCTGTGTCTCTTGAATGCCTCAGTGACATTAAGCCTCAAAAGAAAAGCTCTTAAAATCACCTTGTGTATATACATTTAAAAAAAACCTACAGTTCCTTACTTACAGATCTTAGAGTACCTTAGCAATCTTGCTGTGTGCATCTCTAATATCCTGCTTAATGCTATCCATACCTTACCATTACTGATTGGAGGCCTATGGAAAACTCTTACTAATGTTTCTTACCTCTTGTTGATTCTTAGCTCTACCTAGCCTGATTCTATCTAGATTTTCTGAGCCAGTATCCTTATTCACTAGTCCACTGATTTCATCTCTCACTAAAAATGCAACCCCTGCACCTACCCCCTTTTATCTTTTTCCCTTTCCTTCCTAAAGACTGGACACCCTCGATGTTTAGTTCCCAATCTTGGTGGCTCTGCGGCCAATTATCTATAAGTGCATCATATTGTACCTGATTACAGTTATTTGCATTGTTAATGTGTCTACTTCATTGCAAATTCTCCATGCATTCAAATATTTAACATTTAGATTTGTCTTTTTTAGTTTTTTTTGTACCACGACCCAATTTGCTGCCTGTCCTTGTTTCCTCTGTCTTCCACTTCCACTTTTTACTTTTATAATCCTGCATTTCATTGGTAGAGATGAGAACCCGTAATCTAAGAGGAGTAAAGGCTAACCCCAACCCTACTCGTATTCAAAAAGGCTGATGGAACTGATGACCATGGAAAGTGGAGAGCTAATTGGTAGGTAATGAACAATTTGTATTTCTCCACTTTATAGCTGCATTGAGGAAAATTAGAAGTTCTAGCATAGGAGAAATTACAATATAGATGGGCTGATCAGTGGCAAATATACTTGACAAGCTTTATAATTCTTTTTTTGATGATGTAACAAAGAGTGGATAAAGGGGAACCAGTAGGTGTAGCACATTTGACTTTCCAAAAGGTAAAAAGGTAATAAATAGATAGCAGCGTTCGTTCAAACCGGCAAATGTGGACAGCTATGTATGTGTGCTCATTTGGGAGCACTTTAGTGCATGGTTCCAAAAATACCATTGCACATTTGTGTGTGTCATCATGTGCAAATGTAGTATTGCGCGCATGCAAGTAAGTGCGCGTGATTTTGAAGTGGGCTTTAGTGGTGGAGAGAGAGGAGCCGGCCAGTTTTAGACTGGACACAAGACAGAGTGAGAAGGAAAGTGGGGCTTGAGAAGTAGTTGGGGTGGGGTCCCTTCTTCTGCACTCCTGCTTGGGTCCGATTCCATCCATCCATCCCTCCCAGTACCAATCTCAAACCTGACAACCCTACCCCATGTCTCCCTTACCTGGATCACGTGCCCCGCGACTCTTTGTTTGCACACGTGTGGTTTAAAATGGCACATAGCACACATGTGCTGGTGTCAACAAACACATCCTGAAAATTTACTGCACAAATTTATGTGTATTGAGGTGATGCATAGGCATAGATAGAGGATTATTTAAGTAACACGAAACAGGATAACTGGATCATTGTCAGCTCGGCAAACTACAACTAGTGGTGTGCTACACGGACTTTCTAGACCTCAACTGTATTGATCTATAGTAACGATTTTATTGGAAGTGATGATCTATATTGTAAGAACAATTGCTGACTGTACAAAACTGGTTAGAAACTCAAATTGAGGAAGAAACAGTCTGTATTGGGATATGGATAGTTTCAGTGAGTGGGTAGAAAGATTACAGTAGAATATGGGAAAATGTCATTGTAAGGAAGAAAAAGCAGAGTATTATGTAACGGAGAAGGGCAGCAGAATGGCACATGACAGGGATTGAGTGACATTGTACCCTACTTAACAATGACTTGCTGAACATTTTCACTTTTGTCATTAGTGTTGACATGCATTTAATGTTGATTGCCGCAAACTTGTACTACTTTGGCCAACTGCATGCCTGATTTTTCCTGCAGTCCTTCCACCCTCACTTATTTCCTCTTTTCCCCCAAGTCAGGTAAGTTGAAAAGAAAACAGCCGCGGTAAACTTTACACTCGTATCTAATTTACTTTGAGATCTTCATTGAGGCTTTAGATCTTGTGTCAGAAGTCACATGACACTAGGTTATAGTCCAACAGGTTTATTTGAAATCACAAGCTTTCAGAGCATTACAAGCTTTTGGAGCATAGCTTTGGGCTACGCTCTGAAAGCTTGTGATTTCAAATAAACCTGTTGGACTATAACCTGGTGTCATATGACTTCTGACTTTGTTCACTCCAGTCCAACACCGGCACCTCCACATCTTAGATCCTGTGAGTCTAGCTTCACATTTAGTTACTTAAAATGATACAAGACCCAATATGAGGTTATTGTCTAATAGGAGGTTATTGTCTAATTCCTTTATCAATCACAACTGGAATTGCTGATGTAAATCACTGGCAGCTGGTTTGTGCATATGTTTGTATTCTGTAATTGTCCTCCATTCACTCCGTCTAATGGAGAAATAAATCTGTCTTTATCGAGACATTTAGCTTGCTTTAATTCCGGAGACTTTGTTTGACTAGATGATTTATATTGAGTGAATTAATTTGGTCTGCTGTCAGATTTGCTTTTGGTCTTTCTCCGTATCCAGCCAATTGGCTAGCATAATGGTGTCAACATACCCAATGATATTTTAGTATGTAGCTTCCACAAAATTATAAATCTGTAAACATGTGAATAAAATATTATGTAAAATATTTTATAACATAAAACTTTGTAATACCTGACAATACTTTGCAATATTTATATATTATAACCTTATAGTGTAGTAAGGCTCTTCAATTAAATCTGTTAGCACCAGGAATGTCCCTCCTTAACCATAGCAATAACTTACTTGCCACTGGGTGTAGACTCTCAACTAAGCTTCAGTCACTCTGATTATTTAAGCTTGGAAGGCGCGGCTTGTTTGAATGCTGAAGTGCAGTTATCAGAATAAATGCAAGGTAAAATTTAATGTGGAAGTGGAGCACCTGTAAGAAATCGTAAAGTGTGAAAGTTCATTGCGAATTGTCTGCGTTTTTCACAGATGTTCTCCTTCTAATTGAAGGAGTATCAATTTTCTTATTGCCTAACTACACTGCTTCCTTAGATATAACATTGTAAGACTGTCTCTGTAGCTTAGTTTCTACAAACAGATTGCTATGCTGACATAACACATTATTCTATGGACACTAATTTGAAATATATCTTCTTGAACTGATAGTTAAGACATGACCTTGTCCTTTTACTTCTAGCCGAGTGATGCTGATGTACCTCCATGCATTTTTTTCCTAGTGGAGAGAATATCAACATGCTGCTTCATCAACCCTGGAATGACACCTAGCTGTCATAAAGATGTCATGCACTCCTACTTGCCTTTGAAGCTGAATAGATGAATTAGATAGGGGTTTATGCTATCTCATACTCAGTCTGAATGATCTGAAGGCTTTTTTTAATTTACTGCTGGATTGTTAGAATTTAAAAGTATTTTAAACTACTCATGCTATGAGACCAGCTGCCAGATTTTAACCTAATTTTCCTGTCAGGGAACTACTGATGTTGGGAACAAAGGTTTAATTAGTCTGCTTGATGTTAATGTCCATTGAAGTTAGTAATTTTAAAGACCATAAAACTGGTATTCTACCCAATCTCCTTTTCCCAGCCAGAAAGTTACATTAAAATTGCCTCATACTATTTTGTTCTATTCGTTCTTGGTGTGTGACTTCATTTCTTGAACTGCTGCAGTCAATGTGGTATAGCATAACGAGGGAGGAAGTTCTATATCAAATGGTGACAGCACTCTTAATTTTGGCAGAAATCCCCCAGATTCTTGTGGGAAGGTTGTTGTCTGGTCAACTGGGTTGTGGTTTTGTAGTTTCCAATGCCTAAATTAATGCTGGGGTGGTCCAACCTGTGTTATTCCATGAATTTTCTGCGGGTCATTGATACAACATTGATGCAGTTAAACAATCAGACATACTGCTGTTGGTCTGAAGTTGCATGTAGACCAAGTAAGAACAACAGATTTCATCCACTGAAGAACATTAATGAACCGCATGGGGTTTTAAAACAATCCCCTAGTTTCATGACAACCATTATTAAGATTAACTTTTTATTCCAGGGATTCATAAATTCTACCAGTTGCATGTCTCTGGAGTATTAGCTTGGGCCTCTACTGGCCCAGTAACAATGTTATTATCCTATTTTAATTCAGAATCTATTATTCACTATATTAAACACACAGTGCAGCAAACCTGTCCTGTGATTACATTTTCGTTCTATATTTTTTATTTTGATAGCAGATTCTAGGCAGTTGTTTTCAAAATCCTATTCTGTTTCCATGTCTACATCCTGCAGTTCCTCCTGCATTTCCACATACTGATATGCAAGCCATACTTTAGATTCTTCTGTCCTTTTTTGTGGATCCTTTCAACTGTCTAGGCCTACCAGGCTAGAATTCGCTGCTACACCACCTTGATTGCTATCATAATCATCGTTATCTACCTCTGACTGTGCATTTTATTTCTATATTTCTTGTCTTGATTGGCTTTTCTTTCTGCCTCTCAGGCACTAGAGTGTACGCTTTAAAAATACAAGCAACTGTTGTTCTTTAGCTGGATGGGGTACAGAGGAGAGATATGAAAAGATTGAAAAGCGAGGTGGAGAAGATTTGGATTTGGATGTATTTCTTAAAAATGTTGTGCCGGAGTTTGAGGATGGCACTTTTGGTTTTTATTCAGGGTGGCTTGTTTTACGTTCTCTATAAAATTATATAAGTAGAAGAGGTTTTTTTTAAACTTTCTAAAGAGTTTTTTTAAATCGTGGAGTAGAGTTTTTTTTAAGAAAAGGAGTTGTGTTTACGGAGCTTTTAGAGAGGCCTACATATGGACAGCTCTGGAATGAGACTTTTTTTATATCAGAAGGTTGAAAGCTGTCTGCTGAACCCCTTGAGCAGGAAGGATATTATTAAATTGGGAGAGAGTTCAGAAGAGATTTACCAGGATGTTGCTGGGAATGGAGGGTTTGAGTTATAAGGAAAGGCTAGATAGACTGGGACTTTTTTCATGAGAGCGTAAGAGGTTGAGAGGTGACTTTATAGAGGTTTATAAAGTAATGAGGTATATAGATAAAGTGAATGGCAGGTCTTTTTCCCCGGGTTGGGGTTTTCAAGGCTAGAGGGCATATTTTTAAGGTGAGAGGAGAAAGATTTAAAAAAGACATGAGAAGCAGTTTTTTTTTACACTGCGTGGTTCATATGGGGAATGATCTTCCATAGGAAGTGGTGGATGCGGCTACAGTTACACGTTTAAAAGACATTTAGATAAATCCATGAATAGGAAATGTTTGGAGGGATATGGGCCAGATGCAGGCAGGTGGGACTAGTTTAGTTTGGGATTATGGTGAGCCTGGAGTGGTTGGACCGAAGGGTCTGTCTTCATACTGTATAACTCTATGATTGCTACTCCCTGCTGTGTTACAGAAGTTCTGACAGGAGATTCTGATCAGGGTTTCTTCAGAAGTTCAGAACCATATTTCCATTCTGATAGTTCTCTCTTGGCATGGAAAAGTCGCACGAAGAAACATCACACCCTTTCCTCACACAACTTTGTTGTTGTATTCTGTAGTTTTAAAGGCACTGCACTGCAGACAGCTGATTTGAAAGCTCCTGTGAAAGATTCAATGTGAGCTTATGGTGCTAGGTGGGTAAAGATGGGATATCAGGTGGGTAGTGCAGTGGGGGTTGTCGTGTGCTAGGTAAGTATAGTGCCAGGGTGCAAGTTGAGAAGGGTAAGTGTTTAGGATAAGTAGGGGTGAGTTGATCATGGTGGAATGTTGGGCTTGGCAGTGTGGCAAGGGACAGTGTTGAGTCCAGCAGCATGGGACCCATCAAAAATCTTAAATTTCCTGGCCAATTCTTTTGAAGTCTTATGCTGGGGTCATCACAGGATCCCCATACATTATCCTGATCTGCACTTCAGAGGCATTAATCTAGCCAGATCCTGTTCATTATTTATGCATTTTGTTTGACTTGTGATTAATGAGTGTATGCAAATTACTCCCTCATTATACTTTAATCATCAAGTTTCTCACCATAAAATACCCCTCCGATCCATCATGTCCATATATGTTACCAGGCACTGATCCTCCTAATCCCATTTTCCAGGACTTGGCCTGTAGTCTCTATGTTGTGGCATTTTAAGTTTTCAACTAATTACTTCTTACACGTTGACAGTTTCTGCCTCTACCACCCTTCGGGGTGTCTTCAGGTGTCTGTGGGTGATAATCTTTTCCTCAAATTTCGTCTAAACTTCCTGCCCCATACCTTGAATTTATTGATCCTTCTGCTAAAGGGGCAATATCTACCCCATCATTGCCTCTCATAACTTTGTACACTTCAAACAGGTCTTCCCTCTCATCCTTCACTGCTTTGAGGAAAATAGCCCAGTCTAACCAGTCTCTCCTCATAGCTGAAACATTCCAGCCTAGGTAACATCATAAGACCATAAGACAATAAGACCATAAGACATAGGAGTGGAAGTAAGGCCATTCAGCCCATCGAGTCCACTCCGCCGTTTAATCATGGCTGATGGGCATTTCAACTCCACTTACCCGCACTCTCCCCGTAGCCCTTGATTCCTTGCGAGATCAAGAATTTATCAGTCTCTGCCTTGAAGACATTTAACGTCCCGGCCTCCACTGTGCTCCATGGCAATGAATTCCACAGGCCCACCACTCTCTGGCTGAAGAAATGTCTCCTCATTTCTGTTCTAAATTGACCCCCTCTAATTCTAAGGCTGTGCCCATGGGTCCTAGTCTCCCCACCTAACGGAAACAACTTCCCAGCATCCACCCTTTCTAAACCATGCATTATCTTGTAAGTTTCTATTAGATCTCCCCTCAACCTTCTAAACTCTAACGAATACAATCCCAGGATCCTCAGCCGTTCATCGTATGTTAGGCCTACCATTCCAGGGATCATCCTTGTGAATCTCCGCTGGACACGCTCCAGTGCCAGTATGTCCTTCCTGAGGTGTGGGGCCCAAAATTGGACACAGTATTCTAAATGGGGCCTAACTAGACCTTTATAAAGTCTCAGAAGCACATCGCTGCTTTTATATTCCAACCCTCTTGAGATAAATGACAACATTCCATTCGCTTTCTTAATCACAGACTCAATCTGCAAGTTAACCTTTAGAGAATCCTGGACTAGCACTCCCAGATCCCTTTGTACTTCGGCTTTATGAATTTTCTCATCGTTCAGAAAATAGTCCATGCCTGTATTCTTTTTTCCAAAGTGCAAGACCTCGCATTTGCTCACGTTGAATTTCATCAGCCATTTCCTGGACCACTCTCCTAAACTGTCTAAATCATTCTGCAGCCTCCTCTGGTGAATCTTCTCTGCATCTGCTCTAGTACAATCACATCCTTCCTGTAGTACAGTGACCAGAACCACGTATAGTGTTCCAACTGTAGCTTAAGTAACGTTTGATACAGGTCCATTGTAACCTTCCGGCTCTCCTAACCATTGCTTTGACTATTAAAGGCAAGAATCCCAAATGCGTTCTTAACCATATTGCCCACCTATCTGCCTTCAAGGATCTATGGACATGGTTCCTCTGATCCTCTGTACTTCCTAGGGGTATACCATTCATTGTACATTCCCTTGCCTTGTTAGTCCTCCCAAAATGCATCACCTCTTATTTTTCAGGATTAAGTTTCATTTGGCCAACTATATTGTCCTGTAATCTAAGGTTTCCCCCTTGCTATTTACCGCATTACCAATTCTCTTGTCATCTGTGAACTTACTGATACCCCTACATTCACATCTAAATCACTAATGTACATGACAAACAGTAAGGGACCCAGCATTGAACACTGAGATATACCACTGGACACAGGCTTTCAGTCACAAAATCAATCTTGACCAGTACCTTCTGCCTTCTTCTGCTGAGAAAACTTTGGCTGTAATTTGACAAATTGTCCAGGTTCCATGGCTGTTCCTTTTTTCGGTTGGTCTTCCATGTAAGATGTTGTCAAAAGCCTTATTGAAGTCTATAAACTACAATGACTGCACTATCCTCATCTACACACCTAGTCACTTCTCAAAATTCAGTCAAATTTCTCAGATATGATCTCCCCTTGACAAAGCCATGCTGACAATCCTTGATTCAGCTTTTTGAGTGGAAATTACTTCTGTCCCTCCGAATTTTTTTCCAAAAGTTTTCTGATCACTAAACTCATTGGTCTGCAATTTTCTGATTTATCCCTACCAACCCTGTTCAATTATGCTGTGATACTGTAAACTTCAAAACTTTTTAACAACTTCAGGGATTGATAGAATCAGCAATAACTCTTTCTGGAATGAACTGTTTCCTGAAATGAAAGGGACAAAGAGCACTTATTATAAAGGAATTAAAAGTAATAAGCCAATTAACCATCTTTGAGAAAGAGTTGTCAAAGCAATATAAATAAGCTGGCACTGGAGGAGGCCCAGGATGGATGTGTCATCCAAGGAGTGGGAGGGGGAGTTGAAGTGCTTCGTGACTGGGAAGTGCAGTCGTTTGTCGTGAGCCGAACGTGGTGTTCCACAAAGCGGTCTCCAAGTCCCTCCCAGAGGGCCTCCTCCAGTGCCACAATGATGCCACCTGAAGTTGCAGGAACAGCACCTCATATTTCGCTTGGGAACCCTGCAGCCCAATGGTATCAATGTGGACTTCACAAGCTTCAAAATCCCCCCGCCCCCAACCGCATCCCAAAACCAGCCCAGCTCGTCCCTGCCTCCCTAACCTGTACGTCCTTTCTCCCATCTATCCACTCCTCCCACCTCAACCCCCACCGCCACCTCCTACCTAACAGCCTCATCCCTGCCTCCTTGATCTGTCCGTCTTCCCTGGACTGACCAAGCCCCACCCTAACTCCCCACCTACACTCACCTTTACTGGCTCCATCCCCACCTCCTTGACCTGTCCGTCTCCTCTCCACCTATCTGCTCCTTTATCCATCTTCCATCCGCCTCCCCCTCTCTCTCTCTTTATTTCAGAATCCCCTTCCCCTCCCCCATTTCTGAAGAAGGGTCGACACCCAAAACGTCAGCTTTCCTGCTCCTCTGATGCTGCTTGGCCTGCTGTATTCATCCAGCTCTACACCTTGTTATATCACAGTCCCCTTCCCTGATATCTAAACCTATTCCAAACTTAATCTAAACCTTATCTATAATGAATGCACATGCAAAGTACTAAAACTTCACCTTCATCGTCTTTTTCCATGCACGGATTGCTACTTTGATCCCTGGTGGGCCCTGCTCCTCCCTTGGTTATTTTCTTGCCTGCAAAATACTTAGAAAGTGCCTTTGGATTTTCCTTTACTTAACTAGCCTGAGTTTTCAATGTCCCCTCTTTGCTGTCTTAATTTCTTACAATAAGTGGCCCTCTGCACTTCTTATGTTCCTGTTTTGTGCCCTCGGTATCTGCCATAAGCTTCTGTTTCTTTCCTTGTCCAATGTAGTAGATCTTTTTGACTTCCAGGTTCTTTGGACTTGATTCCAACCTTCTTCTTTATGGAAACATGTTTGTCCTGCAGTCTCTCTCCTTTTTCGAATGACTCCCACTGCTCTGATATAGATTTTCCTACAAGTAGCTGCTTCTAGTCTATTTCAGCTAAATCTTGTCTTATTAAAATCAGTTGTCCTCAAGTTCAGAACTTTTATTTCTGGTCTGTCTTTGTTCTTTAACAATAGTTACCTTAAATATTACTGAGTTATACTCATTATCACTGGAATATTTTCCCACTGACACTTCTACCACTTGTCTAGCTTTGTTCACTAAACTTAATTCCAGCTTCTTCATTCCTATCTTTACATTTTTCTGGGATTTGCTTACATATCTGTCCTTCTATTTTTCTCTGATTGTCTTTAAGGGTCTGTAGTATGTATTGCAATGCCATCTTCTATCCCTCCTCCCCAGCTTCATAACAGAAGTATCTGTAACTCGTTGATCACTGAAGTCATATTGTTGGGAAGGTCTTACATAGTGTGGTACGTCTGAGTCAAGCAATAGACATGAATCATCAGGGTAGGAGTGGCATAGGTCAGTGATTGATGCGTATTACTCAAAATCAGGGTCTTCTTTTCTGACGGGTAAATCTCAAAGGTGAGAGAATTGCTTTTGGATAGATTTTTAAATCTCATCTCTTGCTCGAAATGTATGTTGTAAATTTGCTTGGAAATATGCTGAGTGATTGGATGGGTGAATGTAAATTGCATTCTGTAAAACTGAATTCCAATGGATGTGTTTTTGTTCTCTTGGAAGCCCGCCTTGAGATCATGAATTTTGGCTTGGAATATTAGGCTGCCAAAGATCATCGACACCACTGTCAACTCAGCAGTCACAGAGATCACATTCCCACTCAGAACTGTGGCGAGCTAAGAAGGAATAGGAAAACATATACACATCTCTTACTTCTCATTTATAAATTATCTTTGATATTTAAATGAGCACATGTGGCTATGACTTCACATGTTGCAAATATCTTCCTTCCACTTTAGGAGAAAAAAAGGTGCCACAGTGAGGCAGCCTGTGATGAACGAGAAAGCCTCAGAAAGGGACAAGATGCATAAGACCTTAAAAACATGCTTGCTTGAAAGCTGATGCCAGCTTCTTAGTTCAAGCGGATAGAAAATCAAGTCCTTCCAAGTCATGGGAGGTGCTTGAGCCACTCACTCACCCACAGCTGCAATTGAAACACAAACAGAAATTCCTGGAAAAACTCAGCAACTCTGGCAGCATTAGTGGAGAGAAAGTGGAGTTAACATTTCGGCTCCAGTCACCCTTCAGAACTGAGCAGTGAATACAGTAGACTAGATTGAGTGAAGTGCAGGTAAATTACTGCTTCAACTGAAAGATGTGTCTGGGGCCTTGGCTAATGAAGAGGGAGGCAGGTGTTACACCTTCAGTGATTGCAAGGGTAGGCGCCATGGGTGTGAGGAAGTGTTGGAAGTAGACAAAGGTGCCCTGGAGGAGCGGTCCCTGCAGAAAGTTGGCAAAGAAGGAGTGGGGAATGTGTATCTGGAGTTGGCAGAAATCGCAGCTTGTGCTCCTTTGGATGTGAACACTGGAAGGGTGGTAAGTGAGGACCAGAAGACCCTATCGCTGTTGTGGGAGAGAAGAGAAGGGATGAGGGCTTAACTGCAGGAGATAGGTTGGACATGGTGGAGGGCTCTGTGCACCATGGTGATGGGAAATCCTCAGTTGAGGAACTGGGTGGATGTTTCAGAGGCCCATTTGTAGAAGTTAGCATCATTGGAACAGATGCAACGGAGACACAGAAAATGGAAGAATGGAATAATCTTTACAGAAAACAGGGTGTGAGGATGTATAGTCAAGGTAACTGGGAGGCGGTAGGTTTATACTGGATATTAGTAATCAGCCTATTCCAATAAATAGAAAAAGATGTCAAGGAAGGGAGGAATCGGGTAAAAAAAATGAGAGCAGGGAGGAAACTGGAAGTCACATTGATAAACATTTCCCATTCCGGATGAGAGAGGAAAGCAGCACCGATAATGTCATCGATATACCAGAGAAAGTTGTGGGGGGCCCAAATAGGACTGAAATAAATAATGTTCCATGTACCCCACAAAGAGATGGGCATAACTGGGGCCCACTCAGGTACCTATGGCCACACCTTTGACCTGCAGGAAGTGAGAGGAGTTAAACGAGAAGTTGCTTAAAGTGAGGATGAGCTTGGCCAGGCGGAGGATGGGAATGGTTCAGGCTTTCAAGGAAGAAGTGGACAGCCCTGAGACTATCCTGATGGGTGATGGACATGTAAAGGGATTGCACGTCCATGTGAAGAGGCGGTAGGGAAGGGGAAATTGTTTACTAGTGGCATTGTGGTCCAGGGAGAGATAAGAAGTGGTGTACATGAGCTGGCTCTCCGCTTCTGCTGTGTAGAGGTTGCTGCATGAGATAACGTCACCACGCTTGTCTGCACACTTGATGGCAATGTCAGACTTGGATCTGAGCATGGAATGCAGTCAGTTCAGAGGGAGATAGGTTTGAATGGATAAAGAGGCGGTGAAATTGAGGCGATCAGTGTCATGTTGACTGTTTCTAATGAACAGGTCGAGTGCAGGTAAAAAGCCAGAAGGAGGGGTCCAAATGGAGGAAGAGTGTTGGAGGCAGGTGAAGGCATCTGAGGGACAGGCAGAGGTGACAGAAGAAATGTTCAATGTCATTATATCAATTCCTGTGCTGTGTGGTAGTTCTTGGAATGGTGGAGTTTGCAATACTTGCCACTGCCACGTCTTTGATGTGGCTTAAATGAATTTCTTATAGACATGTAGACATTCATACAACTAACTCTCCTAGTTTTCATGGCCCTCACTTCTGCTGTGTTGATTCTAGACATACATCTGTGATTTTGGGGAGCTTCCTCGAAACTGATAGTTTTCCATAATTTGACCACTGTGGTCCAGAAGTACTTGTGCCCCTGTAAAATGCCGCACTGGTTTAACTACAGCAGCTTAAATATTCTTTCCTTTCAAAGGGTATAAATAGAATCATAGAATCCCTACAGTATGAAAGCAGGCTGTTTGGCCCATTGAGTTCACACTGACCATCTAAAGAGCATCTCACCCAGACCCACCCTGCCACCCCATCCCTGTACCCTTCATGTCCCCTGGCTAATCCACCTAGCCTGCACATCCCTACATACTATTGGCAATTTAGCATGGCCAAATGGTATTATGGTTTCAAGACCACCTGGTGGTACAAGAGTCTCAGAGAAGTAGGAATGGGTTAATAGTACTTCACCTGGGTCTCTGTGACACTCACTGCATTAGCAGGCAAAACAGGAGGAAAATTCAGCTGAATAAAATAATTGGTTAGCATGAGTTAATACTTGAGATACACAAGGTCCATGTCAATTTATTACTTAAAAATAAATTGCAGTAAATCAGATTTAAATGTGCATTGGTATTAATTTGGTCTGCATAGCAAACAAATGCTCCATTAGCAGACTTCTTTTGTAACCCTTATTTGCTCATTAAAGTGGCCCAATGTCATTTTCATTTGGGCACATATGCCTACTAATCAAAATGTTTTCATTCGCATGTAAGTGCAATAATTTTGCAATTTTAGTTTATTTTTAAAGTAGCAATGGTGTCACAGCCTATTCAAGAGGCAGAATTATGAAGATATACGCAAAAAATTCAAAGTGGCAAAGGAGTCGGCAGTTTTAATTTTCTTCCTGTTTCTGTTATCTTTCATTGATTTTCTGCTTAATTCCAAGTTTAAATTCATTCCCTTTGTTACTGGGACAAATTTCCTTCACTTCAGAAATTTTTTTTTTTAATTTGTTCAAGGGGATGTGGGCTTTCCTGCTTGGGTCAGCATTTATTACTCATACCTAACTGCCAAAGGTGGTGGTAAAGCTGCCTATGCCTCTGCATATGTTAAATTTCTGAAATCCAGTAAATGATTTTTTACATGAGATGCAATTTCTTCAGAACTCTCCTTTGTGTTTTTCCTGCCTCCACCAAACATTCAAGATTGCTTTGGTGCCCTGTACTGCAATGTCAAACACTGAACTTCTGTTATTTTCATTTTTGCCAATTATGATAAATCTGCCACGCTACAGCAAATTAAGTTGTTTACAGGCCTCATTATCAAATACCAATTTGGTCTTGTCGCACGCTATCTTGATCTCATGCAGGGCTGCAAGAAAAAGGTCTGTAATAACGGCAGTGCAGTTTAGCAGTTTCCAAAACAGTTGAGGCAGAAAACAGAAGTCCTGAGTGGTTTAGTGTCAATTAAAGAAAAGCTACAATGTTGTGGAAGTGGTATCAAAAGACCCTACAGTTGTTAGGTGTTTGTTTAAAGGTCTCTGGAAAAAGCATAAAAGAAATAGTATCAAATTAATGCAGAAATCTGCTGAAAAAACAAATATAGCCATGCCAACTAAACAGGACCTTTAAATTAGAAAAAGTGACATTCACTGAAGTCTATGCATCTAGAAAGTTGTTGTTGAGGGTAAAAGACCATAAGACATAGGAGCAGAAATTAGGCCATTCGGCCCATCGAGTCTGCTCTGCCATTCAATCATGGCTGGTAAGCTCCTCAACCCCATTCTCCCACATTCTCCCCATAACCCTTGATCCCCTTGATAATCAAGAACCTATCTATCTCAGTCTTAAATGTACTCAAGTGACCTGACCTCCACAGCCTTCTGTGGCAGTGAATTCCATAGATTCACCACTCTCTGGCTGAAGAGGTTTCTCCTTATCTCCGTTCTAAAAGGTCTTCCCTTTACTCTAAGGCTGTGCCCTCGGGTCCTAGTCTGTCCTACCAATGGAAGCGTCTTCCCAACATCCACTCTGTCCATGCCATTCAGTATTTTGTAAGTTTCAATTAGATCCCCCCTCATTCTTCTAAACTCCAATGAGTATAGTCCCAGAGTCCTCAAACATTCCTCATATGTTAAGCTTTTCATTCCTGGGACCATTCTTGTGAACCTCCTCTGAACCCGCTCCAGGGCCAGTATATTCTTCCTGAGATATGGGGCCCAAAACTGCACACAATACTCCAAATATGGCTTGACTAGAGCCTTGTAAAGTCTCAGTAGTACATCCCTGCTTTTCTCTTCAAGTTGTCTCAAAATAAATGCCAACATTGCATTTGCTTTCCTGACTACTGACTTGACCTGCAAGTTTGCCTTGAGAGAATCTGGACTAGAACTCCCAAGTCTCTTTGCACTTCAGACTTCTGAATTTTCTCCCCATTTAGAAAATAGTCCATGCTTTTATTCTTCTTACCAAAGTGCATGACCTCACACTTTCCCACGTTGTACTACATCTGCCACTTCTTTGCCCATTCTCCTAACCTGTCCAAATCTTTCTGCAGCCCCCCCACCTCCTCAACACTACCTGTCCCTCCACCTATCTTTGTATCATCTGCAAACTTAGCCAGAATGCTCACAGTTCCTTCATCTAGATCATTAATGTATAAAGTGAACAGTTGTGTGCCTAACACTGATCCTTGCGGAACACCACTTGTCACCAGCTGCCATCCTGAGAAAGACCCTTTCATCCCCACTCTCTGCTTTCTGCCAGACAGCCAATCTTCTATCCATGCTAGCACCTTGCCTTTAACACCATGGGCCCTTATCTTACTCAGCAGCCTCCTGTGCGGCACCTTGTGAAAAGCCTTCTTGAAGTCCTGGTAGATAACATCCATTGGCTCTCCTTGGTCTACCCTGCTCGTTACTTCCTCAAAGTATTCCAGCAGATTTGTCAGGCATGACCGCCCCTTGATGAAACCATGCTGACTTTGTCCTATTTTACCATGCACTTCCAAATATTCAGAAATCTCATCCTTTACAGTGGACTCCAAAGTCTTACCCACGACCGAGGTTAGGCTAATCGGCCTGTAATTTTCCGTCTTTTGCCTTACTCCCTTTTTAAACAGCGGTGTCATGTTAGCTGAATCACTATTTTTGACAGGACCATTTGATGTAATACTTGTATTGTGCAATACCTTTAGTTTGTTTCTTTCTTGTGTGTAATAAATTTTAAAACTACATCGGCAGCTGCTTTTAGCTACGTATAGTGCAAAGAACAAAGAACAATACAGCACAGGAACAGGCCTTTCGGCCCTCCAAGCTTCACCTGCCACATTTTGCCCTTCCATATTAAAACCATATAATACAAGAGCAGATATTACAGCCACAGCAGTGCTAAGGCTCTGATCAAACGGCATTTGTAATATTGTGAGTAGTTTTGGACCCAATATATAAGGAAAGATGCGCTGGTATTGGAGGGGGTCCAGAGGAGGTTTATATGAATGATCCTGGGCATGGAGGAGTGGTTGAAGACTCTGTGTCTGCACCTGATGGAGTTTGAAGGATGAGAGAGGATCTCATTTGAAACTTACAGAATACTGTGAGGCCTGGATAAAATGGATGTGGAAATGATGTTTCCATTAGTAGGAAAGACTAGGACCTGAGGACACAGCCTCAGTGAAGGGATGACCCTTTGCAACAGTGGAAGAGGAATTTTGTCTGTTCGAGGTTGGAGAATCTGTGGAACTCATTGCTGCAGATGGCAGTGGAAGCCAAGTGATCGAGTGTATTTAAGACAAGTCCTTGATTAGTAAGGGGATCGAGGGAGTAGGGGGAGAGGGCAGGGGAATGAGGTTGAGAAACATGTAAGCCATGATTGAATGGTGGACCAGACTGGATGGGCTGAATAACCTAATTCTGCTCCTATATGTTATGGTAAACAAATAGCAAAGATATCAAGCCAGGTCTAACTCAGGTATCTGACTTGTCCAGCATTATCGTCAGCTGGGGATCGTAAAAGCAAGAATTACTCTGCATAATCTGGACTTTTGAGTGTGACTGATCAAGCCAGTTGTTTGACAAATAGAGCCTAAATCCACTGTATTTTGTCTCTTTCCTAGAGTAGCGTGCACATTGAATGTCAGGATATGTTCAACTGTCGGCTATCTTTGAATATCTCTTGGGCTTGTCAGTTAGAAATTCAGATCCCACTAAGGCTCAAACAAATCAGTTCCAAAATTGACTGAGAGCAGGTGTTCTCATTTGACTTTTTTTTTAGACTGAAATATGCACCCCTTGGAGTGCTTTTGTTTAAACCGAAAATCCTTCTTAGTTGTTTAGAAAATCTTTTGTTGTGCTTTTGGTTGCACTTCAGACCTATGCTCCTGATCAGTGGTAGTATTCCTATCTCTGAGGCAGGAGACCTTGGTTCTAGTTCACCCATTGCTGAGGTTTGTAATTAAGTGTCTGAATCAAATTGGTTAGTAAAATATGTAGACTGAAACATTGACACCACTTTAGTATCGTACAAGGGCAAAGTATTTCATGTTTTTTGATAAATGTAAATGAAGTTCATTATTGGGGTGCTTGTGGTACAGTGGTAGTGTCCCTTCCTCTGAGCCAGAAGGCTTCAGTTCAAATTCCAACTGCCTCAGAGGTGTGTATAACACATCTTAGAACAGGTTGATTTAAAAATAAGGATCTAGCCAGAGTCTTTTCCAGTGGGGTGCTTGTTGCACTACAGGTGACCCCACCATACTATACACTCTCTCATACACACACAGTCTCCCACACACACACTCTCTCCCTCTGCCGCACACACACACTCTCCCACATACACATGCACACCCACAATCTCTCTCCCCCTCCCGACACACGCACACGCACACATACACTCTGTCTCTTCCTCATGTGCACGCATATGCACACACTCTCTCTCTCTCTCTCACGTACACACACAAACACACACACACACTCTCAAGCTTTCTGTCTCTTCCTCACACATGCATACACACAGACTGTCTCTCTCTTTCACACTCTCTCCCACCCTCTCCCACACACACACACACACACACACTCTCTCTCTCTCTCTCTCTCCCACAAACACACACACTGTCTCTTTCCCTCACACAGACACACACACACACACACGCTTTCTGTCTGTTCCTCACACATGCACACACAGACTCTCTCTCTCACACACACACATTCTCTCCCACAAACAATCTCCTGCATACGCGGTCTGCACACACGGTCTGCACACACATACACACACTCTCTCCCACAAACAAATGCGCGCACACTCTCTCTCTCTCCCACACACACACATACTCACTCTCTCCTACCCCTACACACACACACACACACACTCCCACATGCACGCACTTCATCTCTCCCTCACACACGCACACACAGAGTCTCTCCCACACGCGCGCACACACACACTCTCTCTCCAACACATACACATATTATCTCC
>JAHRHZ010000289.1:1888335-1906674 GCA_024137785.1 Ginglymostoma cirratum | reverse complement strand
CTGGGAATAGACTGGCCACTAGTATCCAATATAAACCCACTGACTCCCACAGCTACCTGGACTATACATTCTCACACTCCACTTCCTGTAAAGATGCCATCCCATTCTCTCATTCCTCCATCTCCATCGTATATGTTAGATGAGGCCAACTTTGACAAAGGAGCCTCCACACCGTTGTCGACAGGGCCCTCAAAACGTGTCCAACCCATCTCCTGTACTTCTGCCCTCACCCCTTCTCTTCCCTCCCACAACAGTGATAGGGTTCCCCTTCTCCTTACCTACTATCTCACCAGCATCCACATCCAGAAAATCATCTGATGCCATTTCTGCCACCTCCAGCCAGATGCTACCACGAGACACATATTCCCCTCCCTTCCCTTGTCCGCCTTCCGCAGGGTCCATTCTCTCTGGACACCCTGGTCCACACTTCCTTCATCCACAACACTCCCCCACAGCCCCACGGCACCTTCCCCTGTAACTGGTGAAGGTGCAACACTTGCCCATTTACCTCCTCCCTCCCCACTATCCAAGGGCCCAAACATATTTTCTAGGTGAATGCACTTAACCTGGACTTCCCAAAATCTAGGCTACTGCATTTGCTGCTCACAATGTGGTCTCTTCTACACTGGGGAAACAAAGCGTAGATTGGATGACTGCTTCGCAGAACATCTACGTTCTGCTTGCAAAAAAGACCCTGAACTACCAGCTGCCTGCCACTTTAACACACCTACTGGTTCTCTGGCCACCATCTCTGTCTCTGGTTTGCTGCAGTGTTCCAGTGAAGCTCAATGCAAGCTGGAAGAACAACATTTCATGTTCCGCTTGGGGAGGTGCAACCCTCCGGACTCAATATCAAGTTCAATAATTTTAGGGCCTAAACTCTCCCATGTGCCAGCCCCCTACCCCACACACCAGGTCTTGTTACCACATAGCCTGCCATTACACACTACTTGTTGTTAGTCACTAATAGTCCCCATTAACAACTATTCACACTCCCAGCCTGATCGTTATCAACTCCTTTGTCTGCCCAACTGCTCTTCTCTCTCTTTATGCTCTATCCTATTGTTTACTTTCTACCCCACTCACCTCCTTATTTTCTGCATATAAACTAATGTTTTCCCAGCCACCATCAATTCTGAGGACGGGTCACCGGACCTGAAATGTTGACTCTTTTTTCCCTTCACAGATGCTGCCAGACCTGCTGAGCTTTTCCAGCAACTTTGTTTTTGTTCCTGAAGTCATATTGATGCTAGATTAATAGCCAAAAAAAACAATGTCTGGGACCCAGTTTTGAATCCAACCACAGCAGATGATGAAATCTGAATTAATAAAAATCTGGAATTTAAACTCTAATGACCATGAAATTATTGTCAAAATTGTTGTGTAAATAATTGAGTTATTCCTTAATGCAGATACGTTTCTGAAAAAGGTCCAGAATGGAAAGATGAAAGGTTTTTCCTTTTTAGTATTGTATATTTTAATAATTTTCAATGGAACCATTTAAATCTCTTAAAAAATGTTGCTTCCTAATTCAACACATTGTTATCAGTGTATTAAATGGAGTTGACCCAGATGAATTGTTAGGAATTGTCTTCTACGCTCCCTTTCCCTCAACTCACTTGACGTTGCTCTGTTCCCCGAGCAGCATTATGGAAACACCACCACTTATAAGTTTTCTTGCAAGCCATTCATATCACTATTCCTTTAGTTTCTCTTAAGCATAATCCTGAAACTCCCTCCCTAATAGAATCGTCAGCATACCTATGACAGTGCAGTGGCACAAGAAGACGGCTCACCATCACCTTCAAGCCTAGTTAGGGATGGGCACACACTCTGGCCCAGTCAGCGAAACCCACATACCATGAACGAATATAAAAAAAAATTCATTGATTCTTACTCTATTCAAAGGATTGTTCTGAGGAAAGGTTTAAAACGCTAAAGTAAGCAATAAAGAACATTTACAAATATAAGCAATTTAACTACTTTCATCGACAGAATGTGTCCACTTTACTGCACATGATTAGATCATATTGTGAACTAGAGCTATGTTCTTATTGTCCCCAAGGAAAGATTCACAATTAAATTATTGCGGCAGAAGGCCTTTGTGACTAGAAAAAGTTAACTTGTTTTCATTCACTCACCCCAAAAATAGTATAATATTACTCGTTCAATCTCTAACTCAGAAGCACACTTTAGTTATAGGTAAAGATAGAACACTTTTATCATGCTTTCTCCAGTCTCCACTTTGCCATCTCCAGTCTCCCAGATGGCAGGCATGATTCCTTGAATGAAGTTGGGGCTTTGAAGTTGAAATCACTTTTACAATTTGAGAGTCCTTGTCCACAAATCACAAAAGCCTAGCAATCAAGTTCAAAGGGTAATTGGAAAAGCAAATGGAATGTTGGCCTTTATTTCAATGGGAAGTCACGGTGTGGAGCTGAAGGAACAGAGCAGGCCAGGCAGCATCAGTGGAGCAGGAAAGTTGACGTTTCAGGCTAGGAGACTTCTTCAGAAATGGGGAGGGGGAAGGAGCTCAGAATTAAATAGAGAGGAGGGGTGGGGCCGGGGAATGTAGGTGGGATGGTGATAGGTGAATGCAGGTAAGGAGTGGTGGGGATTGGTCAGTGAGGTGGGAGGGGCGGATAAGGTGGGAGAGAAGATAGACAGGTTGTGTCAGGTCAAGGAGGCAGGGATGAGAGGGAGGGTTGAACATGGGATGAGGCCGGGAGTGGGGAGATTTTAAAACTGGTGAACTCTGTGTTTAGGCCATTGGGCTGTAGGCTCCCGAGGTGAAATATGAGGTGCTGCTTTTCCAGTTTGTGGGTGGCGTCATTTGTGACACTGGAGAAAGCCTAAGATGGACATGTCACCAGGGAGTGGGAGAGGGAGTTAAAATTGTTTGGGTCTGGAAGGTTTTGTTGTTTGTTGTGTACAGAGTGCAGACACTCTACAAAATGGTCTCCAAGTCTCCACTAGGTCTCACCGATATAGAGGAGGCCACATCGAAAGCAGCGGATGCAAAGACCAAGTTGACAGATGTGCAGGTGAACCCCCATCTAATGTGGAAGGTTTGTTTTGTGCCTTGAATGGAGATGAGGGGGGAGGTGTAGGGGCAGGTGTAGCACTTCTTGTGGTTGCAGGGAAAGGTGCTGGGTGTGGTGTTGTTAGTGGGGAGTGGGGAGTGTGAAGCAGACGAGGGAGTGATGGAGAGTGGTCCCTATGAAAGGCAGATAGGGGTGGGGAGGGAAATTTCGCTTTGGTTGTGGGGTCGGATTGTAGGAGGCGGAGAATGATACATTGGATGCGGAGGTTGGGGTGATATGTGAGGAAAAGGGGAATTCTGTCTTTATTTTCGTTGGGGGGAGGGAATGTGAGGGCAGAGACATGGGAAACACAGCAGATGCGGTTGAGGGCAGTTTTAAACACCAGAGGAGAGAAGTTATGGTCTTTAAAATAAGAGGACATCTGGGATGTGCGGGAGTGGAACACCCCACCTTGGGAGCAGATGTGGTGGACGTGGAGGAATTGGGTGTAGGGGATTGCATTCTTGCAGGAAGGTGGGTGAGAGGAGGTGTCCAGGTAGCTGTGGGAGTCGGTGGGTTTGAAATAAATGTCAGTTTCGAGGCAGTCACCAGAGATGGAAACAGAGAGGTGCAGGAAGTAGAGGAAGGTATTGGAGATTGTCCAGGTGAATTTGAGGTTGGGGTGAAATGTGTTAGTAAAGTTGATGAACTGTTCAAGCTCCTCTTGGGAGCACCATCCCACCTACTTTCCCCAGCCTACCCCTCCTCTATTTATTTCTGAGGTCCCTTCTCCCTCCCCATTTCTGAAGAAGAATTCTGACTCAACGTCAACTTTCCTGCTCCTCTAATGCTGCCTGGCCTGCTGTGTTCCTCCAGCTCCACACTGTGTTATCTCTGACTCCGGCATCTGCAGTCCTTGTTATCTCTCACTGTATAAAAGTCACAAGGTTTTGCTAAAACTACACAAAACTCTAGTCAGACTGCAACTGAAATGTTATGAACAGTTTTAGGCCCTTTATCAAAAGAAATACTGGCACTGGAAGCAGTCCAGAGAGGGTTCACTAGACTGATGCAGGGTATAGAAGGACTGTCTTATGAGGATAGGTTGAGTAGGTTGGGCCTGTAATCATTGGAATATAAAAGAGTGACAGGTGACTCTATTGAAACATACAAGATTGTTAGGGGACTTCCCCTTATGGAAGAGTCAAGGACCAGAGGGCATAATCTCAGAATATGGGGTCACACATTTAAGTCAGATATGACGAGGAATTTCTTCTCTCAGATCTCAGATGCTAGTCAATCTGTGGAATTCTTCACTGCAGGGAGCTGCCAAGGCTGGGATGTTAAGTATTTTCAAGTCTGAGATAGAATTTTAATCATACGTGAATCAATGGTTCCAGAGAAACAGCAGAAGAGTTGAGGATTGTCGTATGAGCCATAATTTAACCAAACAGCAGCACAGACTTGATGGGCTGAATAGTTTACTTCTGCTCCTACATCTTATGGTCTCATACTCTTATGATTCTTACTGTCAATATCATTAGAACACATGCTGCATCATTTTGAACTGTTTCATTTCCCTTAAAAGGCATCCTTTTGGCATCACTTGAAGCTTATTCATACTGAATCTTTAACATGAGTATTTGAGACAGGATAGACATTTTTTTACACCTAATGGACATTAATGTAAACATTTGAGAATGAAAGCCCTAAGCTGAATTAAAATTCATCAATCAGTCATTCTCAACTTTGGTTCATGTGATTTTTTTTGTGACTAAGCTACAATGAAAATGTGATTTTGAGTGATTAATTACTCAATGTTGTACTGGATGGGTATAATGGAGATAGTAGCACTGAAGTAATTACATGACAAATCCAATATTGTTGCATGTGCAGTTTGTTAAAATAATTTATCTCTGAAAAGATTAAGTTTTTTCAAACATCTTGTTCTATTTATTGTATAACTGAAGCTGAGACAAGAATAATTCTGATTACTCACTGATGTTTAAGTAATCTTTATTATGTTTAATAGCATTTAACTGATTTTGATCATTATTTATTACTAAGGGTGTTGGACTTCAACTAATTATGTCATCTACTTGTTCTTTCTCAAAGGTTTGTTCTGTCTAATCACTTTCATTTGAGCAAGATGAAATCGGAAATATTATGAAAAATAGAAAATACCAGGAATTGTGGAAAGTAGACTGAAGATTAAATTTAAAATGGATTGAAGTCACTTATTACAATGATAAGCACAAAAGACTAACATCCTTAATAGCACTGACATTAAGTTGCTGAACCAATTGTCAGGTTGTCTTTAGGCTAGCGTGGATTATTGATACCATGTCACAGAAAAGTAAAACACTTCTCTGATGCCTTACTCATTTTGTGAATCTTGTTTTGCTTCCAGGAAGGATTGTTCACTGTTTCTATATTACATTATGTAAAGACATTTTTTACTTGGTGACTTTTCAATTTGGGTCAACATTGACAAAGTATATCAGATACAAGTAAATTTTCAACACAATAATATTTTCCCTGGGCACATTTTTTACTCCTCTTCTTTTAGTGAAATTAAATTATCTCATTGGCCATGTCAATATTGCTCTTGATTTCACTACTTGAATAAATTAGAAAATAACCTAGATTCGTGCATCCATTGATGTTTTTTTTCCTTGACCTCACTGCTTTGCTTTATGCTAAATTTGTGCACTTTGGAATTTATGGCATAAATAACCACAGAATTTAACATACATACTGTAAAATGGTTGGGAATACCAAGATGTTGAACCACCTAGAATGTTTGTGTTATAATACCACTGACACGAGGATAAATAGTTTCGCATTACTTTCTACCTACAGGCACTCATATATGTTCATAATTGCATGGGATTGTGCAGGAAAGCAAATCTTTTGCCACCACCTGGTGAAAATTAAAAAAAAGTTGCCCTGGGGCTGCTCTCATTTGAAAGAGACAAATGGTGATGGTTTATCTTGTGGATCACCACACCTTGGGTGAGAGGAGAGGTTGAGAAGGTGTGTCCTCATGGTAACCTCAGGCAATGCAAAACTGAACTCAGACTGTTGATATTACTTAGCATTGCTATCTAGGCAACTGAATTAATTGACCCCCCTAGCTGCTGAAAGTAACAATGAACAAATATCAAGAACGGAAGGGTGTTTATCTTTTTTACAATATAAGGTGTCAAAAACTTAATTGCATCTTGACCAGTATTAGAAATATGGTTGTTGACCAACAATTACTATAACCTACTGATTTAGGCAGCTACATTGTTCAAAATTGCTCCCATTCACTGTAATCTAATTTCTCAATTTCTGTCTCTCTCTATTGCATCTGTTCTAATGATGTCACCTTCCATAACTGATTGGCAGGGCTGCCAACCATACAAGATGAAAACCGAAAGAACTGCAGATGCTGTAAACCAGGAACAAAAACAGAAGTTGCTGGAATAGCTCAGTAGGTCTGGCAGCATCTGTGAAGGAGAAAACAGAGTTAACGTTTTGGGTCTGGTGACCCTTCCTCAGAACTGATGGTGGCTGGGAAAGCGTCAGTTTATATGCAGAAAATAGGGAGGTGGGTGGGGTGGAGAGTAAACGATAGGATAGAGCCCAAAGAGAGAGAAAGACAGTTGGACAGACAAAGGAGTTGCTAACGATCAGGCTGGGAGGGTGAATAGTTGTTAATGGAGACTGTTAGTGACTAACAACAGGGGGTGTGTAATGGCAGGCTATGTGGTAACAAGGCCTGGTGTGTGGGGTGGGGGGCTGGGACATGGGAGAGTTTAGGCCCTAAAATTATTGAACTCAATATTGTCAACCATGTCCGTCCCATTTTGTCTTGCATTTACACTACTGTGAGTCCTTCCCCACTCTTAAGGCCACTTACTGTACCTGGATAGTAAAGCTGACCTTACACCTTTCCAGTCTGGACTTAATTGAGGTGAGTTGGGAAGATGACTGGATCTCCACACTGTATCTTCTTGCCCTATTGTAAGACTTACCCTGCTTCCCAGTCCACTTCTGGAGATACATTAAATTCCATCGTAGATGTGCCTCCAGGCTCAAACATATCCATTAAGACAGCATTATCTTCCTTCCAGAACAGAGGGCTTTTCTCAGCATCTAGTCTACATTAATCAAGTAGGCATTGCCGTTTGTGGATATTTACCGTGTGCAAATTGGTTTCCACATTTCCCTATATATCGTAGAATCATAGAATACCTACATTGTGGAAATGGGCCCTTCGGCCCAACAATTCCATGCCAACCATCAGAGCATCCCACCCAGACCCATTCCCCTATAACCCACCTAATCTACACATCCCTGAATACTATGAGCAATTTAGCATGGCCAATCCACCTGGCCTGCACATCTTTGGACTATGGAAGGAAACCCACGCAGATATGGGGAGAATTTGCAAACTCCATGCATACAGTTGCCTAAGGGTGGAATCAAACCCGGGTTCCTGGCACTGTGAGGCAGCAGTACTAACCACTGAGCCACCGTACTGTCAAAAGAACTTAATTGCCTTTTAGATAACCCGTGACAATGAAATGTAACACGTAAATATAAGTTTCTTCTTTGTTTTAGAGTATATACCTAGAAGGGGCTAACATTTTTTGTGCTGTGGTGATCTACAGTGCTGTCAATAGCAAGAACTGTTGGGAACTGTCGTAACAAATGTGATTTGTACTCTTGGATGCAGTACTGCTGGTGCCAAAATTAGTAGACAGTTTATTTTTCACCTCATAAATGAATAGCGTGATCTCAAATTTAATATAGTGGATACATGGAAAGACAGTTATTTTGGAACTAATTTTCGACATTTTTTTAAAATTCCAACCTCTGCAACACTTTTCAAATGTGTAAACATCAACAACATATTGGCACAACTGTCAAATATTTAGATTTCTCATGCAAGTATGTTCATTTAGGATACAGTGTGGCTCCATTTAGCTCTGATGGTTTTCCACATTAAAGCTTGCTCACTGGCATCCAAATGCTGTTTTCAATTTTAACAGTGGTAAAGAGCTGACGAGGACTATTCTGACTCAGTCTCACTTTCGATGAGCTTGCACTTAATGTTGTATACATCATATGCATGAAGTAATCTGAGATGGTGTGTCCTGGATGAACAACAAAGCCTTTCTATTCCTCTTGAATCTCGCATAGGATTTACATTGTGTTTCACATCAATGCAGGGGCTAGTTAATATTAACTATATTAGGTATCTTTCCTCCAAAGAGACCTACTAAACAGGTTTATTCACAAAGGGAAAAAAATTGAAGCGGGCAGTAAAACTACAGTGCTGAAAACAATCCTGAAACAAATAATCATCTGAAACCAGTTCAGGGAGGGTTAAGTGAATAAATCAGATAGCTGAGCGTCATTGAAAGCTTTCTTAGAAAATATGAATGCAACACATGAGACATAATATTGATAGTATCACCACAATCACGCCCACTGCTGTCCTCTAGTGTTAACCCATATGCAGGTCATTGGGAGGCCATCTCATGTGCATGGAACTTGAGGGAAACTGTGTCACTGTGGTTGTGTTATGACCACTTGTTTGCCTTACACAACAGGAAAATCCTAACCATTGCCTGCTACTTGGTGTGGGGTTGTCCCTGGAAACATGACTTATAGTCCTCTTATAAAAGAGCTTGATAAGAGCATTTTTTAATCATCTTCAATGTGAACTTTGGCACCGAGGCTGTACTTGTCACCTTAAGTACTTTAGGTGATAGAGCAAAGGTAGGCAAAAGGGAGAATTGCTAGACTCAAAGACAGCTTTTCTAATCAAAGTTCTTTTTAAATCAATGCTAAATGTGACGACAATTGGAAAATCTGGATTAGAATAACAAGAGCACTATAAATTTTATTACAATGGAAGTATATAGAAGGTATCATAACCTTGAAATGTTAATATATTTTAACTTATTCCTTTGGAATGTTCTTTCTGGAATGTGGCTGCAATAGTCTTTCTTATCCTTTGTACCTATAAGTCATATCTCCACTGCTGGTTGCAGAATTTATAATGATACATGTTTACAGTACAGAAAGGAGCCTTACCATCTATTATTTGACAGCCAGCTCTTTGATAAAGCAATCTCAAGTCATCTGACTGCTCCAATCTCCCCTGAGATTCCTATTTTCTTTGTTGCTTCATTTGTTTTAAATTCCACTTTTTTTAAAAATATTAAATCATCTCTGTCTTAATCACTCCCTATGGCTAAGTATTCCATACTTTTAAAAAAAGACTGCATAAAATACCTTCGAACATCTCCTTTTTGTCTCAGTAACAATTTTAAACAGATTACCTTTATTCCCGACTCTCAAAACAGAGGAAATAGTCTTCTCCTGTTTATTCCATCAAAATTTTTCATATTTTTAAAACCTGTATTCAATATTTTCTTAGCCTTTTTTTGCTGCAGTGGAAATTATTCCTTTATCTCAGGTTTCTTCAGCTAACTGTAGTTTTTTTTAAAAAAAGCAATTCTGATATTATCAAGATGAATCAATGTCAGATGGCTTTCATACAGTCTTTCTATTATTGGCATCAAAAACTACACAAAATAATAAACTATTGCCTAGTACAAATTTATTATGATCGGAGCACCTAAGTTCAAAGAAATACTGAATGACTCAAGCCGTGATTGAATTCAGTTTCAGCAAGTAATACAAAATGTTAAAATAAATTGGCAGCATGTTGATACACCTGGCAGTTTTTCTCATTTTCTCAGTTAAGTTATTTTCTATAGATGCCCCACCCCACCCCGCCCAAATGAACTGGACGTTCAAATAAAAGCACAGGGTTTATGCAGAGATAAAAGGTACTGCAGATGCTGGAGAATCCGAGATAACAAGGTGTGGGGCTGGATGAACACAGCAGACCAAGCAGCATCATAGGAGCAGGAAAGCTTGACGTTTCGGGCCTAGACCCGGTCAAGCTTTCCTGCTCCTATGATGCTGCTTGGTCTGCTGTGTTCATCCAGCCCCACATCTTGTTATCTACAGGGCTTATGCAATCTGACTAACCCACAAGGGTCTCAATTAAATGCTCTGGTGAGTCCTCAGCTCAATTCCCACCTGTTCTTTGGAGCTGTTGCTTTGGGAAGTGAGACTTTTGAGAGGGGAGAGGGTGCAAGATTAAAGAGTTAGGGAAATGACTGCTATTTTGGATGTTATGATGCTTGTGGAGACCCATAATATGAATGACCTGAATTTAACAAACAATCCCAATGGAGGAAGTTAATTGAGAAGATCCTACTTTTTTAGAGTTTTACACTAGCAATCAAACCAAAATAAATATAAATCCGTGATAAATTATGTTCAATAGAGATTATAAATTGAAGTGTAAATGGCTGATACAGCAAAAATAGATCTTACAGCTTGACTTGCAGCTCCTTTGGCATACATGACATTAATCTCAGCTATACAGTCCCTCAAAACTCTGTTCTAACCAGGCAGAGGTTCAGTTCTTTTATTCCTGCAAGAGTTAGACATGAAGCCCCAACTGACGACAGTTTTATTACACCCAATTTCCATGAGTTTAGTAAACACTTTTCCAAATCCCCCTCAGCTCTGCTCATGGAGGCAACAATTTTAATTTTCCTTTCCAACATGTCAGAACTTCCTTCTTAGCTCCCTCACACATACAATTTCCCCCAGATGAAGAAAGAGAACTTCAAGGGTCCTATAATTTAAAAAAAAACAAATGATGCGGCTGTTGGGAACTCTGAAATAAGAACCAAAAATGCAAGAAACTCAGCAGGTCTGGCAGCTCCTGTGGAAAGAAAAACAGAGTTAATATTTTAAGTCCAGGATGACTCTTCTTCAGAACTCCAGTATTTTGTTTTTTTAAGAGTCTGCATTTGTTCTAATCACTAGCTGAAATTTAATGTCTCAGTTTAGTGCTTCTTCCCCCCTCCAATCAGCTTCTGTTTACCTAGCAACTTAAACCATCTGCTGGTTTCTCAAAACTTGTGTTACTGCCAGAAATTCAGTTACAGATTACCTCAAAAAATCCACAGGCTTTGAAACCACGGTCAGTGCAGATGTTTAGGTTTCATTGCACAGGATTCAAATTAGCCTGTGGCAATTAAGATGCCACAGTTTTCAATACAATTG
The DNA here is from genome assembly GCA_024137785.1 of Ginglymostoma cirratum. NCBI lineage: Eukaryota > Metazoa > Chordata > Chondrichthyes > Orectolobiformes > Ginglymostomatidae > Ginglymostoma > Ginglymostoma cirratum. Next base: position 1,895,500 of record JAHRHZ010000289.1, on the reverse strand, counting down.
CCTCCAATAAATAATATTTTTTCTGTATTTTTTTTATTGCCATCTTTACTTTACCCATCTACAATATCCAAAACATTGAATCAACTGACTGCCACCTTTTAATATTGACTATTTGTTTAAAACAAGCATTCTTAGCATTTGGTGTTCCATTAATGATGAATATGTGCCTTATAATGTCGTTATGTCATAATAAACAAATGTAATTATTTCTGCTGAAACATACATCAGCCTGAAAGACTGCTAAAGATCCACAGTTAGAATTTTCTTCCCCTGCTCATTCCATTATCACTGCAAATCAGGGAGAAAGACAAAATGAAAATCCCGCATTATGTCTCTAAAAGCTGTACCATGTTGGATATAATTTTAGCCTCAATAATGCTGTTTTGATGCTGGTAATGTAAGGTGTGTAGCATATCCTTGCTACAGTTAACAAGATGAGAGACTGTGAAATGATAGCAAAGTTTCACTTTACATATGTAAGCTTGGGTGCTAAAAATGTAGGAAAAGTGTTTACTTGCTGAGAGAAAAACGGTGTTCTAATTTCTTTAATTGATATAAAATCATAATCATAATCAGAATCAAAATGATTGACAATATTAATGAGAGAGTAATAGTAGTTTATGATGCTTGGGGATATAGCCAAGACATAGCCTGTGGTCACAGTGTAACTGGAAAAGGAAGCAAAAGAAAGTAAAATATTTATTTCCCATATTGACTGCTCTAAACCAAAAAGCCCAAAGAAAACTGTAATGTGATCAGGTGATGATGGGTGAATTGGCTGCCCGTTTTCAACTTCCCAGGTTGGTCACAACAGAGAATAAAATAAAATATAATTAATTAATTTCTATTGTAGCAGTAAGAAGCCAATTGCAAGACTTTCTTGAATGAAAGAAAGAGCAATTTTATCACCAGCCAACCCTGAGAGAAAATAAGACACAATGTCAAGTGTGCACACATTACTTATACAAACTTAAACAAGGACAGTGTCCAATACAAAAAGAAGATAAAAGGAATATACAATTTAAAGTGCTTAGGGTGTTTTTAAAGTATAGATTTTAATTCTGAGACCACAGTTGGTTAGTTACAGACCTGAATCATCAGCAGTAGTGAATAGTAGGAGGACTTGCAGCGGTTCAAAAAAGCAGCTCACCACCACCTTCTCAAGGGCAACCAGGGATGGGCAAGAAATGCTGGCCAGCCAGCGACGCTCACATCCCACAAATGAATTTAAAAAAATTCAGTTATCCTTTAAATTCTTGATGTTCTGATGTTACTTTTAAACCTGTCTTGTCACTTGTCACGTTTTGTTCTTGAGAAACAGGGAACTTTCTTCATTTACATTCTGCAGTCCCCTGCTAGGTTCTGCTTGAAGTACAATTTAGTTTGTTCATCCTGTCTCAAATATTATGTTTTTTTTTGCTGATTGTAGGTGGGGTATCATCTCCAATATAAGAAAATTACCATAAAGTTATAACTTGAAATAGGAGAAGAGGGCCTTTTCAAGCCTGATGGGGTAGACTGGTTTCAGTGTATTTGATAAATTGCTAACTTCAGTTCAGTTTGATTGTTTTGTTTATTCCATGTTGGTTTCATTAAGCTTGGCTAAACTGTGTCATCAGGTGATTGCTGTGGCCATTTTATATTAGTAGTTGTGATACTGTGAGTAGTATGCTTCTTTTCCAATAAAGCCTTGCATCAATGCCATGACCACCTAAATCACAATGAGACCAAACAGATTCATTTAAGTCAAATATTTGTTCCTTTTCTAACAGCAGTTTTTACCGATAGCTTTGCCTTCCATGTGGTTATCTTCAAATCTGATCTGCGGTCAGCTTCGTTTTCCATATTTAGAAGCTGAACCTCTGATAAATCCTAATGATTGGGAGACAAGTCCCACATGCTCTACTGAGAGTCATTTTTAGCTATCCACCATAACTTTTAACTCTACCCCCACATGTTGTGTGTATTAATTTAAGTGAGCCAGAACAGCTTCAAGTTGCCATTAAGAGAAGCTGAACCAATTGCATTTTCCTTCAAAATTTCATAACCTGCATCCAACTTCATATGGCTAAACATGCACAACCTTTGTTTCCTTGTCAACTGAGTACAACATCAAACATAATATTCTATTTATTAACCAAAATATTTACTTCCACTTTGTGACGATGCTGTGGCTTTAAGAGGTGTAATTTGTCCTGGTTTCTCTTAAGAGAGATTTTAAGGTGGAGGCACCAAGCTGGCCAGTGAAAGCCTATAAAGTAAACAGTTTGGGAGGCCTTGAGTTTTTTTTAAGTTGGAACAATAGAAGCAGTCTGGATGGTTGTGGCCAGCTCTCATGGACCAGGAGTTCTAGTTTTTAGTTTTTGAGCTTTGAGATTCAGCATCAGTTTCTGTTGAAGTCTCAACAAGGCTGGAAGCTGCAGCAAATGTCTCCTGGCTGCTACTCTCACTGAATTTTCTTTTTATGTTTTTCCTTTCTCGGTTGCTGGCGTTACCTGTGAGACACATCTATTTTCTGAGTTTTGCAAAGGGGCATATTTATGAGATGTTACTATATTGGAACAGTTAATGAGTAATAGTTACTGGATCTATTATTATGTTAAGTTTTTCAGTAGAGTTGTTATTCTAAGTTTTTTTTTCTTTTGTTATATTTTTAACTGTAGTGTTTGAATAAATTGTGTTTTGCATAATGCCAAGTATAGTTTGACCAGTTGAATTGCACCTGGAACACCGTACTTTACATTTGCCTTCAAAGTAAGAAAAAGTTAGGTTCTACGCTACCTTCTTAAAATATTTTGAGGGGATCTGGTCTGGTCCATAACAGCTTTCACAACAAAATCTACCTCAGCTTTTCCCTCATTGCACCAGCAGTGAAATTCTTGAATGAGTATGTTTGAGCTACAGACATTTGTTCATGTAAATATAACTCCTTTTCTTTTCATAAAATGTTTACATATGTCTCTTTAAGAAATCTGCCATCCTCACTTGTCTTGCTGACATGTGACCCCAGGCCCACAGCAATATGGTTGACTCTTAAATTGTCTTCTCGGCAATAAGAGATGAACAATAAATACTGGCCCAGCCAGTGTTGCCCACATCCCGTGAATGAATAAAAAATGATATTGATATCCATTCTGGGACAAGAAAAATAGCCTTCAATGTATTTGTAATATGCTTATGTAATGGATCTCGTAAGATCTTACAGAAGTGCTCAAGGCCGGGTGGACCTTTGTTTTCATTGCTTATTTTCTGTTTTTATTTCTGTTGATGGGAAAATAACATAAAAAAATTAAATTATGTTACCTTTCAGGCGCCTGGTAGTTAAAAATTACAAAATATTAAGTCAATACTAGCTGGTGTTCTTGAAAGTATGTCAGCATTTTCAGTCAGTTTCTCACACAGGAAAATTTGGAAATCATGACTCTAAACTTATTTTGTTCACTTTATACAGGAGGTTCAGTTTTTCTTTGTCTTTCTACTGAGCATAAATTCTTCGGCACATTATATCTTTTCTTGAAGAATATATATCGTGGGCACACATTTTCTCTGAGCTCAATGAAACATATGGAGATGTTTAGCCAATATTTGTATTTATCTCTCCCTCCCTCTCTATTTAAATTTTGTGTAAGCATATTTCAGTCTGTAACTTGTTCATCTAATTAATGTGTACTTGTATCTGTCAATTTGCATTTGTTTCAAACTGTCTCTCTGTGGTAGTCAGTGTCCATCTTCAGGATTCTCCTTAGCAGAAGTCAATACCAGTAGATACTTCACTCAGTCACTTCATTTATTCAACACAACTGGATTTGCAGGTCAATATACTTTATTGCAGTAGGGATAGAGCATAAAAATTAGGAGCAGGAGTAGGACATTTGCTCCCTCAAACCTGCCTACCATTTTGTAAAATCTGTGCTGATTTGTCCCAGATCTCGATTCATTTTAAGTACTTTCAGTGATCTAGCCTCTACTACTCTAAGATAGAGAATTCTGGATGTTCGGTACCCACTGAGAGAAGAAATTCCTTTGCAACTCAGTTTTAAATGCATGTCCACTTAATCTGTAGCTATGTCCCCTAGTTCAAGATTCCTCCACTAGTAGAAACATTTTCTCAACATGTACCCTGTTGAGTTCCCTCAAAATCTTGTATGTTTCAAAGAGATCACCCCTCATTCTTCTAAACTCTAATTAAATAAAAGCCTAACCTGTTTAGCCATTCTTGATAAATCCCTTCGTCCCAAGAATCAGCCAAGTGAATCTTTTGAATATCTCCAATGCCAGTATTTTGTTTCTTAAATACGGGGGCCAAACTGTACACAGTGCTCTTGGTGTAGCTTCACCAACACCCCATACAGTTGTAACAAGACTTCTCCATATTTAAACCCAAAACCCCCAGCAATAGGTTTCCTCTGGGTCATCTGGTTTCCTCCCACAGTCCAAAGATGAGCAATTTAGGTGGATTGGCCATGGTAAATTACCCTGTAGTATTCAGGGAAGTACAGGCTAGGTGGACTAATCATGTTAAATGCAGGGTTATGGGGATAGAATGGGGGGGCCATTTGAGTGGGATGCTGTACAGAGGGTTAGTGCAGAGTCAATGGGCTGAATGGCCTCTTTCTACACTGTGGGGATTCTATAATTCTAATCCACAGGGGTGGATTGCTCTTAGGTAGGGCATCATCGGATACCTTTTGTTGCATTCCTCAGTCCCACGCACAATCTAATTCATGCTTGCAGTTGTATCTGTAGCAGTTCTCTTTAAAAACAGCACATTTTGGAATTACAGGTGAAAAATGTCTATAGTACTTTGGCATTTCTGACCCATGGTCATGATAATTATCATACCTCCTTTAATAAACTCTGTCCCCATTTTTAGTCTTCCTTTTGTTTCTTTTGCACAGTTTTTGAACATGTGACAGCCTCCCATTTCCTTGGGCATTTCCATCTTCTCCCCTAACTACCTACTCAGTTAAACCATACCTTGCAAAACCTTGGCAGTATATGAAAATCAGAGCTGAGCTGTAAACCCTACATCCTAACCATCACCAAGCACACTCACTTTCACCTTGACAGCAAGGCTTATGCCTCACTTCATCACTCTTCTGCTGAACCCCTTCTTCTTTCATTTCCACCCTAAAACGCAATTACTGTGATGCATTCTTTGCATTCTTTAACTTTTATAAATGTCAAGTGTTTCTTTAATACTTGGTGTTAAAAGAATGGACAATAATTATTTGGTTAATTCATTGATTATTTGATTAAAAGGATAAAAGGATAACCGTGCAAAATCAGAAAGATGTGAAAAAATAGGCCAGTGATATACCCTGAAAAGTGTTGAGGAATTTTGTTTAATACAATATTGGTAGGGTATGGTTTTACTAAGAGAATCGGAAAGATGTAGAAATAGAAGAGCTGGACATATCTTTCCTCATTTGCTCAGTACCCTCTCCTCATTAATCCATATGAGCACCCTATATTTTCCAAACAAAACTGAAGCCCTTGCACTCAGCTTCACATCCTTCCACAGCCTTGTCCCAATGTATCTCTAGCCTACATTACCTACCACATTCTTTCAGCCCTGACTCTGAGCCCTCCCCTCACTTTACTCCACTGTTCATAACAAAGCTCTTGCATCAGTTCCAATTTCTGGATTCACTCTCCAAACCCTTCACCTCACTTCTTCTCTCCCCCACTCAAAACACAATATTTTGATCAAATTTTGAATCATTCAATCTTAGCCTAAGTACATTATTTAACATCTGTTCACTTAGAAATTTCATAGTGATACCTTTGTTTTCTCTAATGTTAACAACCTAAATCAATGTTCAATGTAATGTGACTACTGGACTAGGCATTCAGACACATGGACTAACAAGCTTTACAACAAGAATCCAAATCTTACCACAACAATTTGAGAACTTTAATTCAATTTTGACAATCCGGACATAAATATTGGCATCAGTAAGAAGCTGTTGGGTTGCCTTAAACTCAGTTTTAATGAAGGAAACTTACCATCCTTACCTGATCTGGCCTGTGTAGATATAGATCTATCCCATGTGCTTTCTAAAGGGTCTCAGCAAGTCATTCAATTCTATCACATATAGAAAAGATGGCCGACCATTATATTGAGTGGTTTTGGATTTTCAACATAGTCATTTTAAAAGCAAGTATTAAAATACAAAAAGAATAGAATTAATTATTTTGTTAAAAAACAAAAGGATCCTTTTGTGCAAAATAAGGAAGATGAGAAATTAGGCCAATGATGTACCCTGAAAAGCACTGTGGAATTTTGTTTGATACAGTACTAGCTGGATATGTTTTAATAAGAGAATGGGTAAGGTGTGACTGCAAAACCATACGATGTAGAAGTAGAAGTAGGCTCTTCAGCCCTATTGAGACTGTTCCACCATTCAATGAGATCATTATTGATCTGATAATTTTCAACTTCACTTTCCTGTCTTTTCCCATAACCTTGATTCCCTCAATGATTAAAAATCCAAATATCTCACAATATACTTAATGACTCAGTCTCAAGAGCTGTCCGCTATACAGGATTCCAAAGATTCAGACTGTACCATCTGACAGAAGGTTTTCCTCCTTATCTCTGTCTTAAATATGCTACCCCTTATTTTGAGATTATGTCCTCTGGTCCTAAACTGTTCCACAAAGGGAAATAACCTTTCTGCACGTACCCAGTCAAGACTCTGAAATATTTTGAATATGTCATTTAAGTCACCTCCCGTTCTTCTAAATTCCTACAAATACAGGCTCAATCTACTCAACTTCTGCTTATAAGACAGTCCTTGCATACCTGGTATCAGTCTAGTGAACCTTCTCAGGGAATAATTCTGAGGCAGAGGATTAATCTGCACATGGAAAGCCAGGGATTAATCAAGCATAGTTTTGTTAAGGTGACATCATGTCTATTATGGTCTATTACCTTAGAAATAAAGGCCAAAATTCCATTTTTCTTCCCTATTACCCGCTAAACCTTTTAGTTTTTTTCTGATTCATGGATGAGGACTACCAAATCTGTCTGTTCTGTATCAGAGATAAAAGGTACTGCAGATGCTGGAGAATCCGAGATAACAAGCATGGGGCTGGATGAACACAGCAGGTCAAGCAGCATCATAGGAGCAGGAAAACTTGACGTTTCGGGCCTAAACCC
>JAHRHZ010000289.1:1875229-1887935 GCA_024137785.1 Ginglymostoma cirratum | reverse complement strand
GAAACGTCAAGTTTTCCTGCTCCTATGATGCTGCTTGACCTGTCTGTTCTGTAGCTTTCTGTAGTCTTTCTCCATTTAAAGAAAATTCAAATCCTCTATTCTTCCAGGCCCAGGATTCGTCCATTCCGTCCGTTTATTGTTTCTTCTTTTTTTTTAAGTTTTTTAGTTTGTTTTCTTTCCTTACCTTCTGGAGAGAAGTCAGGGTACAGATCGTGGCAGAAACTGAGTCCCCCAGCAGGACTTTTGCACTCGGCAATGCCGCAGCTGGTGAGCCAGGTGGATTTCTCAGCTGCATTGCGGCATCAAGGTCTGGAGCGGTCGATAGCGATGTGGCTGGTGAGCTGTCAGCAGTGAGACAGAAGCACAGGGGAGCGATCACATCCAGCGCGGGGGAGAAATGAACCCAGTGTAGTGTAGAGATTGAGTCCAGTGTGGGGAGAGATCGGTCCCTCATGGGAAAGTCCAGCGTGGAGCAACTGCAGGCCGATGGCTAAAGGAGGACGGTAATGCTGACCTTCAAAATGTAATTTATTTATTTTACTTTATAATAAGAACTGTAATCATGAACTTTTACCTTGTTTGTTTATTTTTCTACTTTGTATCTAAGATTTTGTACCTCAGTACCCTTGTACCAAAGACGGAACCAAGAATGGAGACTTTGTACACTTTTCATTGTATTCCTGTGTTCTTGGACTTTAGTACATGTGACAATAAAACCTAATTCTAATTCTAATTCTAATCCTAATTAAAAGTATGTAACCTCACATTTTCCCACATTATATTCCAACTGCCATGATTTTGTCCACTTGCTTAACCTATCTGTATTCTTCTGCAACCTGTTTGTGTCATTTTCACCACTTGCCTTCCCAACTATTTTTGTGTCCTCTGCAAATTTGGATATAGAACATTCACTTGCCTCATCCAAGTCATTCATATAGGAAATAATTGTGGCCCCCAGCACTCTTCCTAAAGGCATTCCTCTGTGTGTCAGCAAGACTGATTTTGGTAAGAACTTAAGTTAGAAAATAACTATAGTGTTGTCATAATCCTTGACTTTGTGTTCTGAACAAGGAGTATCAAAAATCTACAGCCTTCTCAGGACAGTTGGCAATAACTGGCACCAGTCTCGCTAACAATATATACCAGAGAAGGAGTTTGAAATAAAGTTGTTGAAAAGGGAAAGATGTCACTGCCTAAAGAGTGAAAATTATGTAAAATTACTCATACTAACTCGATTATTCAAAAGCTGAAAGAAAATAAGGTCAAGACAACAAAACAGAGGTTTAGTAGATTTTAAAAAAAGGTGTAACTGAGGTTTGAGTACTGCATTCTGTGGGTGGGTTCAACCCTTTTGATGCAGAACAGCACGGTGTTTGGCGTTTGAAAAGCATTACTCGATCACACCATTGGATTTACATTACTAGTACGTAATTCAATTTAAAAAGAAACTGCTTCAGATTCTTTTTAAATAGCCTGCCCGATGCTTATTAAAAGTTATCATTTATCACGATCTTTTTAAAAAAAACTATAAATTTACATTTTTCTTAAGATTTTACTTCGCGATCTTTAATTTTAATGGAGCAGTACTGTCGGACGATTGTTAAAGGAATGCGTTAATGCAAACTAAGGTAATCTTCATTCACTCTCAGAGGGTAATAAGATAGTGAAGCTTTTTATCTTTGGAAGAGATTGCGCCGGGCAGAATACTGTTCACATTTACGAAGTTCGATTTACGTGAGTTAAATTTGCATTTGTGGCGTAAGAAATATTGTTATATAAACAATGAAAAATAAATATCGTGGGTACAAGTTCGAGCCCTCTTTAAAGTAGCGTGCGTTTTGTCTCCTTATTACTGTAAAGGGGACCCGGGTTGCTAATTTACTAGCTATTGGTCATCTGCTAACTGTGGATTGGGAACGATAATTTGGCAGGGCGATTTTAAGGAGTCGTCGCCTCCCTGAAAAAAAGGGCATTTGGCAAATAGATTTCGTTAATTTGATATACACACTTGTGTCAACTATTCTGAAGAACACTCCGTACCTGATCGTGAAAGTGAGCGGTACGAAATTAAAACCCTGACCACTTTACATTTCAAAAGAATAATTTTAATTACAACCTCCATTTGCAAATGATGGAGAAAACTAGGTGGACCAGACCTGCTTTCACGTTGTCGTAGTGATGGACAGCCATTGCCACAGGAGGCAGAATTCATCAGAGATCTATTTTTTAATCAAAATTTAACATTTGACCTTGTTATGAACAGCTAATATGCCGAGTAATTGTTTTCGATATTTAAGACATTGCTGAAACATTATTATCTTGCATAAGAACCGAAAGAACTGCGGACACCGTAAATCAGGAACAAAGGCAGAAGAGATAGAAGTTGCCGGAAAAGCTCAGCAGGTCTGGCAGCATCTGTGAAGGAAAAAAAGTTAACGTTTCGGGTCCGCTGACCCTTCCTCAGAACATCTTGCCCTTGGAAACATGGTTCCAAAGTTTGTTAAACGTTTCCTGTTATTAATTATTTGCCCGCATTCGAACTTTCCAAGTGCACCCTAAAGAATTACCTTAAATTGGGAACAAATTAAGCATCCCCTTGCCTTGGCCGACGTGGAGCATTTGTCACTGGCTGGCCTCGCTGTCTAGGTGGTCGGAGGAGCTTTACCATCCAGCGCAGTCCACGAACAGCAACTGCATGTTTGAGAGGTCGCTGAAACTCTCCTGTCTCTTGAATAACAGCGTTCACAATCCGCGCGGTGGCGCAACAAGCTCACGTCCAGTCATCTGAGATTTTGGGGAATTCATTAACAAGGGAGCGAGGCAAAGAGGTAACAGAGCTCGGAAGATTTACTGCGAAGCGCTATATTTTGTCAATGACGACACATGCACCTATAGCCAGCCACTGAACTGTGATAAACATTTATGTTGTCGGAGTATTGAGCATAGCAATAAAACCGCAGCACGTTTTTGGACATTTTATTCTTGTTTTGGAGGTGAACGTTGTGCCGACAGTCTTTATCCGATTTAAAATGAGTGTAGGACTAATGTTCAACCGACCCGTCAACATTGTACTTTCGTGAGAATAAGAGGGTGAAGCGCTGGATCGTTTCAAAACGGACGGGGGTACATGGTTTTGCGATCTTGCCTGCTTCATAAACAGAGCTTGGGACAACCTCGGTGAGTACTTGCAGATAACCGCTGAACGTCAGGCAGGGTGTGCAGGTGAGGAGTTGTAGGAACCGCAATATGAACGGCTATCTGGGGCAGACTGCACCGTCCTCACAGGCTCAAAACTCCCTGCATCGTGGCGACTAGAAAGTTGCTGAACATTTTTTTGGGGGAATGGTAGACGTGGAGTAACTATTGACTTTAAATTACGAATTCCTGGCGGGAGAACAAAACCCAAAATGCTGCACACATTGGAAATCTGTTCTGGCGGACAATCGTGGAACTTTAAATTTAACCCTGGCATCCTTTCTCTACGCGCGCTGCCTGACCGGCTGAGTGTTTCCAGCATGCTCTGTACCTCATCCCATTATAATGATTCTGGCTGTAAATGCGATGCACCAGTGATCACACTTGCAATGAGACTCGGGAGTGTAGTGAATGCTTAATAATTTGAGAATGACATTCACACTAGTTGTGTGGCTATTTAAAGGTGACATTATTTGCTTCATTTCTGATCTCTTTAAATTTCCAAGGAACGTTAAATGGATGGCGGGGTGCAGGATATGCGGATTTTGTAACTCTGGAGGCACGGACAGCTTGAAGTGAGAAGTCCCGTCAGAGAAGCTGTTGAAAAAAACGCAAAATTCTCATCCCCCTACTGTGTAAAGTAGATTTACACGCTCTCCACGATACCAGGGAGGACAGTTAAGCAGGAATACCTACAGGAGATTGATCATTTGGTAGTATGCAATGCAAGTGCATTGCAGAATTTTGCACCTCTGCAACAGGGGACGGGGCCATGTTGAGAGTTGCTCTTTTTCGGGACATTGAGGTAAAGATGGTTAACTGCGACACATCATGGAGCTAAAGTTAAACCTAACTCGGGAGAAAGGGCATTGATCAAAGCTAAGACCAGGTGGAGATGGATTGAAGGTAGGCCCTTTCTTTGGTCGGGAGACGAGATATTGCCATGACCGCCCTGTGGTCGGCGGGTTCCCTGTGATTTGCGGGAACGGGTCTAAGTGTGACACAGGAGGACGGGTGTACACTGTATCCGAGGGCTCCTTTCTTTTTGGGGGTGTGGGGAATGAGGCTGAACACCACCACCATGGATGGCAGCTCGCTGGCTGCTGAGCAGGACTCCTCTTTCCGAGTGTTCACGGGCTGCTTCCTCTCGCTGCTGATCCTCTCCACGCTGCTTGGGAACACCCTGGTCTGCGTGGCGGTCATCCGCTTTCGCCACCTGCGGACGAAGGTCACCAACTTCTTTGTGATCTCGCTGGCCGTCTCCGACCTGTTGGTGGCGGTGTTGGTGATGCCCTGGAAGGCGGTGAGCGAGATCGCGGGCTTCTGGCCCTTCGGCTCCTTCTGCAACGTGTGGGTGGCCTTCGACATCATGTGCTCCACTGCCTCGATCCTCAACCTGTGCGTGATCAGCGTGGACAGATACTGGGCCATCTCCAGCCCCTTCCGCTACGAGCGGAAAATGACACCCAAAGTGGCTTTCGTGATGATCAGCGCGGCGTGGAGCCTTTCGCTGCTGATCTCCTTCATCCCTGTTCAGCTCGATTGGCACAAGGCGAGGGCCCCGAATGGGCTACATGGCAATGCCAGCTCCCAGCGCCTAGGGGACAACTGCGACTCCAGCCTCAACAGGACGTATGCCATCTCCTCGTCCCTCATCAGCTTCTACATCCCCGTGGCCATTATGATTGTCACCTACACCCGCATCTACCGGATCGCCCAGAAACAGATCCGGCGTATCTCGGCCCTGGAGAGAGCCGCGGTGCACGCCAAAAACTGCCAGAGTAACCGAAGCAGCGCCAGCACCGCTGACGTCCAGCCCGAGAGCTCCTTCAAGATGTCCTTCAAGCGGGAGACCAAAGTGCTCAAGACCCTGTCGGTGATCATGGGCGTCTTCGTGTGCTGCTGGCTGCCCTTCTTCATCCTCAATTGCATGGTGCCGTTCTGTGAGAGTCACGCCAGTCCGCCGCCCCTGCCCTGTGTCAGCGGCAGCACCTTCGATGTCTTTGTCTGGTTCGGCTGGGCCAACTCCTCCCTCAACCCCATCATCTATGCCTTCAATGCTGACTTCCGCAAAGCTTTCTCCACCCTGCTGGGCTGCGACACTCTGTGCGCCAGCAACGCGGTGGAGACGGTCACCATCCACAACGGAGTATCCTCGTACCATCCCGGGCCATCCCTGGATAAAGCGGAGAACAGTGTCTACCTGATCCCCCATTCGGTGCCCTGCCCTCCAGACAGCCCGACAGACCCCAACCGCTGCGCAAAGCTGTCGCCCATTTCCCAGCACGGGGCGGTCAGCCTTCTGTCCAGCAATGGGGACTATGAGACAGACGTGTCCTTGGAAAAGATCATTCCCATTACCCAAAACGGCCAACACAATACCTGACCGCACCGGAAAAAAAGTTGCTTTTCAATGTAGTAGAGCCAACATACATGCCAGCTAGTGTCAAACGTCTTAAACTCGGTTTGCCCATTACTAACAAAACTGTAGTTACTTGAACTTCAAGTTACATATAGCAGAGTCCTTCATTTACCCCTATTTAATATTGGACTTGTAATGAAATTAACTGAGAAAGGTTCTGTAATTCCTTCTGGATAGATGGCATTCATTCCTACATTCAGTATTGAAGCCCATACAGTACAGAGGCTACAAAACAGCAGTCCTATTTTGTAATATGACCTGCGACTATGTTGGAACAGAAGCCGGCTTCATGCACAGCTGATGACTGTGAAACAGGGGGTGAATGTGGCCCAGTAATCTGTGTGGAATATTGCTGCAGCCTTTAAAATGATTTGCAAAACATTCATTAGAACCGTACCCATGAGATGGAGTTTTAATACATTTTTGTTACCTGTTAATTCCCAGTTGCACCCATGTTGTAATTGTAAGATTGACAACAAACATTGAGAGAGTCCTGTCTTCAACTCAATACTAAACAATCCCAACCTGAAAAACTAGTAAGAATTGGGATTATGGTCTGCCTTTGCTGGCGCCACCTTTAAGTTCCAGTGACATTCCCTGCTGCAGAAAAGACATACAATTTCCCTGTAGTCACAATGGGACGGGAATGATATGGGAAGGCTCATGACGCTATCAATTTCCAAAGTTTGAGAACTGTATTCAAAATAGAACCATTTATTAACTGATAGAACATCCTAACTTGTAATGGTATACAGTAAATGTGGGGCTGTAACTTAGTACTTAGATTTCTTCCCCCCTGAAAAAAAACTCAATGGATTCCAACATGCTGAAACGCGGGTGAGTTGTATTGTCAGACAGTAAAGAGTTTCCTCGTTATTTGTTGAGAACTAAACTAACTGCACATATCTGTGTGTCGTATGTTCTGTGCTTATTCCTCTACTGAAATGCTGTCACACCCGTTCTAATTTTATATGTTCTTGTTCTATGTACTGATCATTTATGAAAATTGTATATGGTGTGTATTTTCAAAACGGCAGTGATTGCCCTTCAATCAATTATCTTAACCATCCCCCAACCCTTTCCGTTATTGATATATTTCCTCTCTTCTCCCCATGCCCACTTCCTTTTGTTTCTTGTATTGACAAACCGGTAATGGTACATGGAAACTGTCCATTGCGTGCTGTTTGTTACGGTACTGTGCACAAGTGTGAAAGCTTGGAAAATTGTGTCATGTATGGTTTGTCTTCTTTGCTTACCTCAGAACTAGCTAATTTGAAAAAAAAGGTCACTCTGTGCCTGTGTCATTCTAACCTGAACTCTCAATTAATCCTGCACCATGCTGAACTGAGAAACAAACATGGATCAGATGCCAAAAGCCTGGTGTTTTCAGTTTTCTGATCACTGAGACTGTTCTGTCAAAGGACCGAGCAATTCAGATACCGATAGTGAATGTACAACTGAATGTCATGTAATTAAATGTTCAGTTCGATAATGTACAGTGATGCTGATCATGTTGCTCCTGTTAAAGTGAATGTCCTGGAATTTGTTTTCATTTACAGGTGTTGGGAATGTGTAAGCTATTCTAGTGGCAGTAGCTGAACAATGTACAGTCCTGTGGTATAGGCCTGTCACATTAGCTTTCAATATTCATTGCCAGTAGACCAAAAAAAAACTTGTAAAATCTATTGTATGGATTGGGTACCTGTCATGTGGATGAAACAGAAAATTGGATCCAGAGGATGCCTTCTCTGCAGGCATTAATTACCGCTGCAGTGGAGGATCAGATATAAACATCAAGTAATAGCTGAACGCCACAGCTTCTATTCATCCATTTTGCAATTTGCAAGCTAGATTAAGCATAATTAGATGTAATGTTCAAAAACTTTGCAAAATCATCTTTGTAAGAATTAGAAGCGTTGATAGGTCTGACAGCATCTGTGGAGTTAGAAACCGAGTTAATATTAGAGGTTGGTGACCATTTATCAGTAATGACATAAGTTGGTAGTTGGATCTAGTTGAGAAGGGGAAGGAACAAGTCGGGTTATGTTATGAGACGTTCTAGGATGGGGGTGGCAAGTGTTTTGGGCTGGTAGCAGTCAGGTTGGTTTGGGAGAGAATTAAAGGCTCCAGTGGGGATTTGGACAAAGAAATTGCATCAGATGGGAAAGGGTGGGGGCAGGGTGGATTTAGAGGTCTGGGAGGAGAGTTGGAAGTCAGATGGTGTTTGAAGACTTGAAGAGTTGGGTGATGGAGGGTGTTGGGGGAGTCAATTGTTCAGTGAGCAGTAGGGGCTGGGATGGGGATTCAGATGTATCGTTATTCAGAAGTGGCACACTTTTAATCTATCTAATATTTCCTTGGTAACTGTCCAAGTTAGATCTCTCCAAATGTGCAGGGAGATGGAGAATTGTTTTCCTGAAGTTTAAGCTTCCAGGGATTCCTGTCATCAGTGCATGGAGACTTTCAACTATCTGAAGACTGGAAGGAAGATTTGGACCATAAAAACATCCAAAGGCACATCATAAAAGTATTAAAAAACAAAATTTGATGTTGAGCCATATAATGAGATAAAATGGCAGATGAGAGAAAGCTTGGTCAAAGAGCTGGTTACGATGTGATTTAAAGGAGGAAAGAGAGGTAAAATAGCAGAGAAATTTAACAAAGAATTTCATGATTTGAGATTTTGGCAGTTGAAGGCGCAGTCACCAATGATAGAGTGATTTAAATCAGGAATAATCAAGAGTCTGGAAATAGAGGAGAGCAGATATCAAAGGACTGTGCGGGAAGTTACAAAGATAGGGATGATGTTGGGAGCAAAAATAGGTGGTAATGTCACAAGTAAAGAGAACAGGATCAGGAGGAGGTATAAATAGTTATAACAGAATTGTTATAGCAGAATGGTTATAACCAGTATCTGCTGACTAAGTAAATGTGAAGGGTGGAATATTCAGAACTCATTGTTGAGGTTGCAAGCCTGAAAAGTGCCTAGTTTGTAATGAGATGCTACTCCTCGAGTTTACATTGAGCTAATCTCCTTCCACCATTCTCTCAGGTTGAACTTGGACATTGTACTCAAGCCCACTGACAAGAGAGACATCATTGTTGTTTGGTGAACAGTGGAATTGGAAATGGAAACTCCAACACTTTTCCCCTCCTCCTGAATCACAATCCTTCTGCTGATCAGCTATCAATTATTCCCAAACACCTCATGTTCACTGAAGGTATTGTGTGACAGCTACCAACCTTTTGATTCCCAGCTCAGACAGGGTCCATTTCAGATATGTTATACTACTTTAACATTTCCAGTTTATAAGCCCTGTATTCTCATCCTCTATTTCCCATACAACCATCCCCTGACATGACAGTTCACAGCCCCCTCTGCTTCTCCCTTGAACAAAGACCTAAGCAGTCCCTGTCCACCTTCTCTTGGTAGTCCTGCTCTTTTAACTCCACTCACCTCCTTCAAATAATAGATATTGCTATGAGTATTCATATGATCCCTGGTTCTGCCTGACATTCTGTGGGATATATGGATTTGTTCCAGTTGGACATAGTTTGCCTCCTTAACACTTTTTCCTGTATATTGAAAATTATATTGGTTCACTTCCAGATTACCTCCTGAATTGGATAATTTATTTTACTCCCAGTTTTGTCATCTTATGGTTCATCTCTGTTTCTTCCATTTCCTTCCTCAACTTCTTTATCTCCATAGCTGGAGATAGGCTGTCTACCAATATTAATTGAAAGTTCACTGACTCTCACAGCTACCTTGTTTACACTTTTTCCCAGCTCCCCTCCCTTTAAACATTCTATTCTATCAGTTTCTGTCTCCATCACATCTGTAATGATATTGCTATTTTACACACCAATGCATTCAAAATATCTTCTTAATTTAGGATGGTTGGCAGAGCACCCAATTCTACCTGTTCTCTTACTCTCACCCTTTCTCCTACTAACAGTATTTTCTGACCTTTATTTTGCTGCTAACAATACTTCACTTTTTCTCAAATGTTACCACTCCCTTTGTATTTTGTTTTATAATGCCTTTGATCTCCAATCTGTTTCACTCTCTAATCTTTCCTGGAGTGTCATCATTTTTTCATTCACCCCTCCCCCTTTTTAATGAGAACAAACGATGTCGGAGCCATTTGGTTGGTCGAGTCTACTCCACCATTCAGTGAGATCGTGGAGAGACCATGGCAGATCTGATAATCCTCAACTCTACTTTCCTATCTATTCCACACATCCCTTGATTCCATTACTGTCTGAGAGTTTGCTGTCTCAGCCTTGAATATTCTTAATGACTCAGCCTTGACTGCACTCTGAAATAAAGAATTCCATAAAATCACGACCCTCAGAGGAGGAACTCCTCTTCATCTCTGTCAAAAATGGGTGATCCCCTTATTCTGATCTCCCAAAAAAGGAAAGATCTCTGAATCTATCCTGTCAAGCTTTTTCAGAATCTTATGTGCTTCAATAAGGTCTTCACATTTTTCTAAATTACAATGAGTTCAAGACCAATCTACTCAACTTCTCTTCATTAGAAAATCTCTCTATACCTCAAATCATCCGAATGAATCTTCTCTGGATTTCCTCCAATGCCTGTATATCTTTCCTTATGTAAGAGGCCCAAAATTGTTCAGATTATTGTAGGTGTGGTCTTACTAGTGCCAAACTAGTATAGTGAGGTTGTTGACTCGCTCGCTGAGCTGGCTTGTTCTCGTTCAGATGTTTCATCACCATGCTAGGTGACATCATCAGTGGAGCTTCCGATGAAGTGATGTTATTCTACTCCGCTTGGAATTTATACTGTCTGGTCCGTTATGGTGAATAGTGTCATTTCCAGTTTTGATCTATATGGGTTTGTATATGGGGTCCAATTCTGTATGTTTGTTGATTGCATTACGGGTGGAGAACCATGCCTCTAGGAATTGCTGTGCGTGTCTGTGTTTGGCTTGGGCTACTATGGTTTTTCTATGGAATTAAATGGGACTTCCTACAGGCATGGTTCTCCACTCGTAATGCAATCATCAAACATGTAGAATTGGATCCCATATACAAACCCATGCAGATCAAAACTGGAACTGACACTACTGACCATAACGGACCAGACAGTATAAATTCCAAGCAGAGTAGAATAACATCGCTTCATCGGAGGCTCTACTGATGATGTCACCTAGCATGGTGATGAAATGTCTGGACAAGAATAAGCCAGCTTGGCGAGCAAATCAACAACGTCACCCACAACCTGAGCTAAAGATTTTTGCCAAAACTTTAAAAACTAGTATAGTTTTAACAAGACCTCCCCTTTCTTTATGCTTCATTCCCTTTGAAATAAAGGCCAACAGATCATTTGCCTTCCCTACTACCTACTGAACTTGGATGCTGGCATTTGAATATTCATGCAGAATAACTCCCAAACCCCTCTGTGCTGCGACTTTATGTAGTCTCTCTCCATTTAAATAACATTCAGCTCTCCTATTCTTCCTGCCAAAGTGCATCACCTCAAATTTTCCCACATTATATTCCATCTTCCAAGTTTTTGCCCACTCATCTAACCTGTCTATATCCCTCTGACATTTTGCGTCATCCTCGCTACTTCCCATCTATTCATCAGCATAAAGCTCATTACACTTCTACCTCTACATTTGAAGAAGAGTCATATTGGACTGAAAACATTCGCTGTTTGTATCTCCACACATGCTATCAAACCTGCTGAGTTAAGTATTTGCTGTTTTTCTTGCAAATCTCCAGTATTTGCAGTATTTTGTATTTATTTTGGTATTTTGTTTGGGCTTATTCAAACTTTTATAATCGCTGCTCACAAACTAGCCTCCTTCACAGATGGGGAGGCCAAATGCAGATTGGGTTAGACCTTTCTGAATACCTGTGTTTACTCCTCAAATGTGATCCTGAACATTTGGTCATTTGCTGCTTTAATCTAATCTCAGTCTGAACTTTCTGTCTTCAGCTTTCTACGCTGTTCTGTTGAAACTTGAAGTAAGACCACAGGGCAGCATCCCATTTTTCAGTAGGTACTTCACAGTTCTGTAGTCTCAAGACTGAGTTGAATAGCTACCACTCAGGTTTCTCAGACAGAATATGCAATTAAAACATGAATAAAGTACTGTGATTCCTGTGAACCCGAAATAAAACCAGAAAAATGCTGGATAAGTTCAGCAGACTGGCAGCATTTGTGGAGAAAGAAATGGTTAATATCCCTTCGTAAAATTAGTTCTGACGAAGGGTCGTTGACCTAAAACGTTAGGTTTTTGTTTTTCCATTTATACTGATAATAGTTCTGCTGTTGCAACTTACATTCCTTTTAGATTCACCCTTTGTTTCTTGTGACGTTACTATCCTCATCTGACTGGTTGATCCTTCATTTAATTGTGTATGTCTCACACCCTATCACAGTTGATTCTCTTTACTCTTTCCTTGTCTTTCCAGTTGTCCCTTTTCTCCAACTCTCACAACTACGTTACCTTTTCTCTGACTTTGTGCTTTCGTAAATACTTTTAAATCTTTAGCTTCTTCCAGTTTGGATGAAAGGTCACTCAATTAAGGGATTAATCCTCTTATTCTCTTCACAGATTTTTCCTGGCCTCTGAAGTATTTCCAGCATTTTATAGATTTGGTTTCTTTCCATTAGAGGTCACTGCAGTGTAGTATAGATGAGGAATCCGAGTTGATATTTTCCCTTCCTACTTCAGGTCTGCTGAGACCTATTTTAGAGCTCCAGCTGTTACCCTGACTTTGATCGTCTCATTCTTGGAAATCAAAGTTGTGACTTTCTTGTTTACTTGGCTTAGTGCTGCACCAGGTGGTGCTTTTACTGGATGGGACAACACAGGAGCTTCAAACAAAAAGATTCTATTTTTAGTTAGGAACAAATTACTGCAGATGCTGGAATCTGTACTGAAAACAACAAATACTGGAGATAAAAGGTACTGCAGATGCTGGAGAATCCGAGATAACAAGCATGGGGCTGGATGAACACAGCAGGTCAAGCAGCATCATAGGAGCAGGAAAACTTGACGTTTCGGGCCTAAACCCTTCATCAGAAATGGGGGAGGGGAAGAGGGTTAG
>JAHRHZ010000289.1:1856294-1874829 GCA_024137785.1 Ginglymostoma cirratum | reverse complement strand
TCCCAAGCCTCCGCTTGGTTTCCCCGATGTAGAGGAAGCCACAACGGGTACAGCGGATGCAGTATACCACATTGGCAGATGTGCAGGTGAACCTCTGCCTGATGTGGAATGTCTTCTTGGGGCCTGGGATTGGGGTGAGGGAGGAGGTATGGGGGCAGGTGTAGCACTTCCTGCGGTTACAAGGAAAAGTGCCGGGTGTGGTGGGGCTGGAGGGGAGTGTGGCGCGGACAAGGGAGTCGCGGAGGGAGTGGTCCCTCCGGGAGGCAGATAAGGGTGGGGAGGGAAAGATGTCTTTGGTGGTGGGGTCTGACTGTAGATGGCGGAAGTGTCGGAGGATGATGCGTTGGATCCGGAGGTTGGTGGGGTGGTATGTGAGGACGAGGGGGATTCTTTTTTGATTATTGTTGCGGGGACGGGGCGTGAGGGATGTGTTCCGGGAAATGCGGGAGACACGGTCGAGGGCGTTCTCGACCACTGTAGGGGGGAAGTTGCGGTCCTTGAAGAATGAGGACATTTGAGATGTGCGGGATTGGAAAGTCTCATCCTGGGAACAGATGCGGCGGAGGCGAAGGAATTCTGCAGGTCAGACAGCATCCACTGGAGAGAGAGCAAGTTAACATTTTGAGTCTAGATGACCCTTCATTGGAGCTGAAGTGGAGGGGACAGCATTTATGCTATAGTTTGGAGGGGTGGGGAGTGGGGGTAGTGGATGTAGCGTGCTGGTGGAGAAGAGACATTGATAGTTCACTTTAAATGATTAGAATGTGAGAATGACAGAACAATGGTGACTCTCCTGCCAGACTTGAAAGGACAGTAACTGGGATGGGGGAATGTGGTGAGGGGAGATCATGATAACAAGCTAAAGGAAAGGGAAAAATTGGTTTACAGATTAAAGGTTTTGAACTCAATATTAAGCCCAGAAGGCTGTAAAGTGCCTTGTCTGAGGTGAGATGTTGTTGCTCCAGTTTGCACTGTGATTCAGTGGAACACTGCAGCATGCTGAGGACGGACATGCGGGCATGCGAGCAGGGCGCTGTGTTAAAATTTTTATGTAAGTTTTGATGACTTTTGTTTAAACATTCAGAACTAAAGACACCAACAAATGGGATAGCTGAGGACCCAGTTATACAAAGGTGATTGACTATCTAAAGGCTATACATTACTCTTGAAAAATTATCCTTGGTTAATTATTATAGTTCTATGGGTATTAAATTAGCAAACTTTTACTGCTGTACTTTAAGGTTTAGTAATTCCTCGTGTCTAAAGTGACCGCATCTTGTGCACATCAATTGGTAATTAAACAAATTGTAAAAAGGCAAAAAGAAAGGCAAAAATGATATTTTTGTTACATTGGAATTCATAGTTCCAATTCATCTAATTTTGATTCTCCTTTAAACCAGTAACCTGAAAAGATTTCCTATCATTATGAATTGCATTGAACACGTTAGAGCTAATTTTAACTTCCTGCTCCAAAATGTGCAAAACTGGCATCAGGTTTCTTAGTGTCCTATTCATGCAATCACACTGCTAAGTCTTTTGAAGGTCGGTTAGAATTTCCTCCTTTTTCAGATGGTAAGTCATTGGTAGTATATATTTACATGCTGTATTCCAAGTGGGCAGAGGATGTATTGTACATGTGCAGGAAATTTTAAAAAATAATTCTGTTGGCCCAGGAAGGACCAGGGCATCCACAAAAAATAGCTTTGAGCTGTTGTCAACCAAGTTCCTTTGGATTTATATTCAATACTTTAGAATCCAACTACCCAACCCCCCAATCAGTTTTAACTTACAGTGGGGTGTCCATTTAATGCCCACACTCACTGGCAAAATATAAATTGGTTGAGATTCGTATGCATCGTGAATAGTCTGTTGGATAGGTATATTTCACCATTTTCCTATATAACTGGTCCTACTGTCGCAGTAAAACTCAACATTTTTATTTGAGTCATCCCTCATGGTAAACTAGCAAATCTAGACATGCCACAGTGTTCCTGCATGTCACAGTGCACCTGGGAAAAGGGCTAGTTTAGATTGAGGCCCTCTTTGTGTGTAAGAATGTATACACAACCTTCTCGTTGTTACTTTTTTTGATCTTTAAGTTCAACATTGAGCACAGATCACACTATCAAAGGTTTGGAAAATGAATGGTTGAATTGACAACATGAAGGAGTTGAGTTGAAGCATTCTGGGTTAATGACTACACTTCCACTGATGTTAATTCAGCTTTAGAATATTACTGAGCTCAATAACCCCTTCAGGCTAATTTCCATTAGCATTCATGGTATGGTTAATAATATTGACCAGTCAACGGAGCCTGGAGATAAAATAAATGATAATTTACTGAATTTTTAAAAAATTGTTCCAGTAATTCTATAATATCAGTATCTTTTTTTCCTGCTTCCTTGTTGTCAAAAAGAATCATACGTATATTGTAGGGAGCTTGGGCACATTCTGAGCATAACGATGTGAAAGGATTGAAATGACAAAAGTGGTCACCAACCCAGTATGTTCCAGTGCTTGTGCAATACCAGTCATGTGTGTTTATTTGTCCTCTTTAAGCTTGAGGAACTTGTCCAGCTATTTAATCAGTTAAAAAGGTGATAAAACAATAAAAACTAAAATGTTAACATTAACTTCAATTCTCTATGTCCATATATTTTCAAAAAGTGATCATGATTCATGTAATGATAATATGATTACTTTTTTATACTGTTTACAATTGCATTGAAGTGCTTTTAACAGTAATTGTAAAATGTAAGTGCTTGCATATCACCCCTGAGTGGCCACTGATGACAAACTGTTGGGACAGAATGAAAATCATCTGGATGCAACCAAACTAATGACTTGAATCATCGAAAGAGAACTGATCAATTTTAATCCAGCTGCTCACCAATATCAGATATAATAGTATGTAGAAAAGAAAGAAAGACATGCATTCACAGAAGAGTCAATCACTTCTTTCAAAAACATCTTGTTAGACTTTGCATGCAGTAACTATCATTATGAAAGCAAACAAACACATTTAAGAAGAAATAAAAGGTGTCATGATGAATGACCAGTTACTTTGTTTCGGGTGGTGATGATTGCAGGAATATTTTGAATTTACTCAGCTAATTAGACTATATGCTGGAGACCATACACAACAGATAATATTTCATAGATTAAAAACCGAAAGAACTGCGGATGCTGTAAATCGGGAACTAAAACAAAGTTGCTGGAAAAGCTCAGCAAGTCTGGCAGCATCTGTGAAGGAAAAAACAGAGTTAATGTTTCGGGTCCGTGACCCTTCCTCAGAACTCAGAAGGGTCACCGGACCCAAAACGTTAACTCTGTTTTTAGCTTCACAGATGCTGCCAGACCTGCTGAGCTTTTCCAGCAACTTTGTTTTTGTTCAATGTTTCATAGATTATCTAACCAACTTGCTTTTTCCTCAGAATAAAAGTACCAAGAATCAAATAAATTGTAAGTTATGGCAATCTAGAAGAAAAATAACCTACTAGCAATGCACAGCAAGTTCATCATTATTTGAATAACGGAAAGCTAGGCTAATGTTTTTGTTCAAATCTTCAATATTTTGACTTTTAAAATAGATACATTTCTTTTTCTTAGTTCCAGTATATTTTGTTAGCACACAGGTTGTACCTGATTCTTAACATTGATTAGAAATTGAGTAAGCAATATTGAATCTGCTTTCCTGGTACAAGTTGTGAAAAGATGCTATCTAATGACGTTGGCTTGGATTTTGCAGTCAGTAGTGAAGGACTGATGCTTGCTACTTACCTTGGGAATAGAATAGAGTAGAAATTTATTGTCACACGTATTTTTACATGAAAAATACAGTGAAAAGTTTTATAAGTCATCCCACCACGGAGCCTTCATCAATGACAGAAGTTATACATAACAATAAAGGAAGTAAAATTAAGACAAAGTTTATCACAGCTAAGTTAATGGTTTCTGGTCTTGGGGAAAGTTGATTTAGGAATGATGGAATGCTCTGAAGATGCAGCCGGGTCGAGACCACCACGCCAGGCCACTGATACTAGACTGGAAGCCTCCGCCAAAGAAGACCGACACTGCTAGACCGACACTGCCACTTGTGGACCAGACCGCCTGCCAGGCTGCTGGAATGCCTGAATGCTAAAGACGCAGGAGACCTCTACATGGGAACAAGACCAACACGTTGGGACAAGATGGCTACGCTGAGAGAAGATTGCCATGCCTGTAGAACATTGCCACACCAGAAACTACCACACAGGGACACGACCACACCAGGAGACTGCCACATAGGGAGACCGCCATGCTGGGCTGTGAGCACTTTTTGGCTCTTTCAATCGCCCGGGCCTAGTTGCGGACCTGGACCCTCAGCCCAGCCTGTGAGTCCGGGCAGGGGATTTAGCCTGGGACCAGTTCCTCGCTCATCAGGAGATCCCAGGCTGGGGTGGAACCGTGTTCAGCTCATTCTGTTGTTGCTGCTGCTACGGCTGGAAGATTAAAAGAAAATGAAGAAGAAGAAAAGAAAAAAAAGAGCGAAAGTTTAAAATGTAGAAAGGGAAAAAAGGGAAAGAAAGCTCACGGGATTAGACAAACCCCAGGCACAAAATCCTACTCTGCCACCATCTTAAGGATTTAGCAGGCCCCATGAGACATTGGATCTGGCACCATCTATTTGAGATTTGTAGTGTCCAGCAAAAGTGAAGTCATTGGGAAGGCTTACCAGCCTGTAAGATTGAAGAACTCTACAAGATAGCAAACCAACCGTAGATTATAATTCATATTTTAACCATTTTACATAAATCAAAATCAAGACTAGGACATATGCATAGACTGAAAGTAGAAAATGAATTACCATAAACTTTAAAAAAAAACCCTCTTTTTGATATATAAATTATTCAGTTTTAAAATGTTATTGTGAAGCAATGATATTTTACACTTCCAACATTAGTTTTTCAAGGTGGGAGAGATTGTTCAACATAATTATTCATAGCATCATATAGGAATAAAGGCACAGAAACAGGCCGTTCAGGCTAACCAGTCCATCCTAGTGTTGCTGCTCCACTCAAGCCTCCGCCCATCATTTTTCATCTAAATCTACCATTGAGGCACATGCCTCATATGCCTCCCTTAGAGACATCAACCACACTGTGTGATACTATGTTCCACATTTTTATTGCTGGTGGGGTGAAAAAGTTCTCCAGAATTTCCTATTGGATTTATTGGGGATTATCATATATTAATGACCTTTAGTTATGCTCTTCTCCACATGAGGAATCATTCTCTTTGTCTCCACTCTATCAAAACATTCGTAATTTTAAATTTCTCTCTTTAGTCAACCTTCAGCTTTCTACCTTTCAAGAAACAGGAGGCCCACACTGTCAATCCTTTCTTGATATGTATGCCTACATAGTTCTAGCATCAACCATGTTAGTCTTCTGTTGTACATTTTCTAGTATATCTATACTCTTTTCATAACCTGGTGAGTTGAACTGCATGCAGTACTCTTAAGTGCAGTCTGACTGAGGTTCAATGCAAGTTTAGCATAACTTCTCTTGTTTTAAATTTTATTGTGCTAGAAATAAAGCTTAGTGCTTGATTTGATTTTTGTTGTATAGTCTTGCTAACCTGTGGCACAAGTTTTAGTGATTAATGATTTGTATTCAAGATCCCTTTGTTCCTGTACTCCCAACCGACCTTCAAGCAATTAGCTTCTAATGAAAGCATACAACCTCATATACTTCATTTGCCAGTTATTTGTTCATTCTGCAAGCTTATTAATAGCCTCCTGTAGTTTGTTGTAGTTGTCCTCAGTATTGACTATCCCCATCACACAACTTTTTTGTTTTCAGTTTTATACATCACACTGTAAAATCATTGAGCCCTGTAAGTTTCTGTGTCATGCCAGCCACATTTTCTGGGTCATTGATGCTCTGAAAAATATTGAGTCAGAGGTAACTGTAATTGCTGAATTGGTGTGCCCGCCATTCATTAGACCTGTCCTTGCCACTTTAAGTTTTGTGACCTTTTGTACTGGAAGTTGCTGTAAGTTATGGCTCCAAACAGTTAAGAGCTGCCTATAGGACACCTGCAACATGTGTGAAAAGGACAAGCATGTGTGTGACTGGCTGCCTAACAAATCGTATTCAAGTAGTGTTAATGACTAGTACAAAGTTTGAATGAGCTAGTGAGAGTTAGATCAACTAGTGCGATGCCAAACGCAATTCTGAAAGTGAAATAAAGGGAAGAAAAAATAGAAAGAAAGTAAACAGAGATTTTATTCTAAATTTTCAATACTTGTCAAAGAAGGCATAAGGCTTCATTACTGCAAAAATTGTTTTTCTGGAGCTGAGAAGTTGCTTGACAGTGATTAAAATTTAGGATGGTGTTGAAAATTGTATTTAATCTGAAATCACAAGTCATAACTTTCTGTGGCAAATTTGATCCATTTGTACCATGAAAGTGCCGAACCTCATGCACCACCATTTAAAAGGGGAGCAGGCAATGAATTGATATTTTCACAATTTATAGGTGAGTACCACGTCTCAAACAGCAACTTCCAGATTTTCTCATTTACTTTGTTATGTCCTGCAGTTGCATTGTGATTTGCACATAATAGCGAAAAATGTGTTACTTGTGCGTATTATTTTTGCAGTAAGTTCTTGCTAAATTCACTTATAAATGTAGCAGATGTTTGATAGAAAGGATTTCCCATCATAACTTTTCATTCTACTAAACTATAACTTACCTTTTTCATTTGAAGCAGATTTATGTGCTTTCCAAATTTAATTTGTAAAATCTTGAAGAAAATTAATGAGAAAGTAGACATTATGAATTTTTATTTTGAGTGTTTTTAAGGTTTTCTTCTAAGAACATTAAAGCTTTCATAGTTGATCAGAAAAATACATAACTCATGTAAATTTCATTTACTTGGCATTAAAACACCTTTCAAATCAAATATTATAGATAAATGTAAGCTGCTTATTAGTTCAGCAAAATATAAATATTCTGTTATATTAATAGTTGCAACTTCATTAGTTCCTAGATTGTCGGAAATACTTCATAGAAATGTTGGTCAAAACATAGTATTTAGCATATGGTCATTTAAGAAAGCGCAATAAACTTTTTTTTCTGGCAAGTTTTATTTTGCCAGGGTTCTGTTTAAAAGGATACTAACTATTAGAGTAACTAAATCAACTCAGTGCAAAATTGAAGCTTTTTTTCTTACCGTTAACAGCATTATTTTTGAAACCTAACATAGATACCCTTTGTAAGATGATTGGAAATTAATCTCTAATGGATCACTACACGTTTTTAGAATTGATCAGACATCTTTGTACATATGCCTGTGTGTGCATACGGAGATGCCAAAATTGTTGTTTTGTCCATGTCTGTAATTTCAAAAGGAAACAATCAAGGCCTGCTACTGAAAATGTATTGATACTCAATATTAATTGTTAACTAAAGATCTGTATGAGTTGCGGACATACATGTAGGAATGCAAATGATGTTGACATTTTCTTTTCCATTACAAATCTCCTTCTCTGACTTCTCTCTGTCTCCCACATCTTCCATTCTCACCTCAAGGTTTCAAAGACAATGCTGTCCAATTACTGTCTCTATCTCCTCCAGCCTTTTCACTTTATTCATAGTCTTTCTCTAAATTCATTCCTGATTCTTCCTGCACACTATAACATCTCCCCCATGTCACACTGACAGCAACCCTCTTTAAGCTCCATGTTTATTTTTTCGCATTACATTCTCTCCAATCCAGTTTCAGATTCATCCAGAGCTCTGAGAAGGCTTTGGTTAACAACAGCAAGAACACCTTGTGCGACTGTACATTATTTTCCTCATTTGTGTCAGCTTAGAAAAATTGAATGTTTCATTCTCAAGACCATGTGGCTCTCATTCTATAAACTTTTTGTCTTCCTTCTCTGACTAAATTCTGCACTCAGTATCTGCACTGTTTTGGATCCTCACGTCATCTTTTTAGCCAACACGTGCTTTGTTGCCAGAGCTTAGTTTTCCTGGAATATTGTAACATATGTCCCTACTGCTGTTGAATTCCTAATCCATGCCTTCAATAACTTTGTAAATTAACTTCAACCTAGTCCTTATTAGAATTTTCGTTTTCACTCCCTAGAAGCTATAGGTGATTCAATACTTTACAGCCTTTATCCTTTTCTTTACAATGTCTCACACACCAATTTCACAATTTTACTAAGCTTCACTAGTCCTCTGTACATGAGCAAATCAATTTCATGATAATTTGCTGTCACTTTCAAATCCTTTTGTAACCTTATTCCACTTGCCTGAAGTAACTTTTCAAAAAAATTCCCCAATGCTGACAGCCTTTTCTCTTTTAGCTCAGATTTAACTGCTTATTATATTTGCATCTGATCCAATAGCCAAGGTTAATCAATCAGATTTTGTACAACAGCCCTTTGGAATTTTATTTCAACAGCGACAATTATTTTTATAGCGCTTTTAATCTAGTGATATATCATAAAGCACTTTACAGGAGCATTTCAAATCCTTTCACCTTGTTATTTATCTTCATACTGTTAAAATTCTCTTTGTATTTGTTGCCAAGACCTTTTGATTTCTGCCCCATCCCATCCACTTCACAGTCCAACTTTCCTTTATTTCCCGCTCAATCTACACAATTTCTCCAAATAATTATTCCAGATATGCTGTTTGAAATATGTGCAAGTCGTTGCTACTTGCTGCCCTAAATTATGAGAACTAAGTTTGCTTGTAATGCTTCATTAGCCTTTCACTAAAAGCAAGTTCAACATCATGACATTTATTGAAATAAAATAGACAGGAAGATTTCCTCTGTGCATTATATAATGAAATTGTGAATCCATTTGTAAAGAAAAGGCTTATGATTATCTTACGTGTAATGCAGAGAAAAAAATCTTCTCTCTTGATCCTTAGTAGAGGCGTGCATCTTCGTGCATGCTTTAACATGAGAAATGTGAGATCATTTGTGAATTTATTTTTCTGATGTGAAGAAATTGATTACTATTTACATTTCTGGCACCACATGGACGCTAATCTACATTACTAATGTTTCTCATTGAAGTGGGAAATTCATGAAGTTTTGCAGAATGATGAGCAAGAAAACATTTTGAAAACTTGTCCATATTACAATAATGGAAGTTGATGGCTGATTATTGGATGAATTTGCCATACATGCAGAATATTCCACATAATTTTGGTTTTGCATACAAATAACCCACCACTCACTCATGCGTTAGAGTCAGAGAAACTGAAAATAACATAAGCACCTGAAATTCATCTAATGTGAGTTTATTGTAATGCCCTCTAATGCTTCCACATTTGTAGAGTAGTTTCAAATTAGGAAGAGTGTAGATATTTTGAATTTTTATTCATTCATGGGATGTGGGGTTGCTGGCTAGGCCAACATTTATCTTCATCTGTAGTTGCCCTTAAGAAGGTGTTGGAGAGTTGTCTTCTTGAACCAATGCCATCACATGCTGTAGGTAGACCCAAAATACTGTATGGGAGGGAGTTCCAGGATGTTGACTCAGTGACATTGAAGGAATGGTGATACATTTCAAAGTCAGGATGGTGGGTAACTTGGAGGGGAACTTGCCATTGGTGGTGTCCACAGGTATTAGCTGCACTTGTCCTTCTGGGTGTAAATAATCATTTGGAAGATGATGCCTAAGTAGCTTTGGTGAATTTATGCAGATGGGACCCACTGCTGCTTCAGTGGTGGAGGGAGTGGGTGCTTGTGGATATGGTGCCAATCAGGTGGCTACTTTGTCCTGCATGGTGTCAGCCTTCCTCAGTGTTGTCGGAACTACACTCAATCAGGCAAGTGGGAGTTTTCCATCACATCCATGATTTGTACCTTGTAGATAGTGAATAGGCTTTGGGGAGTCAGGCAGAAAATGAGTCAATTAGTTCAGTTAGCTGGACGGCTGGTTTGGGATGCAGAGTGTGGCCAACAACATTGGTTCAATTTCTGTACTGGCTAAGGTCTCCATGAAGACTCTACTTTCTGAACTCACCTGAAGTATGGTGACTGTTAGATTAAACGACCATCAGTTGTATTTCTCTAATGAGAGAGGGGGACTATGGAAACTTTACCTTCTGCTTATTGTAGGATTCCTGGCCTTTGACCTGCTTTTGTAACCACTGTGTTTATATGATTAGTCTGGTTCAGTTTCTGGTCAATGGAACCCCCCCAGGATGATGACAGTATAGGAATGTAGTGATAGTAATGCCATTAAATATCAAGGATAATGGTTAGATTCTCTGTTGTTGAGGATTCTCATTGCTGGCATTTGTGTACCATGAATGTTACTTGCCACTTGTCAGCTAAAGCCTGAATATTGTCTGGATCTTGCAGCATTTGGACGTGGACTGCTTCTGTTTTTGAGGAACATTGTGCAGTCATCAGCAAATGTCACCACATCTGATTTTATGATGGAGGGAAGGTCATTTATGAAGCAGCTGAAGATGGTTACGTGCAGGGCACAGTCCTGAGGAAGTCCTATAGAGAAGGAACTGAGATGACGGACCTCCAACAACTACAATCATGTTGTTTTGTGCAAGGTATGACTCCAACCAGTGAAAATTTTCCCCAATTTCCAGAGACTCTGGTTTTTCTTGGGCTCCTTGATGCCACACTTATTCAAATGTGGCCTTGGTGTTAAGAGCAGTCACTCTCTTCATTTCTGAACTCAGCTTTTTTGGCCATGTTTGAATCAAAGCTATAATAAGGTCAGGTGATAAGTGGTTATGGTGAAACCCAGACTGGATATCAGTTAGATTTGTCCTGTTTCTTAATGTACCTGGGCAATTTCCCACATTGTAAAGTAGATACCAGTGGAGTAGCTGTATCGGAACAGCTTGGCTGGAGTGTGGCAAGTTCTGGAGCATATAGTTTCAGTATTATTGTCAGGGCCCATAAGACTTTACAGTATCCAGTGTTTCTAACTATTTCTTGATATCACATGGAGTAAATCGAATCGGCTGAAGACTAGCATCTGTGATGCTGGGAATCTCTGGACGAGGGCAAGATGGATCAGCCACTTGGCACTTCTGGCTGAAGATTGATGTGAACGCTTCAGCTTTATCTATTGCACCGATATGCTGGACTTCTCCATCATTGAGGATGGGGATATTTGTGGAGCCTCTTCCTCTAATAAGTTGTTTCATTGTCCACCACCATTCACAAGTGGATGTGATAAGATTTCAGAGTTTAGACCTAATCTATTGGTTGTGGGATAACTTAGCTCTGTCTATCACTTATTCCTTATGCTGTTTGTCTCATAAGTAGTCTTGATTTGAAGCTTCACCAGGTTGAAACTTCATTTTTAGGTATGCCCAGTGTTACCTGCTGCATGCCCTCCTCCACTCTTCACTGAATTAGGGTTGATCCCCTGCTTTGATGGTAACGTTTGAGTGGGGGATATACCAAGCCATAAGGTTTCAGATTGTGTTAAGTACAATTTTGTTGTTGCTGATGGCCCACAATGCCTCACTGATGTCCAGTCTTGAGTTGCTGGATTGATCAAAGTCTGTCCCAGTTGGCATGATAATAGTGCCACACAACATGATGGAGGGTATTCTCAAAGTGAAGACATGATCTTGTCTTCACAAGGACTGTGCGATGGTCACTGTTACTAATACTGTTGTGGACTGATGCATCTGTGGCAGATTGGTTGGTGAGGATGAGGTCACGTTTGTTTTTCCTTTCTGTTGGTTCTCTCACACCCTGCTGCAGACCCAGTCTAGCAGCTATGTCCTTTAGGATCCGAGCAGATTGATTAGTTGTGCTACTGGGCCACTAGATGGTGGACATTGAAGTCCCTCAACGGGAGTACATTCTGCAGTACCGTAGTGCTTCCTCCAAGCGGTGTTCAACATGGAGGAGTGCTGCTTCCTCAACTGTTGGGGGTAGGTCCTGGTGTTATGAGACTTCGTGGTGTCCAGTTTCAATGTTCACTGCTCCAGCGTAACCTCTTTCAAGTGTACACCACTGTGTCGCCATTTCCACTGGGTCTGTCCTGCCGGCAGGACAGGATATACTCAGGGCTGGTAATTGTGGTGCCTGAGATAATGTCTGTAAGTTATGATTCTTTGAGAATGACTATGTCGGCTGTCGAGGTTATTTAAGATTACAAAGGAATCTTGATCAATTGGGCCAATTGGGGCTGCGGAATGGTATATGGGATTTAATTTAGATAAATGAGAGGTATTACATTTTGGTAAAACAAACAAGGGCAGGACTTATACAGCTAATGGTAGGGCCCTGGGTAGTGTTGTTTAACAGAAAGATGTAAGGGTTCAGGCACATAGTTCTTTGAAAGTTGCATTACAGATAGACAGAGTGGTTAAGAGGGCATTTAGCACAATTACCTTTATCACTCAGACCATTGTTTATAGGAATTGAGACATCATGTTGAGGTTGTGCAGGCCTTTGGTGAGATCACTTTTGGAGTACAGTGTACAGTTCTGATTGCCCTGATACAGGAAGGATATTACTAAATTCGAGAGGGTTCAGAAAGGATGTCACTGGGACTAGAGGGTTAGAGTTATAAGGATAGGCTGTTTAGAGTGTGACTGTTTTCACTGGAGTGTAGGAGGTTGAGCGGTGTCCTTATAGGGTTTATAAAATCTTGAAGGCCATAGATAAGGTGAATAGCAAAGGTCTTTTCCCTAGGCTGGACGAGTTCAAAACTAGGGAGCATACATTTCAGGTGAGAGGAGAAAAATTTAAAAGGGACCTGATGGGCAACTTTTTCACACAGAGGGTGGTTCATGTGTGGAATGAATTGCCCGAGGAAGTGGTAAGTGCAGACACAGTTACATTTAAAATACATTTGGAAAAGTACATGAGTAGGAAAGGTTTAGAGGGATATGAGTCAAATGCAGGCAAATGGGACAAGTTTAGTTTGGGAAATCTGTTCAGCTTGGACGAGTTAGATCTAAGGGTCTGTTTCTGTGTTGTATGAGTCTATGACTCTATGACAAATAAAGAGACTCTCTGGTCATAGAGTTGGCATCTATACAATAATAATGATTCGCTTTGTGAATAAATCTAAAACAGAATAAAAGTTACTTCCTCGTCTCCACCATGGCTTCTAGAAGTTTACCAAAGAAGCAAAGAATGGTTGCCTAAAGATATGCAATGGAAACAAAGAGGAACACAGCAGGTCAGTCCTGCATCAGAGGAGCAGGAAAGCTGACGTTTTGGGTCAGGACCTTTCTGAAGAAGGGTCCTGACGCGAAATGTCAGCTTTCCTGCTCCTCTGATGCTGCCTGACCTGCTGTGTTCCTCCAGCTCCACGCTGTGTTCTCTCGGACTCCAACATCGGCAGTTCTTACCATCTCTGAATGGAAACAAATTACCTTTTCCAGACAGAAGCTTACAATCTGTGCTGCTCCATTGAATTAGATTATGTCTGATCTGACAATCCTTAACTCCACTTTCCTGCCTTTTCCCAAAACCCTTGAATCACTTACTGATTAAAAGTCTGTCTATCTCAGCCTGGAATATTGTTAACAGCTCAGCCTTGACATCCCTCAGAGGTAAACAATTCCAGAGATTCACAGTACACAGAGAAGAAATTCCTTCTCATCCCCTGTTTTGAATGGATGATTTCTTAATCTGAGATTATGCCCTCTGGTCCTAGATTTGCCTTTGAGGGGAAGCAACCTCTTTGCATCTACCCTGTCAAGTCCCCTAAGAATCTTATATGTTTCAATGAGGTCATCTATCATTCTCCTAAACTCCAATGAGAACTGGCCCAATCTTCACAATATCCCCTCATAACAAAACCATAAATAAATAAAACCATGAAAAAAGGATGAGCTTGCCAATTCAATGAGTATTTAATTGTTTACTTTTTGTGACTGTAAAGCATATACATATTTGCTTGTAAATGCTAAAAGAATAGTGTTGTAATAAGGTAAAAGTTTTAAAGGATATAATGTTTATGATATATTGTCTCTATCCATTCACTTGATGTCACACTGTGGGTGAAGACAAGGAGTTCTACTCTGGCTTTTGTTGGGAGCATATCTTCCTACCAGATTCCTAAGGTCCTTGTAATTATGCCTGATCAAATATAATTGTATTTATTAATCATGCAGTAAATCTTCTTGTTATCAAAGAACAGTGATCTATGGTGGTGTATCCTCCACCACTAATCGTTGGTTAGGCATAAGACAAAGCAAAGACCAAGGAGGATCGATAGCAGTGAACTACTTCAACAATCCTTATCCCGTACCACATATTGGTGGAGGTGGCAAATAGTACAACGTGCCAGTAGTGGTCATATGGGAAAATATCATAAATACTATTTATTACTACTTTTAGCCTTATTAAAAAAAATCAATTTTTTTCTCTTACACATACATACACCCCCAAGTGAGTAATGCCCTTATAGGCTGATGACTGGACTGTTTCCGTCTGAGCACAACGATTCTTCTGGATTCAGTGTTACAAAAATTTACATGTGTTGATGGATGATTTCTCTGCTTTTATGAAATCAGTAGCTGCTTGGTGAATTTTCAAAGCTCTGCCTGCAACTTGTTGATGACCAAACAGCATACAAGTCTCATTGAAGGGAGAGAGAGAAAGGCCCAAATCAGAGATCCTGCTTAAATAAAAACTGAAAGGACTGCAGATGCTGTAAATCAGGAACAAAAACAGAATTTGCTGGAAAGCTCAGCAAGTCTGGCAGCATCTGTGAAGAAAAAATCAGAGTTAACATTTTGGGTCTGGCAACCCTTCCTCAGTACTGATGGTGGCTGGAAAATGTCAGTTTACATTGCATGCAGCAAATAGGGAGGGGAATGGGGTAGGGAGTAAATGATCAGAGAGAGAGAAGAGCAGTTGGATAGACAGAGCAGTTGATAACAATTTGGCTGGGAGGGTGAATAGTTGTTAATGGGCACTGTTAGTGACTAACAATAGGTAGTGTGTAATGGCAGGCTATGTGATAACAGGGCCTGGTGTGTGCGATAGGGGGCTAGGACATGGGAGAGTTTAGGCCCTTAAATTATTGAACACGATATTGAGTCTGTAGGGCTGCATGTCCCCAAGCAGAAAATTAAATGTTGTCCTTCCAGCTTGCGTTGAGCTTCGCTGGAACAATGCAGCAAGCCAGAGACAGAGATGTTGGCCAGGGAAGAGGGTGGTGTGTTAAAGTGGCAGGTAGCTGGTAGTTCAGGGTCTTTTTTGTGAGCAGAACGTAGATGTTCTGTGAAGTGGTCACCCAGTCTACACTTCCTTTCCCCAATGTAGAGGAGACCACATTGTGAGCAGCGAATGCAGTAGACTAGATTCTGGGAAGTGCAGGTGAAGTGTTGCTTCACTTGGAAGGTATGTTTGGGTCCTTGGATACTGGGGATGGAGGAGGTAAATTGACAGGTGTTGCACCTTTGCCAGTTACAGTGGAAGGTGCCTTAGGGCTGTTTGGGGGGGGGGTGTTAGGGATGAAGGAAGTGTGGACCAGGGTGTCTTGGAGGGAATGGACCCTGCGGAAGGCGGACAAGGGAGGGGAGGTGAATATGTGTCTGGTGGTGGCATCTCACTGGAAGTGGCGGAAATAATGTCAGGTGACCTTCTGGATGTGGATGCTGGTGGGATGGTAAGTGAGGATAAGGGGAACCCTATTGCTGTGGTGGAAGCGATGTGAAGGGGTGAGGGCGAAAGTATGGGAGATGGGTTGGACCTGGTTGAGGGCACTGTTGACAACGGAGCTGGAGAATCCTCGGTTGAGGATGAAGGTGGACATTTCGGAGAGTCCCTTGTCGAAGTTAGCCTCAACTGAACATGCGGCAGAGATGGAGGAACTGAGAGAATGGGATGGAGTCTTTACAGGAAGCAGGGTTTGAGGATGTATAGTCCAGGTAGCTGTGAGAGTCAATGGGTTTGTAGTGGATATTAGTGGCCAGTCTATCCCCAAAAACGGAAACAGAGATGTTGAGGAAGGGAAGGGAGGAGTTAGACATAGACTGGGTGAAAGTGAGGGCAGGGTGGAAATTGGAAGCAAAATCAATGAATGTTTCCAATTCCGGACGAGAGAGGGGAGCAGCGCCGATAACATCATCGATGTAGTGGAGAAACAGTTGTGAGTGGGGACAGGAATAAGACTGGAAGAAGGAATGTTCCCCATACCCCATGAAGAGACAGGCATAACTGGGGCCCA
The DNA here is from genome assembly GCA_024137785.1 of Ginglymostoma cirratum. Lineage (NCBI taxonomy): Eukaryota > Metazoa > Chordata > Chondrichthyes > Orectolobiformes > Ginglymostomatidae > Ginglymostoma > Ginglymostoma cirratum. The sequence goes on along the minus strand of JAHRHZ010000289.1, from coordinate 1,858,636 downwards.
TGCGAGTACCCATGGCCACCCCTCTGACCTGAAGAAAGTGAGGAGTTAAAAGGGATGTTGTTGTGGGTGATGACGAGCTTGACCAAGTGGAGGAGGGTGCTGGTGGGTGGGGTCGGTTCAGATCTTTGCTTCAGGAAGAAGCAGAGACCCCTAAGACCCTCCGGGTGGGGAATGGACATGTAAAGGGATTGCACATCCATGGTAAAGAGGAGGCAGCTGGAATCTGCAAACTGGAAGTTTTGAAACTGGCTGAAAGCGTAACAGGAATCATGGATGTACTTGGGCAGGGATTGAACCGGGGAGAGAAGACTGAGTCACGGTAGGAAGAGATGGGTTCTGTGGGTCAGGAACAGGTTGAAACAATGGCTCTGCCCAGACAGTCCTATTTGTGGATTTTTGGAAGGAGGTAGAAGTAAGCTATGTGGGGCTTGGGGATTATGAGCTTGGAAGCAGTGGCCTGGAGGGTGGGGGGTTCACCAAATGAAATTAGATCAGTCACCGTGGTAGGTACAATGGCCTGATGCGTCATGGTGGGGTCATGGTCCAGGGAAGATAGGAGGAGGTATCTGAGAGCTGGTGCTCAGCCTCTGGAATGTAGAAGTCAGTACACCAGACTACCTCAGCATCACCCTTATTGGCAGGCTTAATAACAAAGTCAGGGTTAGATCTAAGTGCATGGAGGGCAGTCAGTTTGGAAGGAGATAGGTTGGATTTAGCGAGGGGAGGCAGAGAAATTGAGGTGACCAATATCATGCCAACAGTTCTCAGTGAATAGATCGAGTGCAGGTAAAAGACCAGAGGGAGTGATCCAGGTGGAGGGAGAATGTTGGAACTGGGCAAAGGGGTCTGTGAGATGGGGAAAGGACTTTTGTCCAAAGAAATGGGCACAGAGGCGAAGCTGGTGGAAGAAGAGTTCGACATCATGTTGTGCCCTAAACTTGTTAAGAGGGGGACGTAGAGGAATAAACTTGAGGCCTTCACTAAATATAGAACATTCAGCATCGGAGAGTGGAAGGTTAGGAGGGATGGTGAATGTGTGACAGAAGGTGGGGTTGGGAGAGGGGAAGGGATGGAGTCAGAGGGAAGGGAAGGAGAGGAAGGTTCCAGAAGGCCATGGGTATCTTACAGTTGTTACATCTTGTGGGCCTTGATGCCTGAAAGGAAAAGAAAATGTTTCTTGTTAGCATGAGGAATGAGTGGAAGGATGAAGTGGAACTGTGGAGTTGTGCAACCCTGAGCCAGTGTGTTGCGATGCTGTTGGAGAGAAAAGTCGAGAGTGTGCATGTGATGCCATATGGTGCTGAGTGTGGGTCTCAGGACGCGGCGAAAGCAGCTGTCCGTAGAACGTTGAACATCATGGAGATATCTGTAATCCTGGGAGGATTCAGAACATGAGGGATGTAACTTAAATTGGAATCCATGTGGGGTGAGTCTGAGCCGGAGGCGATGTGAGATTCTGCTTGTTCAGAAACATTTCTGCTTCTGTCTTTTTCGTGGCCTGAAGAAAAACAATTTCTTAATGACAAAAGCGGCTTAACTGGCTTGTCATACAATCCTTTCACTTCTGATTGACAACTGACCCATATATTGTCTCAGTCGAATTCTTTGGCTGGAGTGATTACGCCCAGTACCTTGTTCCTCACCTATCTAGATGTTCTGTGAATAGTTTAAATAGATGTAACTTATTCAGATTCCTCTCAGCTAATTATCTTTGATGAGTTTTCACAGACATGATTGACTCCATATTATAGATATAAAAGGTACTGCAGATGCTGGAGAATCCGAGATAACAAGCATGGGGCTGGATGAACACAGCAGGTCAAGCAGCATCATAGGAGCAGGAAAACTTGACGTTTCGGGCCTAAACCCTTCATCAGAAATGGGGGAGGGGAAGAGGGTTCTGAAATAAATAGGGAGAGAGGGGGAGGCGGATAGAGGATGGATAGAGGAGAGGATAGGTGGAGAGGAGGCAGACAAGACGAAGAGGCGGGGATGGAGCCAGTAAAGGTGAGTGTAGGTAGGGGGGTAGGGAGGAGATAGGTCAGTCCAGGGAGGACGGACAGGTCAAGGGGGCGGGATGATGTTAGTAGATAGGAGATAGGGGTGTGGCTTGAGGTGAGAGGAAAAACAGGTTAGGGAGGTGGAGATGAGCTGGGCTGGTTTTGGGATGCGGTTGGGGGAGGGGAGATTTTGAAGCTTGTGAAATCCACATTGATGCCATTGGGCTGCAGGGTTCTCAGGCTGAATATGATTTGCTGTTCCTGCAGCCTTCGGGTGGCATCACTGTGGCATTGTAGGAGGCCAAGGATGGACATGTCATCTGAGGAATGGGAGGGGGAGTT
>JAHRHZ010000289.1:1831958-1854366 GCA_024137785.1 Ginglymostoma cirratum | reverse complement strand
CGGCGGAGGCGAAGGAATTGGGAATAGGGGATGGCATTTTTGCAGGAGGGTGGGTGGGAGGAGGTGTATTCCAGGTAGCTGTGGGAGTCAGTGGGCTTGAAATGGACATCTGTCTCTAGGTGGTTGCCCGAGATGGAGACAGAGAGGTCCAGGAAGGAGAGAGAAGTGTTAGAGATGGTCCAGGTGAACTTCAGGTTGGGGTGGAAAGTGTTGGTGAATTGGATGAACTGTTCGAGCTCCTCGTGGGAGCACGAGGCGGCGCCGATGCAGTCATCAATGTAACGGAGGAAGAGGTGGGGTTTAGGGCCAGTGTAGGTACGGAAGAGGGATTGCTCCACATAACCTACAAAAAGGCAGGCATAGCTTGGGCCCATGCGGGTACCCATGGCCACACCCTTTGTTTGTAGGAAGTGGGAGGAATTGAAAGAAAAGTTGTTGAGGGTGAGGACGAGTTCGGCTAGGCGGATGAGGGTGTCGGTGGAGGGGGATTGGTCCGTTCTGCGGGACAGGAAGAAGCGGAGGGCCTTTAGGCCATCAGCATGGGGAATACAGGTATATAGGGACTGGACGTCCATAGTAAAAATGAGGTGTTGGGGACCTGGGAATTGGAAGTTCTGGAGGAGGTGGAGGGCGTGGGTTGAATGCCCTGGTCGACCCATTTCTCCGCCTGCTCCTGCCCCACTGAACTCATCTCCACCTACCTAGACTCCATTTTCACCCCCTTGGTCCAGGAACTCCCTACCTACGTCCGTGACACCACCCACGCCCTCCACCTCCTCCAGAACTTCCAATTCCCAGGTCCCCAACACCTCATTTTTACTATGGACGTCCAGTCCATAGCCCCATGCTTGTTATCAACCGCATCCAGCCCCATGCTTGTTATCTCTGACTCCATATTATAGTGTTTTTGGAATTCTTTTGGTCTTGTGATGCAAATGTTCAGCTTTCATAAGAAATTCATATTTTAAAACTCATTCAGTGGTTCTCAGTCAGTAAATACACAATTTTGCGCATAATGTTGGTCCTGATAACACTTTTGTGAAGAAAGGCTGAAAGCAATTGTAAATTGTTAAAATATGATTACCCAGGATGTGGACAAGGGAAGAATGAGGTGGATTTGTGGACATGGGTTATATCCTTATCTAGAAGGAAACAAGGAATGGCCTTGGTACTGTCACTTCCTGACAGAAGTAAAATTAGAAGCAAAGTATCTTGTGAGCTGGATGCCTGTTGGTTGGATACAGTTAAAGACTAAGATCTTCTATGGAATTTTATAGATGAAATTAGTCAGAAAGTTGATCTTAGCGCATGCCATTGAGCACAGTCAGACATTGACAGATTTTGAAACACAAATAGTAATTCCATGGAAGAATATATCAGGAACTTTTAGCAGAGTGTATAAATGAGATGAGACACTTGGTTTGGAGATTCCTTGTTGAGTCCATGTATTTTAATTGCTGGATTGTGCTAAGTTGTCACATATAAATAGGCCTTTGTCTTAACTGACGTTCAGTTCTTGGAAAAGGGCAGATGTCTGCAATCTTGAAACAAACTCCAAAGGAAGCAGTCATTTCCAGCAGCCTTGACGCACAATTAGAACATTCTATGGCATAACAAAAGAAGAAGGACTCAATGGCTGTGGCATTCTGAGATTGTCCAGATACCAGCCACAGGTGCTATTTCAAAGGAATAGTTTCAGTGAGAAAGATAAAAGCAGTTTTAGCCGATCTGGATAACACACCAAATGACAGACTTGGAGCAATATTAAGAGGTAAATGAACGCCAGGAATGCATGGAGAACAGTTAACGGATGCTACATCTATGACTCAAAACGCAACGAGGCAATGAATTGCCCAAAGTGAAACAGCAGAATATTTGAAATGACATATAGCATGGAAAATTTAGAAGCCAAAGCTAATAATATTGATCAATCTGAAGGAATTGCATTGGTCATACGGAGCAATAGTCCAATGACAAGTATATCAGTTGCAAATTCATTTAGCTGTACAGTGCGAGGTAGTAGTTGTAATTAGACAGTAAGTGGGACATGTTGTGTAAAGTGCTAATTAGATTCATTCAGTGTTGAGGTTCAGAGGTCAGAGAATATGAAAATGGCCATGGGTACCCAGTTATTCCTGTCTCTTCATGGGTACGTGAAATATTCCTTGTTCCAGTATTATTATGGCTCCCACCCATAACTCTTTCTCCTATGTATCGATGATATCATTGTTGCTGCTTCCCTCACTTGTCTGGAATTGGAAAAGTTCATTGATTTTGCTTCCAATTCCACCCTGCCCTAATTTTCACCTGATCTATCTCTAACTCCTCCCTTTCCTTCCTCGACATCTTTGTTTCCATTTCTGGGGATAGACTGACCACTAATATCCTCTATAAACCCATTGACACCCATTGTCACCTGGATTACATGTCCTTACACCCTGTTTCCTGTGAAGACTCCATCCCATTCTCTCAGTTCCTCTGTCTTCATTGCATATGGTCAGATGAGGCAAACTTCGACAATGGGGTCTCCAAAATGTCCACCTTCTTCCTCAACTGAGTATTCCCCAGCTCTGTTGTCGACAGGGCCCTCAACCAGGTCTGACCCATCTCCTGCACTTCTGCCCTCACCCCCTCTCATCCCTCCCGCAACAGCGATTGGGTTCCCCTAGTCTTTACTTACCATCCCACCAGCATCCACATCCAGAAGATCATCAGCTGCCATTTCTGCCATCTCCAGCGAGATGCCACCACCAGACACATATTCCCCTTCCTTCCCTTGTCCACCTTTCACAGGGACCATTCCCTCCGAGTCACTCTGGTCCACTCTTCACCCCCAATACCACCCCACAGCCCCACAGCAACTTCCCCTGCAACCACCAAAGGTGTAACACCTGCTCATTTGCCTCCTCCCTCCCCACTATCCAAGGGCCAAACATACCTTCCAGGTGAAGCAGCACTTTACCTGCACTTCCCACAGTCTAGTCTAGTGCACTTGCTGCTTACAATGTGGTCTCCTCTACACTGGGGAAATGAAGCGTAGACTGGGTGACTGCTTCGCAGAACATCAACATTCTGTCTGCCAAAATGACCCTGAACTTCCTGTACCTGCCACTTTAACACACCACCCTGTTCCTTGGCCAACATATCTGTCTCACACTTATTGCAGTTTTCTAGTGAAGTTCAGCTCAAACTAGAGGAACAAAACCTCATTTTCTGCTTGGGGACCCTGTAGCTCTCTGGACTCAATATCAAGTTCAATAATTTTAGGGGATGAACTCTCCTATGTCCTAGCCCCCTACTCCACACACCAGGCCTTTTTATCACATAGCCTGCCATTATGCTGACCCATTGTTAGTCACTAACAGTCTCCATTAACAACTATTCGCCCTCCTAGCCAGATCATTATCAACTCTTTTGTCTGTCCGACTGTTCTGTCTTTTTGGGCTCTATCCCCACCCCTATTGTTTACTCCTTGCCCCCCTACCCCCACCCTATCTTCTGCAGATAAACTGACAATTTTCTAGCTATCATCAGTTCTCAGGAAGGATCACCAGACCTGAAATGTTAAGTCTGATTTTTCTTCACAGATGCTGCCAGACCTGCTGAGATTTCCCAGCAACTTCTGTTTTTGTTCCTGGTTTACAGCATCTGCAGTTCTTTCAGTTTTTATGAAAATTCTACTTGTTTTAAGTTTGGGGATGATAACATATTGAGGTAATAAAAAGAACGGTGATTTTATGCAAAATGTTAGAGTATCTGGTAGTTACCCAAATAAGGCTTTAATGTATCCCGTAAACAAAATCTGACATTTCTAATCACAATGTTAGAGAAACATTAATGACATTGGGGGATAAGAATGAGATAGAGAAAGAATGCAAATTGTTTTAAACTTGTATAGGTAATTCATACATCCTTCTTGTTAAACATTAAAAATCCTGATAAATTATCCAGGGTGGTAGAAGAGGACTACAAGAGGTTCATTGAAGAGAATATAAAATCATGAAAAATTCAAAAAGTACTGGAGAATACCATGCATCGGATTCTAAGCCTTACATTGGTGGGTGATATTCATGAGATACTTGCTATTGATCTATTTTATGGAACAAGTTTATGGGCATGGCAACCAGATTTAGTCTTTCTGTAGGTCTATATGGTAAGGAATGAAATGAGATTGTAGATAAAGTCATGGAGAAATGACAAGGGCCAAACTTGAGACACCTGCTACATTTCTAATTGATTATGGAGGCAAATTGCTGTTGACAAATTTAGAGAACTGTGTGCAAGTCTTTTCAACAATGAACTCTGAAAAGATTCATGCGATGATAGATGAAATGCAGCATAAAATCCTTTAGTCCATAGGCAGATGGATGATAATCCTCTGATGGATGATAATCCTTCCCTAGAAGGGATGACGATTAATACAAGTTTGTTTTTCCACATTTGAATGTTTTATATGCAAGGAAAAGGGTTTTCAACAAGGTAGTGGTGTCAGAGAAAATTCAGAGAGCTCTCAGGAATATGCAGGCAATATTCTACTTCCTGAGCCAGTGACAGCAATGGTGAGCGTGACTTCACCGGGTGAGAGCTCAACAATCAGATTCCTGTCATCAAGATAAACTTTCATAATTAAGTCCTCCCTACTTAGATGGTGAGATGACTTTCTTGCTCTCAGGAGGTGATAAGCCTAACTGTATCTCATTATTTGCACAATTTGCTGAAATTAACATCTCCTTCCCGAATAAAATGCTGCTAAATTAGATACTTAATACTTCAGAAATATGTCTGATTAAGCCAATCACGTATCTGTCATGTTTGGTCTTCTGCCTCCAGTTTCGGTGAGTATATCACTTTGGCAAGTCTTTAGCAAAACCTTTGCAAAAATACCTTGTCTTTGATTTCACTATAACCTCTAAAACTGCAGTAAGAACCTTTATGGGGACTAAGGCAGGATGTAGCCTTGGCTCATCACAGAACACAACTGAAGAATGGCAACATGCCAGTTTCTGTTTCACAATTGGCAGCTTAAAGCACAGTCAGGCAGCAGCATTTTTTTCACTGGTAGCACTTTAGTGAAGAAAGAAAGCAAGCAATTGATGGTAGCAAGGGACACTTAGTGCAGAAGCCAAGGCAGTATCATATTTGTGGGAAACAGTGAAGTGTCAATGTGAAAGCAGGAGTTACATATCACTAAGGGAATGGTGCTGCATCAGTGTCAGAGGTGATGCATGTCATAGAATCTATTGCATAGAAAAAATGATCTTCAGCCCATCGAGTGTGTGCCAATCAAAAACAACCACCTAACTATTCTAAGATAGCAGGAACTGCAGATGCTGGAGAATCTGAGATACCAAGGTGTAGAGCTGGATGAACACAGCAGGCCAAGCAGCATCATAGGAGCAGGAAAGCTTGACGTTTCGGGCCTAGACCCTTCTTCAGAAATGGGGGAAGGGAAGGGGGTTCTGAAATAAATAAGGAGAGAGGGGGAGGCGGATAGAAGATGGATAGAGGAGAAGATAGGTGGAGAGGAGACAGACAGATCAAAGAGGCAGGGATGGAGCCAGTAGAAGTGAGTGTAGGTCGGGAGTTAGGGAGGAGATAGGTCAGTCCAGGGTGGACGGACAGGTCAAGGGGGCGGGATGAGGTTAGTAGGTAGGAGATGAGCATGGGGCTTGGGGTCAGAGGATGGGACAGGTGAGAGGAAGGACAGGTTAGGGAGGCGGGGACGAGCTGGGCTGGTTTTGGGATGCGGTAGTGGGAGGGGTGATTTTGAAGCTTGTGAAGTCCACATTGATACCATTGGGCTGCAGGGTTCCCAAGCGGAATATAAGTTACTGTTCCTGCAACCTTCGGGTAGCATCGTAGTGGCACTGCAGGAGGCCCAGGATGGACATGTCGTCTGAGGAATGGGAGGGGGAGTTGAAATGGTTCGCGACTGGGAGGTGCAGTTGTTTAGTGCGAACCGAGCGCAGGTGTTCTGCAAAGTGGTCTCCAAGCCTCCGCTCGGTTTCCCCGCTGTAAAGGAGGCCACAACGGGAACAGCGGATGCAGTATACCACATTAGCAGATGTGCAGGTGAACATCTGCTTGATGTGGAAAGTCTTCTTGGGGCCTGGGATGGGGGTGAGGGGTTAGGTGTAGGGGCAGGTGTAGCACTTCCTGTGGTTGCAGGGAAAAGTGGCGGGTGTGGTGGGGCTGGAGGGGAGTGTGGAGCAGACAAGGGAGTCCCGGAGAGAGTGGTCCCTCCGGAAAGCAGATAAGGGTGGGGAGGGAAAAGTGTCTTTGGCGGTGGGGTCGGATTGCAAATGGCAGAAGTGTCAGAGGATGATGCGTTGGATCCGGAGGTTGGTGGGGTGGTACGTGAGGACGAGGGGGATTCTGTTTTGGTTGTTATTGCGGGGAGGAAGGACACATCCCGCCCCCTTGACCTGTCCTTCCACCCTGGACTGACCTATCTCCTCCCTAACTGCCCACCTACACTCACCTCTACTGTCCTCATCCCTGCCTCTTTGACCTGTCTGTTTCCTCTCCACCTATCTTCTCCTCTATCCATCTTCTATCCGCCTCCCCCTCTCTGCTTATTTATTTCCGAACCCCCTTCCCCTCCCCCATTTCTGAAGAAGGGTCGAGGCCTGAAACGTCAGCCTTCCTGCTCCTCTGATGCTGCTTAGCCTGCTGTGTTCATCCAGCTCTACACCTTGTTACCTAACTATTCTAATCCCATGTTCCAGTATTTGGTCCATTGTCTTGCATACCTTGACATAGCAAGTGAACATCTAAGTAATTCTTGAATGTTATGAGGATTTCTGCTTCTATCACCCTTAAACGTTGTGAGTTCCAGATTCCCACACCCCTCTGGATAATAAAGTTCTTCCTCTCACCTCCACTAAACCCCTGCCCTTTACCTTAAATCTATGCCCTTTAGCCGTTGATTCACTCCATTAAAGGGAAAAGTTTCTTCCTGACCACTCTATGTATGCCCCTCATAATTTTTCTACATTTTGATCATGTTCCTTCTCAATCTGCTCATCTTTAAGGAAAACAACCTTTTTATAATCTCTCTGCATAACTGAATTTCTCCAGCTAATCACCGGCCTGGTAAATATGCTCTGCACCCTCATCAGTGCTATCATGTCCCTCGCATGAATGTGAATTCCAGAACTGTGCATAATACTCTAGCTGTGGCCTAACCAAAGTTTGCTACAGCTCCAGCATAACCTCCCTGCTCTTAAATTCTGTGCCTCAACTAATAAAAGCAAGTATCCCAAATACATTCTTAACCACGTTACTTGTCCTGACACTTTGAAGAACCAGTGTGCATGCACACCATGGTCCCTCTGATCGTCACGGCATCCCAGAGTGCTACGATTCATCATGTATTCCCAAGAGCATCACCTCACATTTATCTGGATTGAGTTCCATTTGCCAATGATCAGCCCATATGACCAGCTCATCTATATCCTGCTATAATCTAACGCTAATCACCTTACTATTCATGACTCTATTACTCTATTTACCAGCCACCATTTTTTGTATCTTCTGTGAACTTAAGGATCAACCATCCCCAAATTCAAGTCTAAGTCATTTATTTAAATCATTCATAACTGGATGCAACAGGACTGCAAAGCTTAGATCTGATCATGGAATCACTTAGCCCTGCCTATCATTTGCTGCTAATGCTGTTTGGCATGTAGGGAGTCCTATATCGTAGCTTCACCATTTCACATCTCATTTTTAGGTGTGCCTCGTGCTGATCATGGCCTCCTGCACTTTTCACTGAATGAGAGTTGATTCCCTGGCTTGATGGTAATGGTAGAGTGGAAGATATGCCAACCATGAATGCCCAAAGCCTGTCCAACCATCTATAAGGCACAGTCAGATGTGTGATGGATTACACCCCACTTGTACTGATGAGGGCAACTCCAACTGCACTCAAGCACATGACACCATTGAAGATGAAGCAAACCATTTGATTGGCACCACATTCACTAACTTTCACTCCCTCCACCATTAGTAGCAGCAGTATGTACAATCTACACACCCAACTAGTGGCATCCAGATCTCCTGAATTAATTAAAAACAATCAATTATCTGATTGTTTCCCCATAAGAATTTTTTTTGCCGAAAGTATTACTGGGGGTATTAGAAGAGGGGTGTCTTATAATTTAATGCTGTGTGGGGAATATGGCAAATCATTTTATATATTTGTTTTCTTTTGTAATATTGATTGTGAATATTATTTACGAGAGGTTTAACAACCAACACGAAGATAGATTCTGTCATTTTGAATGTTAATGTACCTTTCCAAGCAAAAGATAAGGATGTTTGTTTGAAGCCAACAAAGATTGGAATCTGACTGCAGCTATAACTGCGGACTATACAGGGAAGCCATCATGAGCGTTTCTCCCGGTGAAGACAGCAGGAAGAAAATCTCAGACTGAAAGTGTTGCAAACAGAATTTCTTGTGTTATTTTCTTTGCCATATCAGGAAAACCAGCATAATGATTCTGTTTGTCCCACAGAAAAGGCTTTACAAGTGCAACCCTCTTTCCCCCAGCTACTCTGAACTCGGCTTGAAATATCCTTGCAGAAGTTTTGCAACTCTTGCCTTGAAGGAGAGGATTACTTTGCCTTCCCCCAACTAACCTGCATGAAGGGGACACAGTTAGTTTTAAAGTATGCCCTCAATTCATGATGGAACTGATACCAGAATCCTCTGTTTGAAATGTAGAGCTCTGTCTTCATTGAAAAAGGAAGGAACTGAGTAGTGACACTGCCATTCCTTCGAAAATCCAGCCCATTGTATCACGGTGAACATTCTCAGAGAAGGTTTTGGACTCTCTTGCCATACTTCCTGACTGTATAGTAAGTGGTAGATTTTCATCTAGTACACTTTATTTGAGTCAGAAAGGTTCTGCAATGGCAAAAAGCTCGATCACAAGACTTGAAATATTATAGACTGATCCCTTTGTTTAGCATTGTGGGAGGTCTACACTGCCAAAGTGCCAAAGTGCCACTCTTGGCATGAAAATTTCGAACAAATCTTGTGTTCCAGTTTTGAATGTCCATGTGGATTCAGAATGTTCTATACCAGTGTTCAAACAAGAGGTAAAGCATTCTCTCACGGTTGTGGCCAGCATTTCTCCTTAATCAGGTCAGTTTTTATGCTTTTTTTAATCCTGTTTGCCTGCCCAAGAAGATTATCAACCTCACTACCAAAAAAAAGTGGTACAATTTAGATTGAATGCTCATTAATTTGAACAATGACTTTTTACATATGACTGACTGGTGGTGATATCCCACTCTCAAATGCAGTGAATCACAAGGCAACCCATAAGCAATCACGTGATATTATTTGATTTTATTTTCAATTTATTCAAAATATTTTTCTGGACCATAACTTTGATATGTTAAACAATGGACATGATGTGCAATGACTTCTCAAATTGTAATCTGCTACAGTTTATCTTAATTCTAGTTTAAGGTGATTTATATTAAGAAGAGTGATTTCTTTGCCCTCCATTAAAATCCATAGTGGATTTACAAATTGTATCTAACAAATGCATTTATTCATGTCACTAGCTTATAATGCAGATATTTTTTCCATATGTCTGATAAAAAATTGATTTGACAGGTCCTCCATGTTGTGTGTGTAAAAAGAAAGTGTCTTAGCCGTTAATCCTCGTATAAGAATGGTATTTCATATCATAGACTTAGATCGCACTGACAGTTGGCATCTCAACTGACAGCTGCTGGCAGTACAAAAATTGGCCAAAAACAGAATGAAATCCTCATCCCAATGAATCAACATTTTATTTATAGCAACAAATGTTGGCCATTGCTCACAACATAACAATTTAATGTAGTGATTCAGATAATGACTTTTATGATCTATGTCGGATTCTGTAAATGAAAAGTATTTTTTTTAATCACTCTTAAGTGTTCTCTATATAAAATAGACCACATTCCACAATGCATCTTATGTATATTTGATGTATTTGTTTAATCATTCCTATACTCAGAAATGGAAGGGAATCTAGGAGAATAAGTCATAACTAAGCAATTTTTTAATTGCTTTCTTTCCATAAGCTCCAAAATAAAAGGCGCTTATATAAATTTCGTTTTCTTAAAAGACAAATTTTTTTTGCCGTGCTGTATCTAAATACATTATATAAAACCCTTAGTGAAAACCAGTTTCACAATTTTCACAGTAATTTCCAGGTGAATACCTGATTTAATTTTTGTTTTGCACCATACCAAGTGAATATTACTCTGAATGAGTCATTAAATTTGGTCTCTCTTGGCTTGTTTAGGTGACATTATGAAAACGTTATGTCCCAGACAATTATTCTTCTGCCAGCTGCCACCACAAATGCAGATTAACTGGGTCATTTTTAGAAAATAAATTCACAGGATGTAAGTGTTGCTGGCAAGGTCAGTACTCACTGCCCAACTTTAATTGTTTTGGAGAAGGTGGTGGCCAACTGCCTTCTTGAACCAGTGCAGTCAAGATAATGCATGGCTTAGAAAGGCTGGACGCTGGGAAGTTGTTTCCGTTAGGTGGGGAGACTAGGACCCATGGGCACAGCCTTAGAATTAGAGGGGGTCAATTTAGAACGGAAATGAGGAGACATTTCTTCAGCCAGAGAGTGGTGGGCCTGTGGAATTCATTGCCACGGAGCGCAGTGGAGGCCGGGACGTTAAATGTCTTCAAGGCAGAGTTTGATAAGTTCTTGATCTCGCAAGGAATCAAGGGCTATGGGGAGAGTGCGGGTAAGTGGAGTTGAAATGCCCATCAGCCATGATTAAGTGGCGGAGTGGACTCGATGGGCCGAATGGCCTTACTTCCACTCCTATGTCTTATGGTCTTATGGTCTTATAGTCCTTGTACTGTAGATACACATGATACTGTTAGGAAGGGAGTTCCAGGATTTTGACCCAGTGACACTGAGGAACACCAAAATATTTCAAAGTCAGGATGGTGTGAAACTTGGAGGGGAACATTTGGTGTTTCCACATATCTGTTGTGCTTGTTCCTCCTGTTGGTAGAAGTAACAAGTTAGGAAGATGCTGTCTTTGGAGCCTCAGTGAGTTGCTACAGTGCATCTTATGAATGGTACACACTGCTAACACTGTGTACCAGTGTTATAGGGAATGAACTTTGAAAGTATTAGATGGAGTGCCAACCAAGTGGTTTGCTTTGCGCTGGATAGTTTGAGAGTTTTAAATGTTGTTGAAACAAATAAAATAGCGTGTATTTCGTTACACTGCTGACTTGTGCCTTGCAAATTGCGGACAGGCTTTGAAGAGTCAGGAAGTGAGTTATTCACTGTAGAATTCACTGTTTATCTGATTTCTCCAGTTCAGATTCTGATTCATGGTAATCCTTAGGATGTGGACAGTGGGGAATTCAGAAATAGTAATGTCATTGAATATCAAGGGGTGATGGTTGGATTCTCTCTTGTTGGAGATGGTCATTGCCTGTCACTTAAGAGTTACTTGTGTCAAGACTGTGTCCAGATTTTTCCATATTTTTAATTGTGGACTGAAATGAGAGAAGAACTGTTTTAAAACAAAGGATTGCTGGAAGATTTCTGCATGTTTTGAAAGCAAGTGGCCTGACAGTCACTGTATACGCTATTTACACAGCTGCTGGTTCCAGCAGTAGATGGTGTAGTTTGTAGACAAACCAGATCTGAAGAATGATGTACAAATGGAGTATTTGTTAGCAATAAGTAGAATTTAGTTTTCCCCCAAGAGAAGTCGATGGAAGCCACAATGTTGGTAAATGGGATAGGTGGTGAGCATATCCCAGTTCCATTGTACAAAAGTCCCATTTGGAATGTGATTGGTTGCCTGGACGAGTGGTATTTTGGGTAGTTGAGAAATTATCTGCAGATGGAGTTGATTTACTTGTGGGGCATGATTTGGCAGAAGTAAATGTCATAGATTTGTTTCTTTCATGGTAAGTCCAGTTGGAGCTAAGGAATGGAATAACTGCAGGAAAATGTTCTGGGTGTTTTTCCATAGTGTGTAATGATAAGAACAATGGCTAACCAAAGTCCATCACAGTCAGAAATACCACAGCAGCTGTTAAGGTAGCTGAAAACCCTGTTTAAGAATGGTGATAGCTCAATGGAAACGTTTGCCATGCCTTTCATTAATTGAAAACACAAGCTTTCAGAGCCTCAGTCTTTCTTCAGGTATTAGTGAGAGAGGTAGAATCAACACAGAATTTGTAAGTAAAAGATCGAAGCTTCACACCATTGATGAGGATGTACTAAACAAACCTAAGATGCTGTTAAATCTTTAATCAGTTAGAAGGTTTTAATTGATTAATATATGTATGCAAATCCTCAAATTCCTTTCAAGTCATGGTCCTGAGAGAACTAAAGGTTTTATCAGTCTAAAGAAGAGGTGACATTTTAGGTCAGATAAAGCATGTTAGGTGTGAGACCTTGTTTAGAATCTGTTTGTGTCTTAGTTTGGAGTCAGACTGGTTTTATTTTCAAAGTAGGAATTTATAAAATGCCGTATTGACTGACTGTCTATAAATTGTGTGCTTTTTGATCAAAATAATACAAATTCACCCCATAAATTCAAGTGTGTATGTGTGTCTGTGTCTGTGTGAGAGTGATGGGGAGAGAGAGTGTGAGGGCAGTGAGAGAGAGTGTGTGTGTGAGGGGGGGAGAGTGTTTGTGTTTGTGTGTGCGCGTGTGAGTGTGTGTGTGAGATTGTATAGTGTGGTGGGGTCACCTGTAGTGCAACATGAACCCATGGTCTCGGGTGAGGCCATTCTCGTGGGGACCAAACTTGGCTATCAGCCTCTGCTCGGTGATTCTGCATTGTTGTGTGTCCCAAAGTCTGCCTTGAGGGATGTTTACCCAAAGACCTGAGACTGAATGTCCTTGACTGCTGAAGTGTTCCCCCACTGGGAGGGAACATCCCTGTCTGGTGATTGTTGTGTGGTGTCCATTCATCCATTGCCGTAGCGTCTGCATGGTTTCGCCAATGTACCATGCCTCCAGGCATTCTTGCCTGCAGCATATGAAATAGACAATGTTGGCTGAGTCACATGAGTATCTGCCGTGCACGTGGTGGGTGGTGTTCCCAAGTGTGATGGTAGTGTCCATGTCGAAAATCTGACTTGTTTTGCAGTGGTTACCATGACAGTGTTCTGTAGTGCTGCGGTCGATGTTGTCCTGAAGGCTGGGTAGTTTGCTGCGAACAATGGTCTGTTTAAGGTTTGGTGGTTGTGTGAAGGTGAGAAGTGGAGGCGTGGGGAAGATCTTGGCGAGGTGCTCACGATGCTGCACTTCTCTAGCTTCCATCCTAAGCATATTAAAACAGCCATCCCCTACGGACAAGCCCTAAGCATACACAGGATCTGTTAGATCGGGAGGAACGAGACAGACACCCGAAGGTCTTGAAGGACACCCTCATAGGAATAGGATATGATGCTCAACTCATTGATTGCCAGTTCCAATGTGCCAAGAAAAACCGTAATGACCTCCTCAGAAGACAGACACGGGATACGTCTGATAGGGTGCCCTTCGTTGTCCAGTACTTCCCAGGAGTGGAGAAACTACACCATGTTCTTCGCAACCTTCAACACGTTATCGATGACGATGAGCTTTTGTTGTTCTTTTCCCACAATCTATTTTTTTCCTGTGTTACAATGTGACAGGAGGAATGTGCTGACAATCAAGTCCCATGACATCACCAGTCACACCACTAGTAAAAATTTGTTACTGCAATTACAAAAATGACAAATTCCATTCTTTCCTGTTGCTCAGAATAAAAGAAACATTGAGTAGGTTTCTTAAATAATTCCCAAATAATCTATTTATTATGAACCAAAATTATCCTTTAAACAAGTAACAACTACTGATTAACTCTTAAACTATGACCAGGAATCAAAACTATATCCCATTAATCCCATACACAAGCACATTCACAGAAAGAAACAAGATGAGTCTGCAGAGATTCTGAGTTTTTAGAAATCAAACAAAAGTGGGGTAAAAAAATGCCTCCTTTGGGCTAGAGTTTGGAGACAAAGGATAAATTGTGGTAACTTCTTACGTCTGCAGCTGAATTGCTGATAGCTATAAACTGATGACAAATGCCCAACTCTGATTCCGTCAACCTGAATTTGAATTGTTAAGAGTTTGTCACTGTTTCCGGCCTTTCACTTTGAAAGGTGTTTGAAAATCTATTAAATTCCCAAGACTTCCCAGAGAAATTGCAACTTCTGATGTGTCTTCTTCACTCATTTTTGTTCTGCAAAACAGACCTCTAAGATAAGAGGAGATCGCTTATAAACAGTTAGCATAAACTCCTAGTCCTGCCAAAGCCTGTTTATTTTTCGTTCATTGCACAATGAAACCTGCTGACTTATTCTTTAAATATAAGCTTCCCTGTTCTTTCAAAGTCGACTGGTTGCCAGTATAGAAAGCAGGTGATTTACAGCACACATTAAACTTTTGACTTCAGTAGTCAACAGATAGGTCACAGATTACACATTGCTGAACACAAATTCAAGAAAGAATATGATCCTGTTCAATCCAGAAAAATGTTCAAATAAATCCATCTCTTCCTACTTCCTTCACATTGTACTTAAATGTAGATTTCTATATCCAAACCAGCGTGTGTTTTAAAATATTATTTATTGCTCTTTCTTGTTTATTACCTTTTGTTTCCATCTGTATGATTTATTCTGTGTTAAGAAAAAATAATAGCTTTAACTTGAATTTGTATTTTATATTGTGTGCATTAAAAAGGTGGGGATAAGTGGCTTTGGGGATATGGTTTAGGTTCATTCTGTAAAATTGCTTTGGGCTTGGTGCTGAAGAGTCTATAGGCTTGTTTTATTTATATGTATTTTAAAGAAGTTTAAAACTCTTAAGGTGAACAGTTCAGTGCCTGTAAAAAAAAGGTAGAAAAACGCTGCAACAGGCTTCCAGTGGGGGTATGTAGAGAAAGGTAGGACAATCGAAAAAGCCCATCAGTCAGTTTCTGTGGGTGTCAGAGAGTGAATATAAAGCTTCTAGACACTGTGTTTAAGAGTCTTTTGCATTTTCCTTAAAGTTAGTGTTATTTTGAGCTCATTTGTAGCTAATTTTGGGGCCTCATGGATAGATACTGGCTGACGGAAAAGAGTGTCAGTGGCTACACAGAAATTCACAAAAGGAAACAGATTGCAGCTGTATGACTTGAATCAGAACAAAGAGCTTTAATGTGGAAATAATGGTGTGTGTAAGAATATTTCTTGGGTAAATGACATAGTATAAATTTTAAACCTTTTGATATTTGCAATGAAATCTTTCTAACATCTGGTTTTGTATAGTGTAATATAGTTCATATTTTTCTTGTTTAACAAACCTTTTATTCTTTGTGTTACAGGTACACTGGCAGACTATTGTGAATATGTTCAGTAACTGACCTACATGATTAAAAAAAAACACAGTTAGCATCTAACAAGACAGATTTTACTCTGGGATCTGATTTGTTCATTATTAATGTGAGATAGATTGTAACCCCTAATGCCCAATGTAGCCTCCTGCAATATTACATACAGAGCTATCTATTCATTCATCCAAGTTACTAAAGGTGAAAATAATAAGACCCCAATGCAGGTCACTGGGCAGCACCACTTGTTTTTGGTAATCAGAATGTTCGCTTCTTTCCAAACTCCTGTCCTCTAAATCTCAGTCAATTACTGCAGTAATCCATATACATGTGCTTTATTCTTTGGTGATAACAGTAATAATAATAATAATGATAATGATAATCTTCTGCCCTAAATCTTACAAAATGCCTTCTGATGCATCATATGTGAGACGTCCACTGTCACTGTTCTATATGCCTTTCCAGCTATCTACTTAAGAGAAGTCAAATAGATCAGCCAGATATTATCTATCTTTCATACACTATATTGTAAGTCTGATCATATTTTCTAGTCTAATTGCTCAGTTGTTCTGTTCCTGATGATAGATTCAATTAACTTTCAGACAGCTGATGTCAAACTTTAATTACCATATTTTTTCTTTCCTCTCTTCTAAAATGGTGGACTGACATTTCAAATGTTTAATCATAGGCAAAATTCCTAAATATAAGAACTTTTGAAAAATAGAGACTACTGCATCTATGGTATTCCCACTATTTAAAGCCCTGTGATAGATCTGTTGTATCTTGGAGATTTGCCTATTTTGAGTGCAAATACTTTTCTTATTATTATTTATTTTAATTATTCTAAATCCACTAAGTTACTCAGTTTGAACATATTTTCCTGTCTCCTAGTACTGTTGGCATGTTGCCTTCTTCATCTATTTGTAAACGAATGTATGCAAAATATGCATTTCATATGTCTGCCACTTTCTTTTTATACATTATAGTCTCATTTGTATTTACCCTTAATAGGTTCATGTGAAAATTATCCTTTTCACATACTTATAAGAACCTTTAATGTTATCTAAAATATTGCTTGCAAGAATTTTTTTCTCCCCATTTTGCATTTTTGATTACTTACTTTGTAGTTGTTTTATAGTCACTTAAATCCACTGAGTTTCCAATTTGCTTTTTCTTCAATTCAGTAGGCTGGTTGACAACTGCCTGCAGTCAATATATCACACAAGCAGGAGAAGATCATTTGTTTTTTAAGCAGTCTTGCTGCGAAAGCCAGACTGTCACATCAACATCAAACATGTAGATAACTGGGACATAGAAATCAAGATTGAATAAATTGGTACACATGAATTATAAAATGCTCTTTGGTTCAATGCATTTTTCTAGTCATTCTACATAACGTTCAGAAATTTATTCAAGCAGGTATTGTATGAAAGAAAATCATTCAGAAAGTTACAGAGGTCTTTCAAGTGTACATAAAAAATACAGTATGAGCTTCCTGGATTATGAAAATCCTTTTTGTAGGTGAAGGGTGAAACAAAAGTGAGTTATTAAGCATATTAATTTAACTAAAAAAAGTCTGTAGTTGTGGGGTACTGTTAGTGGGCAATTGACTGACAATTATGAGAGCCACAGAAAAAGTACTATTTTTCTCAAAGTTGTAAAAACTGAATTAATTCAGAATGATGCCCTTATTATCTATATAATGTCACAGAGTGCATTGGCACAAGATAACATCGATTTTACTGGTTATTTGTAATTTTTTGAAGTGCTTAGATTAACTGTGAATGGAGGCATTGACTTCTTTCAAATGATAACGCAACATTTTTTTAGAAATCTATCCATCATATATCAATAGTCTGACAACTGTGTGCATTCTTTATTTACAAATGTTTTAATTTTTTTGTATAATTTCTGTTGTAATCTCCAATGTTCACAATTTTAATGGAAACTCCATCAGGAACTTAGGATTTGATGGAATCTGGCCACTGGTTTCCTGCAATTCTCTCAAAATCTTTCTGACATTTATTTCTTTAGTAACTGAAATTTCTAATGTTTGATGTAAACTTCCAGCTAAAATTAAAATTGGACATGGGTCCAGAGGAAAAAGGATATCAACTTCTATAATTTTTCAGAACTTCCACGGGTAGTGAGTGTTACTGACAGCTTGTATGTTGACATTGGTCCAGGATGGGGGCTCATTTTGAAATTGTGACAGATTGTTGGCAAGTCAGTGGTGATATTAGAACTGCCCCACTGCATATTTGCCACTGGGAAGAAAACTCAATCAATTCATAAAGGAATGATGGTATGATGTTAGTCTATTAATAAATATTTTACCAAAATTTTTACAGGATTTAATTCAGATCACATTTTTTAATTCAACGGAATGATTTTGACCAATGAAAGAAAAAGTAATTTAGTGGCAAGCATGGACAACTAGGGATGGGCAATAAATGCTCATTCAGCCGGTGAGGTCCATGTTTCATGAGTTCATTAAAAAGAAAGCACAAGACCCAAATCTTCCAATATGGGTACAGTTACTGACCAAGATGAGATGAGAAATTGCTCAATTACCTTTAGAGTTTTCTGCCCGAACTGTTGGGCCCAGAGCTTTCCTAGTCGAAACAATGCAGTTCAGTACAGGAATCCAAGTAGGCAGCATTGGATTGGATTGGTGCTGATTCAATGAACTAACCCCTTTGCAGTAACAACTGCCATATTTCATGGGTCATTGAACGTAAAGTCAATTTGACAGTTCCTGCGAGAATATAAGCCTGTAAGGTAAGTGAAGGATTGAGTGGCAGGAAAGTGGAGGAGCTGGCTGCCAATTGGATAGGCAGATTGGTGGTGGAGACTCCTCAGATTGGGCAGTTTTGGTTTGAGAGGAAATTAGGGGATTAGCATCCTGGAGATTGGGGAGAATATTGGCCCAGAGGTGTATTTTTGTGGTCTGGTCAGGACAGAGTGTCCTTGGCCCTGGGGAAGTCAGAACTTGAGCTAGTTGTTTTTGGGAAGTGGTCAGAGGGAGTCATGTAGCATCAGGTGGTCCATGGCAGGTTGGGCAGGGGGTGTTTGCTGTCAGCTATTAATTCATTTATTCATAGAATTCATAGAATTCCCCACAGTGTGGAAACTGACCCTCCAAAGAGCATCCCACCCAGACCCATTCCCCTACCCTATCCCTGTAACCCAGCATTTCCTGTGACTAATGCACCTAGCCTACACTATGGGCAATTTAGCATGGCCAATCCACCTAACTTGCACATCTTTGGACTGTTGGAGGAAGCTGGAGCACCTGGCAGAAACCCACATAGACACAGGGAGAACATACAAACTCCATACAGACAGTCGCCCAAGATTGGAATTGAACCCAGGTCCCTGGCGCTGTGAGGCAACAGTGTTAACCCCTGAGCCACTGTGCCAGAGTTGGAGGGAAGTCAGTCCTATGGTAAGTCAAGAGTTAAAGCAGGTTTTAATTCTTTTAACTTATCAGAGCTAATTATTAAGACTAGTTAGTCATAAACCACCAAAGTCTCTAATTCTAGGTCAGGGCTGGGGACTTTTTCGGAGGTTTCCAAATGCCTGGTAATTGCCCATCAGAAATATCAAAGTTCTAGAAATTCCTGTAGAATCATTATGTTGGGACTTCATCTAGTCCCAATGCACAACTCCAGTCCATACTTCAACAATGATTATCTTCTATTCAACGACCTGATCTTTTGAAATTGAGTAAGATGGGTGAAGTGCCATATTCACAATCAAGGATTAAAAATTCAAAGTATGATATTGCCATCAATGTTGCTGGTTGTGGTTAGATATTTTTTGATATTTGAAACCATGGGGATAACTTTGTAATTTTTTTTACAGAAATGTGTACTGATCCAAGGAAATACCAATCTGGAAATGCTTCTCTTTATACTGATCAACTTACTCCAAAAATCAAAATTCTAAACACAAATCTTAACAGGCGTGATAAGAACGGATAATCAAAACATTATCCCTTTGATATCATTGGTGAATTAAATTTTCTTTGTCACTGCATCATTTCCTGAGTGATATATTTTCCATTGGAAATAACTGGATTACAGCATTTGTGCAATTTCTGGTAAGAAAGCTCAAAAGATAGATCAGTTAATTTAAATCATTTATCTGTTGAAAAAGGCCAAACATAATGAAATCAATTCTGAAGTGACTCATGGAAATAGCTTACTTAGCACTGCTGACTTTATTATGAAAATTCCATCTGTGCTCTGACTGTCAGTAGTCATGTGTATTTTCATTATAAAAGCTACCATTTAATTGATTCTGCCAGATGTGCAAAGTGAAAGAAAAGCTGCTTAATGTAATAGTCTGATGCCCCGAAAACACCAAGGACTCATTCGTCTGACAAATTTATATAGAATACAATTGTTTAGTTAATGGACAACACGAGTAAGCTTGTCAATTTATATTAATTACTTGATGTCACAAATACAACTATTTTTAAATTACAGTCCCTTTAAAGCCAGGAAGAAAGAAAAACACAACCATGCACGTTTTAGATATTTTGGTGCATAGTCAATAATATAAACAGCAGTTAAGGGTACATGAAAACAATGGAAAAAATCATTGTTGTGTTACAAATTACACATTGATGAACATCAAAGTTTTTTTTTCCTATATGGAGCATAGCAATTCACATCAACAACTTTTATTTTAACTGATGCTTAATGCAATTTCTATGTAACATATCTTTGCTCAGGCATTACATATTTAATTTTAATAAATTAAGAACTGTAAAATTTACGCACACAGGAATGTAACACAAGAACATTAAGAATTCATACATGGATTATAGCCTTTGCAACTTAGAATCATAAAACAAAACAGTAAAAACAAAGGCTGTTCCATCTGTTGGATTTACATGGCCTCTTTTGAAGAGTTGTATTATTTTTACTATTATTTGGTGGTTAAGTGCTGTGTTCTTTCTTTATTCTTTCAGATTTTATAACAGTTATGCTTCAGTTGTACAGATCCACAGTCATATCCTGTCTAGCGAACCTACACAGTACCATCTCACTTGCTCCACCTCTGGATGGTTATATTTACTTTCAGGACGTGGGGGAGGTGCAGCTGTACAGTTTTTAGAATTATACAACTATGAAGATAGGCTACATGAACTAGGCTTATGTTCCCCTGAATTTAGAAAGTAATGGTGTAATCTAATTGAAGTATTTAAAGCTATAAAAAAACTTTAGACAGAGAGTACCTATTTCCTCTGAAAAAAAGAATCTAGAACAACAAATTACAGGTGGATCATTCAGAAATATTTTTAAAATTCAGCAGTGTGTAAATCCAGATATCTCTCCCCTACAGTCTGTGGACGTTTGATCAATTGAAATTTTCAAGACTTAATTCAACGCTTCTCCAATGAATACTTGGAAGATTTACAAGAAAATCTATTTCATAGGAACAATTCAGCAGAGAAGGTACATTAAAATTTGATTTAATCAACAGTGTGAGAAATAATATGAAATGAGAGTCAACTCTGCTCCTCCATTTATTTGTGGATGAAGTGGAAAACTTGTGCCTTTCTTGTAAACTACTTCAACTTTTCATTCATAAGATGTGAACCAGTGTTTAAAACCACCTCAACCGGGGAACTATATGTAAAAAATGTTTTCTCCAGTTGTTAATTACCAACTCAGCCATGCTTGCATAAAGATTGGAAATGGTATGGTTGCTCAATGGTTAGTAGTGGTGCCTCGCAGCATTAGGGACCCAGGTTCATTTCCAGCCTTCGGTGACAGTCTGGTGGAGTTCGTACATTCTACCTGTGTCTGTGTGGGTTTCTGCTGTGTGCTCCAGTTTCCTCCCACAGTCCAAAGATTTACAGGTTAGGTGGATTGGCCATGGGAGTACAGGGTAGGAGTGATGGGGTAGGTGTGGGTGGGATGCTCTTCAGAGGGTTTATGTGGATTCGATGGCTGAATGGCCTCCTTCTACACTGTAGGTATTCTATTTTATTTATTCACCAAGGAATAACTTAATACCTGTATTAAGTATACTTTTTCTTGAAAGCTTAATCCTGGCCTTTGCCAGGACTACCTGGTTAGGTTAAATACTCTGGTAGTACCTGACTATTAATGACACATGTATAAAAAGATATTATGAAACTTTCTAATTGTCTTGTAATGCCAGGCCTCCATACAACCTGGTGTGCTCAAGCTCTAAGCTTGGTGATTCCTAGGAGCCTTCTATGCATCCTTAGAATTTCTTCACATATGAGCATTAGTGACATCAGTCTATCATTAAACTCTAGCTGATTATCCAATAAAATTAAATATTGTTTCATTTCATGATATTTTCTTAGAACCTGGTCTATGGGAATGATCTACAACCTTTTAGATAAAATTGTCTAATTTTTGTGCATTCTTCTTTATATTTCGCAATTTTTCTGTACTTTCATCTCCAAAGTTAATGATGACTTTGTTATGCTTTGGAAAATGATTCTACTTCTCTAATGAGGACTAAATCTGCCATCTTGAACTAATCTACTTTCATTCTGGATAGTGCATCAGTCGTAAGCCACATCCTTACTGGGACATAGACTGTCAAATAATCATATCTAGTTATTCTGAGCCTGAACCAATGGCATTTTCATTATTTCATTTGATCCCAATAGTGTACCATTGGCTTGTGGTCTGTTTCTACCTAAAATCCCATAAAGTTATCATAAAAATGCTCTCTGCCCCATGTAACTGTTAAAACCACTTTCTTGGTAGTTGCATGGCATTGCTTTGTTTCTGTCAGTGAGGCCAAATGCAGTTTTTATGTTCTAGCCATTCTGACCTTGAATGAGTACTGCATCTGATCCAGTGAAGGATACAACTGCTGTAGGCAATCTGGGGTTGTAGTAAACTAATACATCAATTCCTCCCACTTCGTACAGACAAAGGGGGTGGCCATGGGTACCCGCATGGGCCCAAGCTATGCCTGCCTCTTTGTAGGTTACGTGGAACAA
>JAHRHZ010000289.1:1744953-1831558 GCA_024137785.1 Ginglymostoma cirratum | reverse complement strand
TATCCGCCTACCCCTCTCTCCCTATTTATTTCAGAACCCTCTTCCCCTCCCCCATTTCTGATGAAGGATTTAGGCCCGAAACGTCAAGTTTTCCTGCATCCTATGATGCTGCTTGACCTGCTGTGTTCATCCAGCCCCATGCTTGTTATCTCGGATCCTCCAGCATCTGCAGTACCTTTTATCTCTGATACATTTGAAGAGAATAACTTCTCCCGGATTATGAGTCCAATGACATTACAGCAAACAAGACCACCAATTTTATCATTAAATTTAGGTCCATCTTAGTTGAGAAACAGAGCAGCTGAGTCGTTTTTTCAATTTTCTTTGAGGTGGTGTGTTTATATTGGGGGATTCTGGAAAAACAAAAAAAATTGAGTAAGTAACTTTCTTATCTTTTTGTTTGTATTGTTTGAGCTGTTCTGTTGTTACTCTCACTGATAACAGTAGTAAAGTAATTTTCATATCTCCTCCCCTATCTGCTCTATAATCAATTGTGAATACAAATTGTTGGATTAATAACAGCTTTTCCTTTCATTGTCATTTGGACAATACGTTGGCCTGGGCTTAGTTGTTGTGATAATGGTAGAAGTACCATAAATTATAAATGAAACTGACAGTAATTTTTTGCATGCCGAACATGCATGGTCAAAGATGGAAATGCAAAAGTTGTGTCAGTGATTCCCTGCTGCTTGAAAATCTTAGAAATTACTTGAAGTGAAATTGACGTCAGTTCCATCCTTTTAGGCTTACTGTAAAAACCCTGAAATATTAAGCCTCGTTGAGTGAGATGTAACTGGGCCTTTAACTTTGTATTCAATTCACAATTGCTGCTAAACAAAATCTTTGGCCCTGAAAACCTAGTTTTACATAGTTGTGGAATGTCGATTATACTTTTCATTAAACTAATATGTTGGCTTTTATGTTTTAATCTCAGTTATATGTCCTAGTTTTTATTTTAATGCGTATAAAATTATTTAAATAGACAGCAGGCATCCCAATACATTTCACAGCCAGTGAAGTGGTTTTAAAGTGTAGGACCTGTTGTAATATAGGACACATGAATGTTAATGATTGCCTTTTACTCCCTGCAAAGGTGAAATGTTGCAGAGGCTGGGGAGAAAGAAAAATGCTGAAAATGGTCAACAGATCAGGCAACTTCTGATGAAAGATAATCAACATGAAACATTAGTTCAGTTTCTCTTTGCAGATGCTTTTGTTGTTGTTTTTATTTCTGTTTACTTGCTGGTTTGGTACCTGAGCGTTCTTCAATATAATTGTCTGCTACAAGACATCACTGGCACTGAACACTGGCAGACCTCGTGAGCTGATGCCAGAATAAAACTGTCATCAGAAAATGTGAAATCTAGGACATGGGAATCATTAGATTTTTATAGGCAGCTTCCTTCTAAAATAGCATTTGAAAATTCCTTCTAAAATGAGTGCTATAATTCTGCCACTGACCACAACATCCAGATCAGTGGTACTGTTGACCACGCAGCATTGTTTGGTGACTAAGGAGAGGATTCGTGAATATTCATAATAGCAGTAAATGAAAATAACCAGTTTTGTGAGAAGTTCTTGCCATCTTTCATAATTCGGAAATACAGCTATTTCCTTTTTCCTTGTGAAAAAGGGACTGGATTTGTGAACCTCTACTGTTCAATTTGTCATGTCATTGCTTCCTGGGTCAATCTAAGTTTCTGATAGCATTAACTAAAAATCTATCTGGCTGATTCTATGCTGTTGAACACAATACTTCAGCTGGCTCCTCAGCTGTTTTATTAACATTTAGCATATTTTCTTTCTTTTGTACTCTATACCTCTTTTTAAAGTTCTACTTATTATTAATAGTCTTTTCAAAGGTCTTATGTGTTCAAAGATTTACATACATATACACTAAGTTTTTATGCTTTCACTATTTTTGAAAGTATTTTTTAGTTTATAATGACTGTCCTAATCCTGCCTCGAAACCACATTAATTTCAATGCAAACAAGTGTGAAATAATCTTCCACAACAAAAACAGAAGTTGCTGGAAAAGAGACAGTAGGAACTGCAGATGCTGGAGAATCTGAGATAACAAGGTGTAGAGCTGGATAAACACAGCAGGCCAAGCAGCATCGGAGGAGCAGGAAAATGGACATTTCGGGTCTCGACCCTTCTTCAGAAATGGAAAAGCTGGAAAAGCTCAGCAGGTCTGGCAGCATCTGTGAAAAAAAATCAGAGTTAATCAGAACTGTTCTGAGGAAGGGTCATCGGACTCGAAACATTAACTCTGATTATTTCTTTACAGATGTTGCCAGACTGGCTGTGCTTTTCCAGCAATTCCTGGTTTTGTTCCTGATTTACAGCATCCACAGTTCTTTCGGTTTTTATTTGAAATAATTTTCCATTGTCTGTGTCCTCCTGAAGCCTGCTGTTATCCTTCTATTTATTATTTCATTTGAAAACTTTGAAATGAGAATGCATTGAATGCAAGCAATAAACTTGACAAACAACCATTCACCATTACTCTTTGCTCTGCCGCTTTGACAATTTTGTAGCTAAGGTGCTACTGCCTCTCTGGCAGCGGCATAATGTGAGCTAGGAAGCCTGGAGTGCGACCGCAGCAGCAGAGAAGGAAAAGTCTGATTCTCCTTAAGTTACCCTTCTTTATTTTTAAATTTTAAGTTAATGTGAATTATGCCTATACGTGACGATGGTACACAGTTTTCACTGTATATTATATTGAATACATGTGACAATAAATGATTCAATTCAATAATTCCATGAGCTTTTAACACGTTCACAAAATAGTACAAAAGTACATGTAGTACTGTTGGTGGCTACCGAGTAACTATTCCTGAACTACTTCCTTTAACCAGAAGCATAATAGACATATAACACTAAAAGCATGTAATTACAAATGTTCGGTCCAACAAAGTACACCAATTTATATGGATTCATAGAAACATAGAAAGTAAGAGCTGGAATAAGCTATTCTGATCTTTTGAGCTAGCTCTGTCATTCACTGTTATCATGAATGGTCATCTAACTCAAAAACCTGTTCCTATTTTCACCCAAATCCTTTGACCCCTTTAGCCCTGAGAAATATATCTAACTCTTTCTTGAAAACATTCAATGTTTTTGGCCACAATGAACTATGGCAAAAAAATCCATATGCTCACCACTGTCTGGGTGAAGAAATTTCTCCCCATCTCAGTACATAATATAATTGTAATTGTATAAAACTAAACATACCTGTTGTGCTTTATAAAATGATATTTTGTCCCTCAAGAATATTTCTTTGCATGATATTTTATACATAAAATTGTTCTGATAACAATATATCTACATGCCCTAACTCCATTTTAGAGATAATGCTGTCATATGCAAATTGATTACTTTACTTGTAAATAAATAAACTATTGCAATGTACAATGATCTACAATGCCTGCAGGCTTTTAATTGAGTTTTCCACAAACAAAGTCAATTCTGATGGCGAGGTCACCTAGTAATTAATGATTAGATGAATTCTGAGCTTTCACTTATCAATTTGACTTTTACAGCCTCAAAGGAACACATTACATTCTAATCTTCCTGTATTATAAAGCAGTAAATCTCTACCCCAACATGAGCAATATCATTCGGGATTTGCAACAGGATGTCTAACATCCTTTCTATTTTAAGTGTCACGCGTTAAGTATCAATTTGACTCAGTAGTTGAAACCAGAGCTTGCGGAATCTTTCGGTGATGTAAAAATAGCAATTAGAAAAGCAGACTTAATTTGTGATCTTAATCTCAAAGGCAATTAAATTCTGATCTTGCTTAGTGCTAGTCGCAAAATCCTTTTCAAGCTTTGAAGTGTCACCAGTTAATCTTACCAGTACAATAATACTTCTGTGGTACTTACAAAATAAAGGGATAATTTATTAGTTATGAACAATCACAGAAAATAAATGTTTTGTATAAATTTTCCATTAAAAAAGATCATTCATGGGATGTGGGTATCACTGGGCTGAGCCAGCATTTATTGTTCATCCCTAGTTGGCCTTCTGAAAGTGAAAAATAAAAATACAAAACAAGACTGTTGCCTAGACGTCTGACAATTTTCCTATCATTTTCACAGTCTGAGATAACTCCCAGGGAATTAAAATTCAATTTGTAATGCATTTCACACCTTTTAAATTCATCCACTTGACACTGAGTAATGAGTGACATTCCAGGCTACCTCTCTCTCTCTCTCTCTCTCTCCCCTTCCAGATAGCCACTGAATTCACATCCATAGTCATTTTTTTGGGTTTAGATTCCTTTTGATTATACTGAAAAACACATGTTTATCAAAATAAAAGTTTGACTTCATCTCACAACTTGCTCCAAAGGTTGATGTTGCTTAGGACAAAACAACATCTTAGAGAATTTTCCACAGGCACCATCTGCGTGAATCTCTTGCCTTTCATGGCCATATTGCACTTGTCTGATCCACTTGCAAATCACTTAAGAAGCACAGGCTTGCCTGACAGGGTGTACCAACAACTAGCAGGCGCCTTAAGCCCTAAAATTGTTGAACTCAATATTAATTCCAAAAGGCTGCAGAGTTCCCAAGTAGAAAATGAGGTGCTGCCCTTCCAGATTGTGCCGAGCTTTGCTGAAGCTATGCAGCAAGCCCAACACTGAGATGTTTGCCAGGGAACACGGTGGCGTGTTGAAGTGGCCTGGAAGTCTGACTCTTTTTTGTGGACGGAACGTAGGTGTTCTGCAAAGTGGTCACCCAGTCTGTGCTTTGCTTCCCCCATGTAGGGGAGACCACATTGTGAGTAGCAAATACAGTAGACTAGATTGAGTGAAGTGCAGGTAAGGTGTTACTTTACCTAGAAGGTGCATATCGGCTCTTGAATAGTGAGGAAGGAGGAAGAAAAGGGGCAATAATTACATCTTCTGTGATTGCATGGGAAGGTGCCGTGGAGCGGTGGGGATGTGTTGGGAGTAAAGGAGGAGTGGACAAGGGTGTCCTAGAGGGAACAGTCCCTATAGAATGCTGACAAGGGAGGGCAATATGTGTCTGGCGGTAGCATCCCGCAGGCAGTGGCAGAAATGGTGGCTGATGATCCTATGGATGTGAGTGCTGGTGTGATGGTAGGGGAGCGCAAGCCTATCCTCAGAAATGAAACAGAGATGTCAAGAAAGTGAAGGGAGGCATGAGAGATGGACGAGGTAAAGGTGAGAGCAGAGAGGAAATTAGAAGAGAAATTGATAATTTTTCTAATTCTGCATGAGAGAGGGAAGCAGTACTAATGATCTAATCGATACACCAGAGAAAGAGTTGTGGTTCGGGGCCGGAGAAGGATGGAACAAGAAATGTTCCACAAACCCATCAAAAAGACAGGCATAACTGGGGCCAACGTGGGCTGCCATGGCCACACATTTGACCTGAAGAAAGTGAGAGGAGTTAAAAGAGAATTTGTTCAGCATGAGGACAAGATCAGTCAGGTGGAGGAGGATGGTGGTGGAAGGACAGTTCATGCCTTTTTCCAGAAAGACACGGACAGTCTTGAAACCATTCTGATGGGAGATAGATGTGTAAAGGGGTTGCACATCCATGGAGAAGAGGAGGCAGCTGGAGTATGCAAACTGAAAACTCTGAAACTGAAAGCATCAAAAGAATTGTGGATATAAGTGGGAAGGGTCTGGACAAGGGAGAAAAAAATGGAGTTGAGGTAGGAAGAGAGGAGTTCAGTGGGGCAGGAGCAGGTAGAAACAATGGGTCTGTCTGGGCAGTCCCGGTTGTGGATTGTGTCATTACGGTACCAGTGACAACGTTGGATTGCCAAGCCTTGGCCAGGTATCCCGCAGTCTTTCAAAGTTTTTATGGATACAAGGGATAGACAGATTTGACAGATCTCTGCAAAATGGAAAGTTGTTCTAGGAATGATGCGTGGTAAAATGAGGAAACATTTAGATGTGAGGGACATCATGGGTTGGATATGTAGCCAATGAAATACATTTAGTGACATGTGGTGAGAAATATCACTAGGCTTTTGGCAAGAACTGCACCTAGCAAACTTGAGACAACTCACTCTGAGCCAATCAAGTTCTAGTGGATGTATACCAGCACATACAGTGAACACAATTCCCTTACTTTAGTAAGAAGAACAAAATAGAACTTTTTCAATAGGCATGGAAAGGCTAAATTTGAATATTCAGACAGTGAGATATACTGGATTTATTTATAGAGGGATGGGAATTTCTACGTGCTGTTGTAGCCAGCAATTAGGAAGGAAAATAACATGTTGGTGAGTGCTGGGGTGAGAGCATGATCACATGATGGGTGGCTAAATGAACTGAGTTTATATTCTTTGGAGTGTAGAAGAATGAGAAGCGATTCTTTTATAACATACTACATTCTCAAGGAGCTTGACAGTGTGAATAAGAGTTGTTTGCCTGAATTGGGAAATCTAACATCTGGGGCCAAATGTTTATGCAGGAGATATGATGAGAAATATTTACTCATAGTGCTGTTACGGTGAATCTTTGGAAATTTATAACCAAGAGAGTTGTGAATGTTACATCATTGAGTATGTTCAAGATTAGGTTAAATTTTGATCTTAGGGAATCAAAGGGATCACTTGTCTAGATGAACACACAAGACGTTTGGCACCATTCAGCAGCAGCTTGCTTGATCAGCACCCAATTCATGACAATAAAACACTCTCTCCCTCTACCACGAGCACAAAGCAGCGGAAATACATACCATCTGCAAGAGACATCAAGCAACCTGTGTTGACATCATCTTCCAGTTCAAGATCTCTATCTTTCAGAATGGCAAGGGCCACAAATGAATGGGACATCACCACTCACATGTTCTACCTGACTCCATCTGCCATCCTGATTTGGAACAACACCACTGTTAGTTCTTCATTGCCACTGTGCCTAAAACATGAAATCAACCACTCCCCCCACCACCCTACCCCCATCTCCTCACTCGTACGCACCCTATAACAACATTGTAGGTTGACCCTGCTATATGGACTTTACCTCTTCAAATAAACGATTTACTATCACTTCCTCAAGGGCATTTCAACATGGGCAGCATATGCTAGCATTGTCAGTGATGCTCAATCTTTTGAACAAAATGAGGAAAGGGCTGTGCAATGAGTAGAAAATTGGAATTGAGAAATAAGATTAGCCTTAATCATATTGAATGGCAAAGCAGGTTCTTGTTTTCTTGTTTCAGAGATAGTAGGAACTGCAGATGCTGGAGAATCTGAGATAACAAGGTGTAGAGCTGGATGAACACAGCAGGCCAAGCAGTATCAGAGGAGCAGGAAGGCTGACATTTCAGGCCTAGACCCTTCTTCAGAAATGAGGGAGGGGAAGGGGGTTCTGAAATAAATAGGGAGAGAGGGGGAGGCGGATAGAAGATGGATAGAGGAGAAGATAGGTGGAGAGGAGACAGAAAGGTCAAAGAGGCGGGGATTGAGCCAGTAAAGGTGAGTGTAGGTGGGGAGGTAGGGAGGAGATATGTCAGTCCAGGGAGGACGGACAGGTCAAGGGGGCGGGATGAGGTTATTAGGTAGAAGATGTGAGTGGGGCTTGAGGTGGAAGGAGGGGATAGATGGGAGGAAGGACAGGTTAGGGAGGCGGGGACGAGCTGGGTTGGTTTTGGGACGTGGCAGTGGGAGGGGAGATTTTGAAGCTTGTGAAGTCCACATTGATACCATTGGGCTGTAGGGTTCCCAAGTGGAAAATGAGTTGCTGTTCCTGCAACCTTCAGGTAGCATCGTTGTGGCACTGCAGGAGGCCCAGGATGGACATGTCGTCTGAGGAATGTGAGGAGGAGTTGAAATGGTTCGTGACTAGGAGGTGCAGTTGTTTAGTGCCAACTGAGCGTAGGTGTTCTGCAAAGTGGTCCCCAAGCCTCCGCTTGGTTTCCCCGATTTAGAGGAGGCCACAACGGGAACAGTGGATGCAGTATACCACATTAGCAGATGTGCAAGTGAACATCTGCTTGATGTGGAAAGTCTTCTTGGGGCCTGGGATGGGGGTGAGGGGGGAGGTGTAGGGGCAGGTGTAGCACTTCCTGCGGTTGCAAGGAAAAGTGCCGTGTGTGGTGGGGCCAGAGGGGAGTGTGGAGCAGACAAGGGAGTCACGGAGAGAGTGGTCCCTCCAGAAAGTAGATAAGGGTGGGGAGGGAAAAATGTCTTTGGTGGTGGGGTCGGATTGCAGATGGCGGAAGTGTCAGAGGATGATGCATTGGATCCGGAGGTTGGTGGGGTGGTACGTGAGGATGAGGGGGATTCTGTTTTGGTTGTTATTGCGGGGAGGGGGTGTGAAGGATGAGTTGCGGGAAATGCGGGAGACACGGTCAAGGGCGTTCTCGACCACTGAGGGGGTAATTTGCGGTCCTTGAAAAACGAGGACAACTGAGATGTATGGGAGTGGAATGCCTCATCCTGGGAGCAGATGAGGCAGAGGCGAAGGAATTAGGAATAGGGGATGGCATTTTTGCAGGGAGACAAAGGGAGTGGCCGTGGGTACCCGCATGGGCCCAAGCTATGCCTGCTTCTTTGTCGGTTACGTGGAACAATCCCTCTTCCGTAGCTACACTGGCCCTAAACCCCACCTCTTCCTCCGTTACATTGATGACTGTATCGGCGCCGCCTGGTGCTCCCACGAGGAGCTCAAATATTCATCCACTTCACCAACACCTTCCACCCCAACCTTAAGTTCACCTGGACCATCTCTAATACCTCTCTCTCCTTCCTGGACCTCTCTGTCTCCATCTCTGGCAACCACTTAGAAACCGATATCCATTTCAAGCCCACCGACTCCCACAGCTACCTAGAATACACCTCCTCCCACCCACCTTCCTGCAAAAATGCCACCCCCTATTCCCAATTCCTTCGCCTCCGCCTCATCTGCTCCCAGGATGAGGCATTCCACTCCCGTATATCTCAGATGTCCTCATTTTTAAAGGACCGCAACTTTCCCCCTCAGTGGTCGAGAACGCCCTCAACCATGTCTCCTGCATTTCCCGCAACTCATCCCTCACACCCCCTCCCCGCAACAACAACCAAAACGGAATCCCCTCATCCTCACTTACCACCCCACCAACCTACGGATCCAACGCATCATCCTCTGGCACTTCTGCCATCTGCAATCTGATCCCACCACCAAAGACATTTTTCCCTCCCCACCCTTTTATGCTTTCCGGAGGGACCACTCTCTGTGTGACTCCCTGGTCCGCTCCACACTCCCCTCGGGCCCCACCACACCCGGCACTTTTCCCTGCAACTGCAGGAAGTGCTACACCGGCCCCTACACCTAACCGCTCAGCCGCATCCCAGGCCCCAAGAAGATTTTCCACATCAAGCAGATGTTCACCTGCACATCTGCTAATGTGGTATACTGCATCCGCTGTTCCCGTTGTGGCCTCCTCTATATTGGGGAAACCAAGCGGAGGCTTAGGGACCACTTTGCAGAACACCTACGCTCGGTTGGTGAACCATTTCAACTCCCCCTCCCATTCCTCAGACGACATGTCCATCCTGGGCCTCCTGCAGTGCCACAACAATGCTACCCGAAGGTTGCAGGAACAGCAACTCATATTACGCTTGGGAACCCTGCAGCCCAATGGTATCAATGTGGACTTCACAAGCTTCAAAATCTCCCCTCCCACTACCACATCCCAAAACCAACCCAGCTCATCCCTGCCTCCCTAACCTGTCCTTCCCCCCACCTATCCCTTTCTCCCACCTCAACCCCCACCCACATCTCCTACCTACTAACCTCATCCCGCCCCCTTGACCTGTCCGTCCTCCCTGGACTGACATATCTCCTCCTTTCCTCCCCACCTACACTCACCTTTACTGGCACCATCCCTGCCTCTTTGACCTGTCTGTCTCCTCTCCACCTATCTTCTCCTTTATCCATCTTCTATCCGCCTCCCCCTCTCTCCCTATTTATTCCAGAACCCCCTTCCCCTCCCCCATTTCTGAAGAAGGGTCTAGGCCCGAAACGTCAGTCTTCCTGCTCCTATGATGCTGCTTGGCCTGCTGTGTTCATCCAGCTCTACACCTTGTTATCTCTTGTTTTCTTGTGTTTTGATCATGAATTTCTCAGCTTAAATGTAAGATTTTGGAACTCACAATTTGATGTAACTTACTCAAATTAAGAACCAACTAAATTTTATTTATCTTTATTCTTTGAAAATCCAGGATGACTTTTAAGAGTGAAATAAAAACAGCTGTTCTCTATAAGTTCTTCTACACAAAAAAAAATTAGCAATAAACCTTTCTGACTGGTGTGAGACTTATTGCTGTTTTAATGAACTATTGAAAACAGGCACGTCTTTTTTGAATGCAAACATTTAATGGGAAATGGACAACAACCAAGGCAAAGGGTTTAAAAGATTTTGTAAAGGGGTGCTCAAGGATGCTGCAGTTAGGGATAAATTGATCAGTTGCCAATTAAAGAGCTGCATACAGGTGATGCAGCATTGATAACTCAAATGCTTATACATTGGAGGTTTTTGTTTGTAGTTCCTTGAGCTGTCCAAAACTCTACTATTCGTCCCTTAATTTTCATTAAGTCCTGCTCTCTTATCACACCTGTGTTCGCTGACCTATAATGATTCACATTAAGTAATATCTTGATTTTAAAATTCTCATCTTGGTGTTCAAATCCCTCCATTTCTTTTCCTTCCTTACCACTGTAATCTCCAACAATATCACAACCCTTCAAAATATCCATCTTCCTCTGATTCTGACTTCTCGAGCAACTCAATAATAGTTGCCCCAACTGTGGCCCTGACTTCAATGGCCTATCATCCAAGATCTGGCATTCCCACCCTAAACCTCTCTACCTTGCTTTGCTCCTTTAAAGACACTTTGCAGAACCTACCCCTGTGAACAAATTTTTGGTTGTTTGACCTAACATCTCCTTTTGTGGTTAGGTGTCGTACATTTGTTTTATAATTCTTCAAAATTCCTTGGTGATGCACTTACATTATAATAAACTTTATAAATAAAGAATTGTTGTTCCAACAGTTGAACATTTTCTTTACAAAACCTTTCTAGTGAATATCATCTTCCATGAGACATTGAGTAATTCAATTTTATTTGAAGTATTGCAATGGTGTTTCAGGCCATTCTATAAAACTCTGCAGTTTTTTATGGTCTTCTGCTTTTCAAAATCAATCATTTAACTAATTTGAATCCTCAACAATGCTATTGTTTGTCATTTAGCTTGAAGTAAATCAAACCGTCAAATAAGGTGAAAACAAAAAATGCTGGCGATCAAAGCAGGTCAAGAGTCATCTAGGCTCGATATGTTAGCTTGCTTTCCCTTCATGGATGCTGCCTGACTTGCTGTGATCTCCATCATTCTTTGTTTTCAGTACAGATTCCAGCATCTGCAGTAGTTTACTCCTACTTCATATCACATCAGGTGTTGTTTCTGGTTCACCTGCCAGCTCCAATCCCTTTGCAAAACATCGATCAGTTAAGCAAAGATTGTACAGATAGTTCCATTATTCTTTCAGAAATGTCACTTACATGGATTCGGTTCCTGGGATATTGTGTTAGGCTTAATTCAAAGTCAGAAAATTTTAATTGTGTCCAGTACAATACTAATATTCAAGGGACTGTTCACTTATGTTTCAAGAAAGAGATTCAAGCAAATTTACAACCAGAGTTGAATGTTTCAATTTAATTGGTAAAAATGCCATAATTTGCCAAACTAGGTAATTGAAAAATAAACTTATTTTCGGATACATCCAAATGCAACCCAAAATGTGAAAAACAGATGTAATTTTTTCAATTGAGAAGGAAACTTTAATTTTGTAAATATATAGAACGTAAAATTTGGACTTTATCCCATTAAACTTACCAGATATTGAATTTGCATTGTATTTTTTCAAATCTGTTTATGATGTGTCTTTGGCTTGTACCAGTTCCATATTAACTAACATTGAAATTGATGTGGAGGTGCCAGTGTCGGACTGGGGTGGACAAGGTCAGAAATCACATGACACCAAGTTATAGTCCAACAGGTTTATTTGAAATCACAAGCTTTCAGAATGCTACTCCTTTGTCAGGTGAAGACTTTATCTGACAAAGGAACAGTGCTCAAAAAGCTTGTGACTTCAAATAAACCTGTTGGACTATAACCTGGTGTTGTGTGACTTCTAACATTAAATTTGCTAGAGGATAAAAGAGGAGATTGTTATGTATTAGCATCGCATAGCTTATAAAGCATCATGAGAACTAAGGACTATTACATGTCCCCATGCCAAACAAAATTTAATGGGTAATGGGATCTCCCACCCTCAGAGCAGCCCCAAGTGGTGATAGGCAGAGGTGTGATGGACATGAACCTCAATGCACCCACTTTTTCTGCCTGAGGAGGGTAACTGCTAAGCTTCCACCTAGTCTGTGAACTGCTGTCACTGGCTCCATGCTTCAACAGTGTTAGGGATTGTAGGGTTCTGGTTTGCAATCAGTTATTTTCCTGATCTTTAAGCAGTTTGAATGAATCCTGGACTCCTGGTTCTGGGCACCATTTATGGAGATGTGAAATGAAGAGGCAATTGACAGGCGTTTAAGGGCAAAAGAATTTCTGCATTTATTTAAGGTACTAAAAGTTAACTATAATAGAAGAAAATAGGTATTGCAATAATTCAAGAAAGTTAACACAATTAATATATAGGAGAACAGTAGTATTTTAAAATACACTATTAATTAGATTACCACTATTAGGAACTATCTTACTGACACATAGAAAACAACAGTGTTTAATTTCAGACTCTTTATCAGAATTTCTACCTGTAGGGTCCAGATGGACTGGCACCACCCACCTTCCCCTCCCTGCTAGCTATGTTGGAACGCTGGGGTCGTGGGGGTTTATGCTCACCACTCAGAATATGATTTTGAAATATGCCTGGCTGTTACGGCTTGCCGTACCCAGAGCCTGAGTGAAGACTTCAGACTGCATAAAGCTTTTCAGTTTGTTTTGAGTCCGCTGATGTTGAAAGGTGCAAATTAGATCTATCGAGTAAGTACCTGGTTTTCTTTACTTTCTGCTCATTTGGAGTGCCTGATTTTCACCTCAGGTTGTGTCTGAGCACTTGTGGTGCCAGTTGAGTCAATTGTTTCTCTGGGTTTTAGGTCTCTGCTTCTGAGGGTTGTGGTCGGTTGCTGATGTTCTTGCCGTCGGTGTTCTAGTTTCAGCAGAGGCCCATGTCTGGAAGCTCTTGTTCAGACAGCATTTGGCCTCTCCTGTTGCGGATCTCTTGCTTGGCTTCACTCTCTGGGGTGTCTTTCGTTCCGATGATGGTCTTGGTTCAGCTTTGCGATTCAGCTTCTTTGTTCGGCCTCTCAAATTGGTTTCTCTTGAGTCTTGGATCAGAAGCTGCTTGTTGTTGGTGGAAGACAGTGGGGAAGCTGTTCGTGCAGAAGCTTGTTGTTGGAAAACGCCATCTCTCAGCTGAGATCAGGGAATATCTGTTATACCTTGATGTTCTCTTCGGAAGTTAATTGACTTTCCAATGGTTAGAATATGTGTGAATGGGTTTTGATCAAGGTTGAATATCCAGCATCTCTGTAGGTCCCATACTATCTGCACTGTGTAACCCAAGGTGTAGAAGCTGTCTCAGGCTAGGGATAAAGATAGTGAGAACTGCAGATGCTGGAGTCAGAGATAACACAGTGTGGAACTGGAGGAACACAGCAGGCCAGGTGGCATCAGAGGAGCAGGAAAGTTGACGTTTCGGGTCATGACCCTTCTGGTCTGTTGTTTTTGGTCGATTGTTTTAGAGAGGAGATGTAAATTGGGATTCCAGGCTGAACATTAGTCCCAGTCAGCAATCTCTGTTCTCAGGCTTGCCGATTGTGTTGTGTATTTTCCACACGCTCAGTGCAGCTGTCCGTTTTGTTTAAAAGTTTTGAAAGTCCAGGGTTTTGTCCATATGTTATAATATTGAGTATTTTTGCTCAATCTCACAGGATGGGTATGATAAGGTTAGGGTTATCATCCTAGGTTCCCTTTAAAACACTGGTCAGTTAGCGGGCAAGATGGTCACCCAGTGATTTGATA
This sequence comes from Ginglymostoma cirratum, assembly GCA_024137785.1. Classification (NCBI taxonomy): domain Eukaryota; kingdom Metazoa; phylum Chordata; class Chondrichthyes; order Orectolobiformes; family Ginglymostomatidae; genus Ginglymostoma; species Ginglymostoma cirratum. The sequence continues at coordinate 1,817,486 of JAHRHZ010000289.1, read as the reverse complement.
GGGTCCATCACCTGCAAACATGTTGGCAGGGTTTAAGGCCACAATTTAAACAAAGCCCAATATTTATTTGCTTATTTGGAACTTGAAACCAATAGGGCAACTGGAAACAATCTGGTGCAGTATCTCAGGAAGATATACAAAAGTTGTAAAGTAATACTTGTCAAAGCAAGGCACTGACTTTTACAGGTGTTCTGCAGGTCTTGCTTTCAGAATAAGCTTGGGGTACAGGATTAACACTTGTTCTCTCATCTCTCTCCAGCACCTTTGGGGGCTTCTGCTTCTAAGTGCACAGCAGGGTCTACTAACTTTAGGTTCAAACTTAGTCTGCACCTTGTCCACTGAAAACTGTTGTTTATTAGCTCTTCCCAAGCCACAATGGTCAATTATGTCTTTATATTCTGATAGACCTGGGTGAGGGCAGGCTCATTTCTCTTTAGATTAAGGTTTGTGTGTAAGGGATGCTTCTTCAGCATAATATGCAATCCCCCACATATCCACCCCTCATCAGGAGGGTCTGAGGCTCTCTGCTTCATCCTTGAAATAAAGAAGGAACAGTTCGCATCAGCAACAACCTATTTTGCATTGCTGATCTTCTCCTTTAACTCAACTCACTTTCTCCAATTCAAAAGGAGTGGCAATGGATCCCCACATAGGTTCCAGTTATGCCTGTCTCTTTGGGGTATCTAGAACAATCCTTGTTCCATCCTTTTTGGACAGCCACCCATAACTCCTTTTGATGCATTGATGATTCACCAGTGCTGCCTCCTGCTCTCATCTAGATGTGGAAGAATTGAAATCTTCCATGCCCATTTTTTTTCCACCTTCACTTGGTCCATCTCAGATTCTGCCCTTCCCTCTCTTGACCTCATTGTTTCTATCTCCAGAAATAGGCCATCCATTACTATCCACTACAAAACCACTGACTCCCACTGTTACCTCATTACACTTCCTCATACCCTGCTTTCTGCAAGGATTCTGTTCCATTTCTCCAGTTTTTCCACTTCCATTTTATCTGTTCTGATTATGCCACTTTCCACTAGGCTGCTTCTGACATGTCTTTCTTTATCCCCAGGAAGATTCCCCAACACCGTTGTTGACAGGTCCCTCAAACGTGTTCAATCCATCCCTCACACTTCTGCCCTCATGCCTTCCCTTCCCTCCATGAAGCATGACAGGATTTCCCTTTGTCCTCACTTTCCACGCCTGCAGTTTCTGCATTGACAGGATCTTCTTCCACCACCTCCCTTGGGTACCACCCCCAAACACATCTGCTCAGTATTCCATCGTGACTGTTCTCTTCACTTGTTTACTCTTCTGCCAGTCCTAACACTTCCTCACTCTCCAATTGTACCTTCTCATGTAATCACGGAAGATGTATAAAGTACCCATTCACCTCTTCTCTCCTCACTATTAAAAGCCCCAACATACCTTAAAGATGAAGGAGCATTTTACTTATACTGCTTTCAATCTAGTCTACTCTATTCAATATTCACAATACAGTCATTTTTACACTGATGAGGCCAAACAAAGAGTGTGTTATTGCTTTGCAGCCCACTTTTGCTATCTGTCAAACTATAGGAAGAACTCAACCTTCTGGCTCTTGCCATTCTAAGAAACCACGTTGCTCCTATGCTAACATTTCCATCATTGGTCTGCTACTGTGGTCCAGTGAAGCTCAACACAAGCCAGAGGAACAGCACCTCATTTTTCACTTCTCTTCACAACTTCTAGAACTCAATATCATGTTCCACAACTTCAGTATATGATCTCTCTACTCCATTTTCTAACCTCCTCCAACTTTGTCTTATTGGCTTTACTCTCAGCAGAGAAGACCCATTTTATCGTTTTTACAGCTAACATTTACATTCATTTTGTATCTCTATACCTCCTTTTCTACCATTATCACTGTCTTTATTTTCACTTCTGGGCACCCTCACAATCTGGTCCCCTTGCTCCAGTATATCTATAGCATTAAAATCACAATTTGGCCCCCTTGCTCTGCTATATCTACAGCATTGAAGTCGCTATTTTCCAGCTCCTTTCAAGTCTAAAGAAGACCTCCCCTGTTTCCCTGACCCCTGACTGTAGGCTGAGTTTCAGTTTTATTGCATGTTTCTAGTCTTGGTGGTATTTTGCTTTTCATTGACTGATCAATTTCTGATTGGCTTTCAGGATGTTTGATATTGACTGATGATATACACATCATCATATACGCAGTCTATGTAATAATGTGTTTATATTAGTACTTTGTGATCTGTGTTAGTTTCATACAGTTTTACAACTTTTCCACAATATCCTCTTTCTTTTAAAAGAAGAAACTCATTCCAAGCAAGAACAACCAGAGAGACAAAAACATCAATGTTATATTTGATTTAATTAAGGATTCTTACCAATGTAGTGAAAACAAAGGCAATTAACTCAGTATCAATCAGGGGAGCCCGACAGCATACATCTCCCATCCTGACTAAAGTGGCAAAATTGTTCTTAGTAACAAACTATAATAAAGAGGATGGACTCATGAATAATTGACCCCTTAAAAAACGAATTGGGAGATGGTAGGAGGTCTCATCTGTTTAATTAAGATTGGAGGAGCTAATATGAAAGATATACTTAGAGTCAGTTGGAATATTGAATTATAAGTTAAATATTTTGCAGCCTACTTCTTTTCCCTAAGTATAATAGCCACATTTTCTTGTTCCATTGTGTCTCTGTAACCGCCAAGCTAGTCACCAATCATATTATCATTTAGAAAAGATGGAATTCAATTATTTTCTGAGCCATTAATCTGTTTATTAATAATTCAGATGGAAGTCAAAGTCAATATACAACTTGGTCGAGTTATTTAGAAATAAAGCTTTCTTGGAATCTTCAGCTTTTATAGAGGAAGATCTTACTTCCTCACATCTTGCCTCATCATTATTTGAGTTCACTTTTCTGAGTGTGGCAATATACTGAAATTGTCTGGTCTTTTTTGTTTAGATTTCAGTATCTCCCTTTCTATATATTGTATTAAATTTCCCTATGTTGTATTATCCATAATTTCTCAATAATCTTAATAGAAATTTAATGTTCTTAATTTGGTTTGCCACTCTCCAACTACAGATCACTTCACTAAGTGACATTGAAATTTCATCATGCATGAACTTAAAAATCTCCTATTTTCTGTATCCATCTTGAAGATACGTCTTCTTAAGTGTTCTTACTCCCAAGCCCTTAATATTTTAAATGCAAATTTTTTTCCTCTTTAATTTTGATTACTTTAGCATGTGTCAAAGTGTTTGACATTTTCCTGGTTGTTTTAAAGTTAGTTTCTCAATGGAGTAAGCATCAATGCTTTGATGATCTTAAAGAAGCTCTTGTTCTTTCCTGGCCATATTTACTTTTTCATGGCACTCTGTTTGTCATGTAGGTGCACATGACTGAGACCTTTTTTTTTAGTGTAATATTTAGTGTAATACTTTCTGAACATTTGAACCACTCTATTTTGCACTGGTTTCCATACATTCTTATATGGTGACCCAACACTCATGTTATCTTTTTAAATGATCTGACAATTGTTTGCTTCTCTCTCCACACAGAGTTCTGATGCTTAGGATGTGGCCTGACCATCAAATTCAGCTCTCTTAAAAAAAAACGACAGTCAAGGACACACCATCACCAAAAGAAGGCTGACTGTTTACTCTTGTTGTTTTAAGCTTCCCTTTCTTCACAATATGTTTTTTTCCTGTATCAATTACTTCTTCTTCATTAATTTTACATACCCCACTAGTTACAATTGTATCTCATTCATGAGCCATGGAGAAATTCTACAGTCTAGTGAAACATTCTTATAATGTTTTTAAAACTGAAATCAAGCATTTCTGCTTGATTCCAGGCAATAACATATTCCATTTGTTTGTTCTTTACTGTAGGTGATATTTTTCTCGGAAGTAATTTCCTAAAGCCTGCAAGATTTCTTTAGTCATATCTTTAATAAAGACATGCTGACTAAATGATTACTGTTCTGCAATAATTGCATTCTTATTTCTTCAATAACATGGAATCAATGTTAATTAGAATATAACTTGCATTTTCTCTGAAATGTGATGCTAAACACTCTTTTCTGCCTAAAAATTTCGTTCCTCTTCCTGGAGCTTGCATACACCTGATCTTAAACTTTCTCAACTTCAATCACCTCTTTAGGATTTTATTTAAACATTTAGGCCTGAAACTATTACTAAACTCCATACTCTAAGGTAATCTGATTTTACTATCTTCTCCATGCCTTCGAAGCACTGCTTGCAGAAGACTTCGGCAGAATGGCCCCAGACTGAGACTAAAGTAAAAAAAAATCTTTCAAGCTATGGATGCTTTCAAGCTCCTCAGCTTAAAAATATAATTGCTTACCTGGCTCAGTCATAAACTCTCCAAATGAAAAAAGAAACCCATTAATTCTGGTGGCTACTTCCCAATCAGTTTGTTGTAAAAGAAATCACCACGTTGACGGAAACATTCACTAATTAATCAAAAAACCTTTCAGGCAAACAGAAAAACCCATATGCTGCTAATACAAAAGTCCAAAATCCAAATATAAAAAAAACACATAAAAATGCATATAAATGAAAATAATTATTATTTATATGGAAGCTACATATGTCTGTGCCCGTTTTCTTTTATTAGGGCATTTAGGCTAGCCTTGGCAGTTTGTAATAGTGGCTAATTGTTTACAGCACATGAAGCAAGGATTGGAAGGAAAAGAAATTGAGAAAAATGTCTTCCAGACGTTTGAAAAAAAAAGTCAAGGCCTAACATATTAAAATGAACTGAGTGAGTATGTTGAATGTGTTTCAAGGAAATGCATGTGCAATATTATGTTAAATTTTATTCAATACATGATGGTAATAGTTAAGTAAGAAAATAGTTATTAGATAAATAAAATAAAAAAATCTAGCATCAGCTAAAATTGGATCCGATTTTTAATATATAAAGTGAAATAGTTAGATCATCTTCTGAATAGCCAGATCATTTTATAAAAAGGACTTGACCATCTTTGAGATGAAGAGCATTGACATGCTTCTGTAACTAGCTTCAGAAATTTTACTTGGCATGTAACAAAATTTATCAAACCCCATGAAGGAATTTAAATGTTAATTAGTTGTTAATCACTATGAATAAATTTTTCCTTGTAAGAAAATGCTTTTTAGTCATTTTCAGTAATAGAAACTTGTGGAAAAAGAAGTCTCATTTGAATAAATTAAAGCAAATGCCAGTTAGATTACTTGCAATTTTGCAGAGTAATGTAGCACAGAGTATGTTATGTTTCTCAAATTTGGTTGAGTAGAGGTGGCCTCTTAGTGGAAATGTTCATCAGTTTGTATTAATCTGCTAAAATGCTGGGAAGTTCCAGATTTAGAAAAATTAAAAGAGAAGTAGAGGCAGCAGATTTATTTAGTAAGGTGAGACAGTTTTTTTATATAGCCACAGGAGAGTAAAATCAGGTAGCTCAGTGAGCAAAGGCAAGCAGCTGGAATATCATAATGAATATCAATTAACCTAATTGCATATAGATCAGAAGTTGCTTAGAAAATGCAAGAGGAAAATTGGAAGATAAAATAGTTGTTTGCTTTTCTCTTAACTCCACTCTCTTTCCTTGGAGATCAGGGTTATATTAGTCTGCAAGGCACTTAGTTCTATGCAGTGGAAGGATTTTAAATGCTTCAATAATCTATAGAAATTATCTGTAGAAAGGTTGGCTGATACACACATCTATGGGACTCCTGATGTCAATCCAAAATCTAGAGATGGAATGTCAGTCTTCATTAGATGAAACTGTCTGAAATGAGCTTTGATCTGTCACTGTCTAATTCTGGCTCCATCCCCACCTTCTTGACCTGTCCGTCTCCTCTCCACCTATCTGCTGCTTTATTCATCTTCCATCTGCCTCCCCCCCTCTCTCTATCTATTTCAGAATCCCCTTCCCCTCCTCCATTTCTGAAGAAGGGTCCAGACCTGAAACGTCAGCTTTCTTGCTCCTCTGATGCTGCTTGGCCTGTTGTGTTCATCCAGCTCTACGCCTTGTTATCCCACTGCCTAATTCCGATGTTGGGATGCTATCACTATACAAAACTTGCAATGTGGGTTTGAATGAGTGCCATATTTTGGGGATTTTTGACTACATCACTAAGCAAGGATCTTTGATTTTTTTTTCCTTTGTTCAGTCATAGGGTAAGGGATGTCACTGGCTAGGCAGTATTTATTGCTCATCAGGCTGCTAAGAGTCAACCACATTGCAGTGGATCTGGAGTCACATGTAGGCCAGACCAGGTAAGGATGGTAGTTTCCTTCCCTAAAGGGCATTAGTGAACCAGATGGGTTTTTACACAATTGACAATGGATTCACAGTCATTGTTAGATTCTTAATTCCAGATATCTATTGAATTCAAATTCCATCATTTGCCATGGTGGGGTTCGAACCTTGGTCCCCAGAATGTTATTTGGGCCTCTGGATTAACAGTCCAGTGATAATACCACTAGGCCATCACCTCCCCTGATTTATTTACAATGTAAATTTTTAAATGTAAATTTCAATGAGTCAAACTTGATTAAACTGGATCATGCTGAAACGTGCAGAGTTTGCAATGTGCCATTAAACTGCATTGTCTGTGATGCAGGCAAAATTTTAAATTTGTGCTTCTCGATTATTTAAATGATAACCATTTGTAACCAGAGCATCTTACATTGTTCAGTGATTGCATGCAGCAGCAGGCATATGGCTGTAAATGTGCTAGGAATTGTTTCAGGTGTTAATCTGTCCTGTGAAAGAAGGAAAAATGGCTGATTATTATAGACAGCATACCCCAAGGTTTTCTGTTAATGGAAGAGGTGGTTTGGAGGAGAGGTGTCTTGTATGCACAGAAAGTTGCAGAAGGTCATTCAGACATATGTTCAGGGGGCAAAGAGGAGTACAGCATTGGAGGGCAAACTCGGGGATATTATTTTTTGATCACGGATGCAGTGCAGAAAGAAGCTTAATGATCTCAGTGGAACTTGTTGAGGTGAGCAACCTCATTTTCAAATGAAATTCTCGTCACTCACCTCCTAAAAATCTCTGTCACTAAGAACTCATCCCTAATATTTATGTACCTCACTTCACCCATATCACATTGTTGGTATGCATTGTTGCAAGCCATGCCACCATATTTTACTGTTGTACACTGCAGCTATGAGACTATGGCAGCCACAGCACCAAACATATTGCACAACACTTCCCTCTTCTTTGCAGGATAAGCTGATGCAAAATAGCAAACAGCAGCAAAGATGCAGCGATATGGAACATGCCTGTATATTTCAACATTCATGGAGTATTGGTCCATCACTGACTCCATGGAAACTGGTTGATTGAGAGCTTCCTGCATCTAATCTTTCTTCTCTCATCTATCTTCTGCCTCATTCCTCAATTTATTTTGACTGAGAAGCTGAGGAGAATGCAAACATTCCCAATGACATTCTTCTCTCCTTTCACTTTGACCCTTTACTATTTCAGATACCCAAGAATGATGAACTGCTCACATGGCAGAGGGAGGTGATGGAGACATTGAAGCTGAACAGACATTACCACTTGAAGGTGACCAATGCTGAAACTGACACGTTATAGCCTAAAATAATGGAGGATTCCACACTTGGTAAGACATGAAGCACGTCTAGAAGGTCTAATGAATGAAAGTTTGAAGAATATAAGTGCCAGCTCCTTGGAGGTCAAAGTGGCACACTAGTTGAAATGCTGAGGCGTCAGATGACGATTTTGATGGGCTAAGCTACAGAAAAGATTGATCAATGAAAATATCCAAATGCTTGGTGTCATAAAATGGCTGTCAGAAAGCCAGTATTCAATGTCACGGAGCATGGAGGACTCTGAATGATCTGTTTTTGTGCAGAAAACACATATCAGAGCTGGAGATGGAGATTTTACTCTGAATTTGAAATAGGCACTGATGGGGAGTAATTGGCTAGATTGGATTTACAGGGCTTTTAGTGTACAAGACATACCCGGGCAATTTTGCACATTGTCACGTAGATGCCATTGTTGTTGCTATATTGGAACAGCTTGGCTGGTGAGGTGTGGTGGGGCAGTCACAAGTTCTGAAGCATATATCTTCAGCACAATTGCCAGGGTAGTACAGTGGCTCAGTGGTTAGCACTGCTGCCTCACAGTGCCAGGGACCCGGGTTTGATTCCCCCCTCGGGCGACTGTCTGTGTGGATTTTGTACATTCTCCCCGTGTCTGCGTGGGTTTCCTCTGTGTGCCCGGTCTTCTCCCACAGTCCAAAGATGGCCATGCTAAATTGCCTGTAGTGTTCGGGAATGTGTAGATTAGGTGGGTTATAGGGGAATGGTTCTGGGTGGGATGCTCTGAGGGTTAGTGTGGATTTGTTGGGCTGAAGGGCCTGTTTCCGCACTGTAGGGATTCTATGTTTCCAGGTTCGATTGGTTTTTCCATGTCCAGTGACTTCAGCTGTTTTTTGATATTGTGTGGAGTGAATCAAATTGGTTGAAGAGTGGCATCTGTGATGTTGAATGCTTTTGAAGAAGGTTGAGATGAATCATCCACTTGGCACTTCTGGCTGAAGATTTTTGCACTGATTCGGATTGTAATTGGTTGCACTGCATTTGTCTGGATTTGGAAGTGGATTTATGGCCACAATCAAATCAGTCATGATTTTAAAAATTGGTGATCCATTCTCAAGCAGCAAAATAACCTTTTCCAGTTCCTATTTACTATTATTTTAAAAATAAATTCCAAGAGTTAGAGTCATCAATATGGTTACAAATAAATTCAATAAATGATAATAAATACCCAGACTCCTGGTTATTGTAAGTAGCTGGGCATTGTAATTAATGCATCCTTGAATTGGAATCTTGGATTTCAACAAAGTCAGAAACATTAATTGGGATTTTAACAGAGTTATAATATTCTACCTAAAAAAATTTGAACATCAAAAATGGTAGAATGACCAGGGCAGCCAATTACTTTAGTGTTTAAATACTGAAGCATCTCTCTCCTTCTTATTTCCTAACTTTCCAGGAAAGTAGAGAGGAAGTGATCTTAACATTATTAAACAAATGCTGATATTTACAGAACAGAGAACAAAATCCTTCGGACTCCATTGTGAACAACTATTCAATTGTCCTATGAGACACATTAATAATTACCTTGCACAGAGCTGTTAAGCTGCCCACTGACACATTCTTGATAAGTAGCTATGAACTGTAAAGTAAGCCATTAAGTAGGCAGGTGACAGTAAATGCTGTGACTGTCAAGTTACCACGGATGATTAAGTAGCCGTGGGTGATAATAGGAATTACAAACACAAAAAAATCATGCTTAACAATGCAGGTTGTAAGTTTCTTTAGTTTTTACTTTACATCATATTTTATAGAATGGTGTTAATCTCAATTACCTCCAGATATGTGAATCAATTTAAACAACTATCATGTAGATCTTGTGAACTTGAGCTATAAATTTCTCTTATGAATGATTAGTGGATCAGAAAAAAACATGCATCTATATTTCATGATGCAAGTTATCTAACTATAAATGCATCTTGTCTACACAAATGGATCACCTAGTTAGGCTGTATTGTCTGGACAAATAATAAACTAAAGCAAGATACAGTTGGAACACAATTTATACATCTCCACATGCTGGAGTTTCATAAATGAATAGAGGAATTCAAGTAGTAATGAGCTGTAATGAGGCAAATGACAAAGCTAGGTCTATTAATGCAAAGAACATTCAGGAAAATATTGTGGCAGCCTGTATTTTATGATTTATACATTGTCACAGCTATTGTGTGCTTTCATTTGCAATATGGCATTGATATGAATGTAATGTTACCTTGTGTTTTATATTGTTATTAGGTGGATACTGGGGTGGAATTGATTAACTGAAAAATCTAGGTCTTGAAATACAATAGGGAATTTTTAAATACCCGAAATAGGAGAATGTTGAGGAGGGGTTAAAAATTCGAAACCTGACACTTATTCACTGTGAAAGTGCTTACTTGCAATTAGGAGTGTCTTAGTTGGCTGCTCAAACAACTTTTCTACAGTAGAAAAAACAGACATTGTTGGTGAAACTCTGCAGGTCTGTCAGCATCTGTAGAAAGAAAGCAGAATGAACTCTGGTGACTCTTCTACAGCAATCTCGCCCTCAGTTTGATTGGCCAAGCCTTCCCTGCAACCTTTCACCTGCTGCACTCTGAATGCTCCTTCTCATCATGCCTTGATTCAGTTAACAAGATACCATTTATTTCAGTTTAGCAACTAGTTACAGATCATATTGATATGATAGAAGATGCTGCAAGAACTTTGAGGAAGGCCAGATTTGAGGACTCACTCTTTCCAGATCCTCAGCTGTTCTGCCCACAAGTCCATCAACACATTGGATGCTTCATAGTGGCTGGTGCTTATGCCACTCCTCAGTATTAACCTTTTTCGACCTCTGTAGAACATCTGCTTCCAAGCTAAGTTTCTCCTATTGTAAATATTATACGTTATATATTTAATTAAAACTACCACAACACCATCACTTCAGGTGCTTTGGACATTTCACTGTTCTCCTGAGGACATAGATTTGTGTGTGTGAGAGAGAGTATATAGTGTGGTGGGGTTACCTGGAGCACGACACGAACCCAAGATCATGGTTGAGGCCATCCTCATGGGTATGGAACTTGGCTATCAGCCTCTGCTCACTGATTTTGCAGTGTTGTGTATTAACACACACTTGCGCGCGCACGCGCGCGCACACACACAATACACATGCACTGTCACACACACACTCTCTCTCTCACACACACACACACACAGTGCACACAACACACACACACATGTACATACACAAGCACAGACATATAAATCCATGGGGTGAATTATTTCATCCAATATGTTTGTGTATTTGTAGATGCATTCTATTTTGTTCAAAAAAATAAAACCAACCTGACTCCAGGTTAAAACACAGACAGATTCTAAACAAGACCTCACACCTAAAATGCATTGTCTGACCTGAGATGTCACCTCTTGTGTACACCGATAAGACATTTAATTATCTTGGGGCAATGACTTGAAAGAAATTTTGGGATTTGCATTTTAATCAATAGAAACCTGTGTCCCCTTTCTAATTGATTAAAGATTAAACAGGAGGTGGTCAGCGAGCCATTTTTAGGGTTGTTACCTTTCTGCTTATAAATTCTGTGTCAATATACCTCCTCTTTCACACTACACCTGAGGAAGGAGCAGAGCTTAGAAAGCAAGTGTTTTCACATAAACCTGTTGGAGTATAACCTGATGTTGTGTGATTTTCAACCTTGTCCACCCCAGTCTAACACTGGCAACTCCACATCCTATGTGCCAGGTATTACCCTAGCCAGCAGAGAGTTTGCCCCCTGATTCCCATTGATTCCAGTTTTTGTAGCACTCCTTGATGCCACACTCAGTCAAATGTGGCCTTGAAGTCAAGGGCTATCATTCTCACCTCACCTGTGGAATTTAGCCTTCTTGTCCATATTTGACTCAAGGCTGTAATAATGTCAGGAGCTGAGTGGCTTTGACGGAACCCAAACTGAGCATCAGTGAGAAGGTTAGTGCTGAGCAGATATTGCTTGATAGCACTGTTAATGACACCTTCTATCATTTTATTGATGATCGAGAGTAGACTGACAGGTCAGTGATTGGCTGGGTTGGATTTGTCCTGATTTTTGTGTATGGGGCGTAACTGGGCAATTTTCCACATTGTTGGGTAGCTGCCAGTGTTGTAATTGTACTGGCATAGGCTGGCTAGGGAAATGGCAAGTTCTGGAGCCCAAATCTTCAGTGCTGCGGGTGTTCAGTACACAGGTGCAGATAAGAAATCAAGGAAGATTGCTGTATGAATCCATATACTGGTTTGGCATTTTAAAGGGCATCAATTAAATCATATGAAACAGGTCAATTCCATCAACCTTAAGAATTCAGAAAACCTCCCCTTCCACACATGATTCCTTCTGAGCTGTGAGGCAAGACTGTGATCAATATTTATCTTGGACATGATTATATTCTAGTGACCAAATATTTCACCAAATTTCATTTGTATAACAAGTCCAGGATATACTAGTGCGACGGCTGTTGATGTATTAACTGCCATATTCAGTACATTAAGTGTACCTCAACAAATTGTGCCCAACAATGACCTGCAGTACATTTGTGCAGGATATGGGGTGTTCAGCACTTCTCACTACCCTCAGTGGAAAAAATTTTGGGAATGCATTATTCATATCATAAAATCCATAATCATTACATGTACAATGACTTGCCAAGATTTTCAGGGAGCTATGTTAAATCTACATATTGCTGTGCTAGGGAATGTTTAACCCTCACCGGTTCCTCTCATATTTTAGAAGTGGATCCTCACAGATTTTCCTTCTGGCACTCTAACCACCCATAACATTTATTTGCTATTTTGTTGGAGAGAAGGGAGAAAATGGTACAAGGGTTTGATTAACTAGCATTCAGACTGTTATCCCAATCTGAACCAGGACAAAGAGTATGAGTTTGGGATTTTCATATAAACACATGAACTGCTGAAAAGATACTTTGTTGTGAAGTCCAACCTGGGTTATATGACATTTACTTAAGAATAGTCAAGGTCAAAGTACTAGCTGACATATCCAAACAGCCAACATCCAATCATCAACCTTCCCTCACCCTGGAGGATTACTCTGATATCATGCCAGACCATCACCACTCACTGTATGAAAAGATTCTTTTCATATTAGTTTTGTCTCTTTTGTCAATTACTTTAAATACATGACCACCCCTCCACAAGGAGAACTTCCTTTTCCCTATATGATCTATATAAATCGCTCAGGATTTTGAATACCTCTTTTGGATCCCTTCCTTTTGGCCTTCTGTAATGATTTGGGGAGAGGGATCCTCATTCACTTAATGTTGCATTTGAATTTTCTTCTGAAGAATGTTTGGTTGTTTATTTCTGTTGGACTGTTAATATATGATGGGTCAAGAAAGGCAAATCTTGTCATCTAATAACCTTCTTGATAATGTTGCAGAGGTGAGGTCGACAGCTCTCTGATAATTAAAACTAAAACACCCAGAGAAGCTCGCCTTGCCTCATGATCTACTAAAGGAAATGTGAAATGTGGTATAACATGCCTCTGACCTCCCAATCTGCTCTAAAGGAGAGGTGAAATAAAATGAACTCCTGACAATCACTGTATTGGCAACAAGTGACAATTTATTTATCTAACTCCAATAGTCAACAAATTAACACACTAATTAAAATTAACTACTAACAAACTGAACAATTTTTCTGAAGAAGGGTCTAGGCCCGAAACGTCAGCTTTCCTGATCCTCTGATGCTGCTTGGCCTGCTATGTTCATCCAGCTCTACACCTTGTTATCCCCTTTAACTACTGACTGTTCCCGAATAAAACAAAATTCTATAGGTATGCTGATGCAATAGATACACATCCCATGTACATAAACCAAATTAATAATAAAAGAAGCTTAATCTCTCAAAATTACCGTTAGGATAATTCTTCTGGAATGTTCTTTGTCTTCTCTGCTGTCATCCAGTCAGAAACATCTTTCTCCGTCAAATCCCTCTGCCAGGAATGTCTTCCTCTGTTAAATCTTTGTGTCAGGAATGTTAGCTAAGAGTGCTGTAGTAATTTTATTTAGATGGTGCTTACTCTGAAAGTTTAGAGATTTCTTTGAGAGCCAGTAAGTTTCTGTTCGGATGACAGATCGCTCTCCCACCAATTTTCAAATACCCTCTTCTTTTATACACTTGATGACTTATCAATTTCTTACAATAGGATTGGTCCTGGGTTGCGAAAACCATCAAATTTAAATTTAGTTGGTTTTTAGTCTCTAAGAAATGATTTCTGATTTCTGAAGAAGGGCCTCAACCTGAAATGTCAACTTTGCTGTTCCTCTGATGCTGCCTGGCATGTTGTGTTCCTCCAGCTTCATTTTTGTATTATCTTTGGCTTCAGCATCTGCAGTTCTTGCTATCTCTGATATTCAAACTGGTTGCCTTGCTAACAAAACAGGACTGCGGCTTCTTTTTCTAACCATACAGCCTTAGATACAAATGTTTCAATTTTGTGAATTCTCTGTGCATCTGCAGACATTTTAAAAAAAATCTCCAAGCCTAGAAAAACACATCACTTTTTAAAGGGACCACACACTCTCTTCCCCCCGCTATCACGTTCCAGACAAATTCTTATGTCCTGCCTTCCAATCCTCTTTGCAACAACAATAAGTTTTCAAGCGATTCATGGAAGAAGGGTTAAGCTGAACATTTTTTAAAGATAAGTCTGTTATCTTTTAAGCTTTTAGAGTTCTCTAACTACAACATTCTCCTCAAAACTGCAATAAGTTAAGCTAAGTTATCTTTAATCACTGTGATTAATTACTTTTTATTTCATGTTTGGAATGCAAGTTTAATAATTAATGTGAAGTTGAAAATTTAGCTCCTTATTAATAAATCAACAGTTCTCTCTGGTTTTCTTGAAAATTTAGTAATTTGCTTTGCAAAATTACATACATCTTGCACATAATCAGTTACTTTGTCATGATCTTTATTCTCCTACAACATTGTCAAAAATTGAGATTTTTTCAAGTAAGTTCTAAGTTGCATTATTCTGAGAATTGTTTGCAATGAAGAATGAATAGTAAGAATTTGCGACCATTCAATTTGGATCTGATTCAATATTGAAGTACAACTCAAAGGTGCTATCGATTTATTAAACTCAATTCGATTATAAGTTGAGGAGGTACATGTGCAAAGTAATTGTACCTAAAACCCCAAAACGGGCAAACAAAATCTGTCTCTGTGCACTCAATTTAACAACTATAAAGACATATATTTTTGGTCAATTTATTAATAACAGAAATGGAAGATATGTATTGTCGAGGCTGTTTACTGACATACAGATGTTTGATTCCATATGACCATGGACATAAGAGCAGAACTGAATAGTTTATCTCATCAAGTCTGCTCTGCCATTCAATGAGATCATTGCTGATCTGATAATCCTCAACTCCACTTTCCTGCCTATTCCCATAACCCTTGATGCCCTTACTGATTAAAAATCTGTCCATATTAGCTTTGAATATACTTAATGATCCAGCCTCAACAGCTCTTTCTGGTAAAGAATTCCAGGGATTCACTATCCTCTGACAGAGAGTAAAAATCTTCTCATCTCTGTATTAAATGCACAGCCCCATATTTTGAGATTATGCACCCGATACTAGACATTTCCACAAGGAGAAACAATCGGTTCACATTGACCCTGTCAAGTTCTCTACGAATCTTGAATATTGCAACAGTCATCTCATTCCAAACCTAATTGCAGTTTCAAAACTTCTTTCTGAATGAAATGGAAATTCCTTATTTGAAGAGAATCTCCTGGTCTGGAGTTGGGAAGGGGATATAATTAGGTTGGGATTGTGGTGTACCAGAATACTGCCACCTTTTCACCTCTGCTGGAATTAAGTTCTGGGCAGAAAGCCCCAAGATCCACCCTCATGCCCCTTTGTCTTTTGAGGCCCTTAAATCATCAATTCATAGTCACTTAATGACCTATTCCTGCCTGGACAATTATAGTTCAGCCTCAAGCAGGGTGAGAAAGAGTCTGCTTATGTGAGTTCTCAACCCGGTAGACTGACTCTGGTGGGGACAAGTCTGCTCCCTCAATTTGTACTATTCTGCAAAGGTCATGGGATTGGATATGGGACATGGGCATGGCAACTGAGAAACAATCCCTGCCTTTGCTTCTAATCACCATGGGCCTCAATTCTTGGTAAGTTGCAGCCCAAAAACAACACAAACAGCAGCCTCTCCCACATCTTCCTCCCAAATACTCCTGATATTTTTTCCCTAGCTAGCTGCTGTTAGTGGGCAGGACATCTCCATACTGAGTTTTATTACCCATTGAAAGCCCATTGACTATAAATCAGGTAGCTGATCGCTGGAAAATCTGTTGGGTTTTCACATCCTGACAGGCTACATGTTTCTCCACTCAAACCTCACTCACGTTTAGACTCAGCCCACAAACAGGACAGACTGTCTTTCATCTTTTCCTCAGTTATCTTCATAAGTAATCAATTTCTATTCTATTTGCTTTATTTAAAGTAATTCCATTTCGTAGTTGGGTGTTAGAAAAGATTAAAGATTATTTTGATATTTTTCCACATCCTGCAAAATTTGAGGTCTTAATCAAGAACAAATTAATAATAAAAACCAAAGGAATTGTGGATGCTGTAAATTAGGAACTAAAATAAAGTTGCTGGAAAAGCCCAGCAGGTCAGGCAGCGTCTGTGTAGAAAAAAATCAGGGTTAACATTTCGGGTCCGGCGACCTGTCCTCAGAGCAAAGGATTCTGAGGAAGGGTCACCAGACCCGAAACTTTAACTCTGTTTTTTACTTTCACAGATGCTGCCGGACCTGCTGGGCTTTTCCAGCAACTTTGTTTCTGAACAAATTAATAATTCTACATGTCCAAAAGTTCCTGCCATTTAATCCCTCTGGACACGTACACACAAATAAATAAGTATACTCAAAGAGTCAAATGGTAATATATCCTTCAGATATACTTTATGTTAGACTTAATCCACTGGACATTCAGTTTTAAACCAAGGACAAACACCTAATTTAATAAAACTAGTTTAACACCTAACTGGCTCAAGCTTGAATTTTCCAAATGGTAATATCCTACAGGAACATGCACATTACACTTAATATTACATTTTAGAAAATTCCCCATGTTCTTAGTTTTAATTGGGTGGAAAATTGATATAATGGCAAGAGAATTTTTTTGAAATACCATGAAGAAGTCTATGTTGATTAAATTTACATGGTGCTTTGTAGTTCAGTACAATGTTAGCTGAAAGTGAGTCACAGAAATCACAATCTTTACCATGGCTGATAAAACGGATGAAAATTAATTGTTTCAATGCATGGTCTTATTGATATTTTGTCTTTTGATAATTGAATTATTCCATTAGCCAACATGACTCATCAGTTTAAAATCATCCTGTGATTCCTGTTATAATTTATTACTTTGATTTGGAAAGAAGACAGAAAAGGATATTATATACCCTATTTATATGACATATGTGGAAAAAAGTGGCAGCAGACATCATGATCGGCACTTTGTTCAGACTTTCTCTACAGATAAGCTGACCAGATCCCATACCACATTGACAAGGTTTACGTTTTTTCAAAGAATTTCTCGATAGAATTTATACTTTATCTCAGGATATAGTTCTGTCAAAGTAAACTTTGTTAATCCAAATCAGAAAAAAGAGAGCAATCTTGTGAACTAAAAGAGATCTGTTGTATATTAATCCTAGATTTCTTTAAGAAAAAATCACAAAATAATGGGCAAAGAAAAATTTCAAATAAGTTTAATTTTTAACAGTGCAATAAACACTCAAGAACAGACTATTAATCATTGAACACTGATAATTTTAGCCATTAATGGATTTTGTAGGTTTCCAAATATTTGACAATGAACTGATGTGACAGTGGTTGCGGAACTATTTAGCCAATTTCTGTACATGCCAGCAATTTAAACAAATTAAGTAGCTTGTCGCTTAAATGTTTTTTGTGAGAATTCACATGGCAGGAGGCTTCATTATAGTTAATCCCTAGATTTTTAAAGATTCGGGAAGAGTGCAGTAAAGTATGAAATGCAAGTATTGAATTTAACAGGCATTTTGAAAAATATTCTCAGTTAAACAGCATCTTTCAGGATCTTAAGAGATCTCAAAGTGCTATGCAACCTTTTTGTTTAATTGCGGTGTAATGAAGGGTGCTAGGTGACTAGTTATGTAAAGGTCCCACAAGCAGCAACAAAATAGATTGCATATGTGGAACAAGGAAAATTTGTGCCTTACGTACAGTGATCTTAACTGCCCCCAACCATCCTGATTGCTGGGATCTCGGGGGTCAGCTCAGCAGTCAACTCTATGGACTTACCTGTTCAGTAGCAGCCAACTTCTGCCACTTTCACTGACTTCTCACCCTGATCAGAAGGAAGTGTGTGACATTTTATTGGAAATTGAAACATCTGGGCCTC
Organism: Ginglymostoma cirratum; assembly: GCA_024137785.1. NCBI lineage: Eukaryota > Metazoa > Chordata > Chondrichthyes > Orectolobiformes > Ginglymostomatidae > Ginglymostoma > Ginglymostoma cirratum. The sequence continues at coordinate 1,799,367 of JAHRHZ010000289.1, read as the reverse complement.
GATCTTTCCAACAGGATTGACTTTTGAATTTGTATCAGAAAGTGTCCCTAACTTAAAAGCAGGGCTTTTTAAAAAAATTTAGATTACCACCCTTAATTCAGATAAATTATTTGAGCCTCTTTCACATTTTGGCTGTGTTGAATCTGTGAATGTTTTCTTTCCATCCGGGTTATTTGCATTTGTGAGATGTGTCCTACAAAACCATTGACATCACTTTAATCATTACCATGCTGCGTAATGTCAATTTTCTTAATGAGAATTAAATTCCACTCTGTAAATCTGGGGCAGCACGGTGGCTCAGTGGTTAGCACTGCAGCCTCACAGCGCCAGGGACCTGGGTTTGATTCCAGCCTCAGGTGACTGTCTGTGTGGAGTTTGCACATTCTCCCCATGTCTGTGTGGGTTTCCTCTGGGTGCTCCAGTTTCCTCCCACAGTCCAAAGATGTGCAGGCTAGGTGGATTGGCCATGCTAAATTGCCTGTAGTGTTCAGGGGTGTGTGGGTTATAGGGGGATGGGTCTGGGTGGGATGCTCCAAGGGTTGGTGTGGACTTGTTGGGCCAAAGGGCCTGTTTCCACACTGTAGGGAGTCTAATGATCTAAAATCTATTTTTATGGTGATATGGTAAAGTGAGATTAGCATCCTTTAAAAATGCTGTGCTTGTCTTCAGTGAGGATACTGCAATTGTTGCATTAGAAGATAGAACATAGAACATTACAGCACAGTACAGGCCCTTTGGCCCTCGATGTTGCGCCGACCTGTGAAACCGATCTGAAGCCCATCTAACCTACACTATTCCATTATCATCCATATGTTTATCCAACGACCATTTAAATGCCCTTAAAGTTGGCGAGTCTACAACTGCTGCAGGCAAGGCATCCCATGCCCTTACTACTCTCTGAGTAAAGAATCTACCTCTGACATCTGTTCTATATCTATCACCCCTCAATTTAAAGCTATGTCCCCTCGTGCTAGACGTCACCATCCGAGGAAAAAGGGTCTCACAGTCCACCCTATCCAATCCTCTGATCATCTTGTATGTCTCTATTAAGTCACCTCTTAACCTTCTTCTCTCTAACAAAAACAGTCTCAAGTCCCTCAGCCTTTCCTCATAAGACCTTCCCTCCATACCAGGCAACATCCTGGTAAATCTCCTCAGCACCCTTTCCAATGCTTCCACATCCTTCTTATAGTGCGGTGACCAGAACTATACACAATACTCCAAGTGCGGCCACACCAGAGTTTTGTACAGCTGCAACATGACCTCACGGCTCCGAAACTCAATCCCTCTACCGATAAAACCTAACACACTGTACGCCTTCTTAACAACCCTATCAACCTGGGTGGCAACTTTCAGAGATGTATGCACATGGACACCGAGATCTCTCTGCTCGTCCACACTACCAAGAGTCTTACCATTAGCTCAGTACTCTGTATTCCTGTTACTCCTTCCAAAGTGAATCACCTCATACTTTTCCGCATTCAACTCCATTTGCCACCTCTCAGCCCAGCTCTGCAGCTTATCTATGTTCCTCTGTAACCTGCAACATCCTTCCGCACTATCCACAACTCCAAAGACTTTAGTGTCATCCGCAAATTTACTAACCCATCCTTCTACACCCTTATCCAGGTCATTTATAAAAATGACAAACAGCAGTGGCCCCAAAACAGATCCCTGCGGTACACCACTACTAACTGAACTCCAGGATGAACATTTCCCATCAACCACCACCTTCTGTCTTCTTCCAGCTAGCCAATTTCTGGTCCAAAAAGCTAAATCACCCTCAATCCCATGTCTCCAAATTTTCTGCAATAGCCTACCATAGGGAACTTCATCAAATGCTTTACTGAAATCCATATACACCACATCAACTGCTTTACCCTCATCCACCTGTTTAGTCACCTTCTCAAAGAACTCAATAAGGTTTGTGAGGCACGACCTACCCTTCACAACACCGTGTTGACTATCCCTAATCAAATTATTCCTTTCTAGATGATTATAAATCCTATCTCTTATAATCCTTTCCAACACTTTACCCACAACCGAAGTAAGGCTCACTGGTCTATAATTACCAAGGTTGTCTCTACTCCCCTTCTTGAATAAGGGGACAACATTTGCTATCCTCCAGTCTTCTGGCACTATTCCTGTAGACAATGACGACATAAAGATCAAAGCCAAAGGCTCTGCAATCTCCTCCCTAGCTTCCCAGAGAATCCTAGGATAGATCCCATCTGGCCCAGGGGACTTATCTATGCTCACCCTTTCCAGAATTGCTAGCACCTCCTCCTTATGAACCTTAATCCCGTCTAGTCTAAATAGCCTGTGTCTCAGTATTCTCCTCGACAACATTGTCTTTTTCATGTGTGAATACTGATGAAAAATACTCACTTAGTGCCTCTCCTATCTCTTCGGACTCCACGCACAACTTCCCACTACTGTCCTTGACTGGCCCTAATCTTACCCTAGTCACTCTTTTATTCCTGACATACCTATAGAAAGCTTTAGGGTTTTCCTTGATCCCACCTGCCAAAGACTTCTCATGTCCCCTCCTGGCTCTTCTTAGCTCTCTCTTTAGGTCCTTCCTGGCTAACTTGTAACTCTCAAGCGCCTTAACTGAGCCTTGACGCCTCATCTTTACATAAGCCTCCTTCTTCCTCTTGCCAAGAGATTCAACTTCTTTAGTAAACCACGGTTCCCTTGCTTGACCACTTCCTCCCTGCCTGACAGGTACATACTTATCAAGGACATGCAGTAGCTGTTCCTTGAACAAGCTCCACATTCCAATTGTGCCCAGTCCCTGCAGTTTCTTTCCCCATCCTATGCATCCTAAGTCTTGCCTAATCGCCTCATAATTGCCTTTCCCCCAGCTGTAACTCTTGCCCTGCGGTAAATACCTATCCCTTTCCATCGCTAAAGTAAACGTGACCGAATTGTGGTCACTATCACCAAAGTGCTCACCTACCTCCAAATCTAATACCTGGCCTGGTTCATTACCCAGTACCAAATCCAATGTGGCATCGCCTCTTGTTGGCCTATCTACATACTGTGTCAGGAAACCCTCCTGCACACATTGGACAAAAACTGACCCATCTAACGGACTTAAACTATAGTGCTTCCAGTCAATATTTGGAAAGTTAAAGTCCCCCATAACGACTACCCTGTTCCTTTCTCTCCTATCCAGAATCATCTTTGCTATCCTTTCCTCTACATGTCTGGAACTTTTTGGAGGCCTATAGAAAACTCCGAACAGGGTGACTTCTCCTTTCCTGTTTCTAACCTCAGCCCATACTACCTCTGTAGACGTGTCCTCATCAAACGTCCTTTCTACCACCGTAATACTGTCCTTGACTAACAATGCCACACCTTCCTCCTCTTTTACCACCTTCCCTGATCTTACTGAAACATCTAAACCCCGGAACCTGCAACAACCATTACTGTCCCTGCTCTATCCATGTCTCTGAAATGGCCACAACATCAAAGTCCCAGGTACCAACCCATGCTGCAAGTTCACCCACATTATTCCGGATGCTCCTGGCGTTGAAGTAGACACACTTAAAACCACCTTCCTGCCTGCCGGTACACTCCTGTGACCTTGAAACCTTATTCATGACCTCACTACTCTCAACTTCCTGTACACTGGAGCTACAAGTCAGGTTCCCATCGCCCTGCTGAATTAGTTTAAACCCTCCTGAAGAACATTAGCAAATGTCCCCCCCGAGGGTATTGGTACCCCTCTGGTTCAGGTGCAGACCATTCCGTTTGTAGAGGTCCCACCTACCCCAGAATGAGCTCTAATTATCCAAGTATCTGAATCCCTCCCTCCTGCACCATCCCTGTAGCCACGTGTTCAACTGCTGTCTCTCCCTATTCCTCGCCTCGCAAGCACGTGGCACGGGTAACAAACCAGAGATAACAACTCTGTTTGTTCTAGCTCTAAGCTTCCACCCTGCCTCCTTGAATTTCTGCCTTACATCCCCGTCCCTTTTCCTACCTATGTTGTTGGTGCCTATGTGGACCATGACTTGGGGCTGCTCCCCTTCCCCCTTAAGGATCCCGAAAACACGATCCGAGACTTCACGGACCCTGGCACCTGGGAGGCAACGCACCACCCGCGAGTCTCTCTCATTCCCGCAGAATCTCCTATCTGTCCCCCTAACTATGGAGTCCCCAATGACTAATGCCCTCCACCTCTCCCCCCTTCCCTTCTGAGCAACAGGGACAGACTCTGCGCCAGAGGCCTGTACCCCATGGCTTACCCCTGGTAAGTCGTCCCCCTCAACAGTATCCAAAACGGTATACTTGTTATTGAGGGGAACAGCCACAGGGGATCTCTGCACTGTCTGCCTGTTCCCTTTCCGTCCCCTGACTGTAACCCATCTACCTTTTTCTTGTACCTGAGGTATGACTACCTCCCTGTAACTCCTCTCAATCACCCCCTCAGCTTCCCGAATGATCCGAAGTTCATCCAGCTCCAGCTCCAGCTCCAGTTCCCTAGTGCAGTTTCCAAGGAGCTGGAGTTGGGTGCACTTCCCGCAGTTGAAGTCAGCAGGGACACTAGTGGTGACCCTTACCTCCCACATCCTACAGGAGGAGCATGCAACTGCCCTTACATCCATTCCCATTGTTCTGAATTCTAAAAAAACAGACTATTGGAAAAAAAAACTAGTAACTTACCAAGTCGGCGCTCAGAACCTTTTTGGTTAGAGGAGGAGGATGGGTGGGACACACTACCTTAGTAGTGTTTCAGGTAAAGCAACCGCCCAAATATATTACCTCACTTACTCAACTGTCCCGTGTCTGCTCCTGCTCGATGCGTACTCCGCCTATTCACGAGGTAAGTTTTTAAAGGAGAAGCTTACCTTCCCAGGCTGCCCTCGCACCTCCTTCTGGACTCCCGCCGCTGAAAAGACTGAAAGGCCGCAGTCAAGCGAGGTAAGACTTTTATACTCTTGAAGCTTACCTTCCCAGGCTGCCCTCGCGCCTCCTTCCGGACTCCCACCGCTGAAACGACTGAAAAATAGTTTTCATGGAAGTTGGTTCTGATGGAATTGAGTGCAAAAATGGCTTAGCCATATGGCTATGCAACTGTCTCATTGCAGAAACGACAAATTATTGCACAAATTTCTCAAAGTTTAATTGCTTATTATTTGTACGTGGCCTGACTTCCCTGACCTCGTGGAAACCCGGAACTAAGACCTGACCAGCATAGGATCAGGACCTGACCCCATGGAGACCTGACATCGAGGAGGCCCGACCGATACAACCACAAGACCACACCCCACCGGAATGTTCAAGACCATGAGTGGTGCCCAGGACCCCTGGGAGCACATACCTTTCAGAGCAGCAGACTTCCTCAGTGATGCTCAAGATCACCCAGGAGCAACCACCTACCCAGGAAACATGGTAGATGCATTGGACTTCAGGTGAGACTGAAGCTTCGGGGTTTCAAGTGCTCCCTCTCCAGCATGTGCCTGGTAAATGTCCAAGCGATTGAGAACAAGGTGGATGAACTTTAAGCTTTGCTCACCTTCCAAATGGAATTGAGAGATTGCTGTGGGGTCTGTTTTACAGGTACGTAGCTTACTCCTGCTACACTTGACTGTGCCTTACCACCTGAAGGTTTCTCAGTTCACTGATTGGATCACTGGGTGTCCTCGAGTAAGGGGCAGTGGAATTTGCATCCTAATCAACACCTCCTGATGCTCAGACGCAGCGAACCTAGCAAATTTCTGCTCCCAGGACCTAGAATATCTTAAAGTAAAAAATGCTGTCCATACTATTTATAGTATGAGTTCACTTCCACTGTCCTGACAGCAGTCTACATTCTACCTAATGTGGAAGTGAAGAGTGCACTTGGTGTAGTATACAACGCAATAAACAGTCTTGAGACAGAATACCCCAAGGTGTTGTTCATCATAGATGGTGATTTTAACCGGACCAACCACAAAAACATGCTACCAAAATACCATCAACATGTCTCCTGTCCCACCAAAGGTCTGAACATCCTTGACCATTGCTATGCAACCATCAACGATGCCTACCGTTTCATCCACTATCTGCAGTTTGGAAACTCAGATCACAACGCTGTGCTCCTCCTCCCAGTTTATAAGTGGAAATTGAAGCATGAGGATTCAGTACATAAAGTAGTGCAGTGTTGGTCTGTGGCAATGGAAGGGCTTCTATGGGACTTGGAGTCAGTGTACTTGTCCATATTCAAGAACTCAGTGGCCAACCTAAACAAGTAGGCTACTACAATCACAGACTTCATCAACAAGTGTGTTGAAGACTGCATGCTGAAGAAGTTAATCCAAAGAAAGCTTCCCAACCGAAAACCATGGAAGAACTAGAAAATCCACACCCTACTGATGTCAAGGTCTGAGGTGGTCAAGGCAGGCAACCCTGACCTATTACAAGAAATCAACGTATAACCTTCATAAGGCCATCAGAGACGCCAAGAGGCAATATCAAACTAAGCCTGAGACCAAGACCAACCACGTGGAAACCCGTTTTTTGTAGCAAGGCTTCCACGTCATAATGGGCTACAAAGTCAGTGAAATTGTTACCTGTTCCAACAACCTTAGATACACATGTACCCACAGTCACCACCACAGATGTTAGATCGGCATTCTTGAGAGTGAACCCATGGAAGGCAACTGACCCAGATGGAGTCCCCGGCCATGCCCTCAGATCCTGCATGGACCAGCTGGCTGGAGTATTTGCAGATATCTTTAACCCCTCCTTACTCTGATCCGATCTGATCCACCTGCTTCAAGAAGACCACTAACATCCTGGTGTGAAAGAAAAGTCATGCAGTGTGCCTTAATGACTACTCCCCAGTGACTCTGACATCCATCATTATGAAGTACTTTGAGAGGTTGGTCATGGCTCACATCAACTCCAGCCTATAAAACTGCCTTGATCCTTTGCAATTCTCCTACCAACGCAACAGATCGCACAGCAGACATTATGTCCTTAGCCCTATTCACATTCTTGGAACATCTGGATAACAAGGATATGTACATCAAGCCCCTACTTACTGACTACAGCTCCACTTTCAACACCATAACTCCAAACAAACTCATCTCTAAACTCTAAGACCTAGGTCTCAGCCCCACCACTGTGGAACTGGATCTTCAACTTCCTGACCGTTAGACTGCAATCAGTAAGAATAGGTGACAGCACCTCTTCCACCATAATCCTCAACACCAGTGCCAACCATGGCTGCATGTTCAGCCCCTACTACACTCCTTATATAAACATGACTGTGTGGCCAAATTCTGCCCCAGCTCCATTTACAAGTTTGTTGATGACACCACCATTGTACTTTGGATCTTAAACAACAATAAAACAGAATATAGGAAAGAGATTGAGTGCTTAGTGCAATGATATAAGGACAATAATATCTCTATCAACATCAGCAAAGCTATGGAGCTGGTCATTGACTTCAGGAAGCAGACTGAGGGCACAGCCCTGTCTGAATCAATGGTGCTAAGGTGGAGATGGTTGACAGCATCAGGTTCTTGGAGTGATGATCACCAACAATCTGTCCTGGTCCATCCAAGTTGACACAATGGTCAAGAAAGCGCAACAAAGATTCTACTTCCTCAGGAGGCTAAGGAAATTTGGCATGTCCGCAAGCACTCTTACCAATTTTTATAGATGCACCATAGAAAGCATCCTATCTGGATACATCACAGTGTATATGGCAACAGCTCTTCCCAAGACCACAAAACAACAGAAAGTCGTGAACACAGCCCAGTAAATAACCCAAACTAATATTTCATCCATTGACTCCATCTATACTTCCCGCTGCCTCGGCAAAGCAACCAACATAATCAAAGACCCCTCCTACCTTGGCTATATGGTCTTCCATAATCTTCCATTGGGCAGAAGATATAAAAGTTTGAATACACGTACAAATAGATTCAAGAACTGCTGTTATCAGACTTTTGAAAAGACATTTCAAATGTTAATTCTGATCCCTCCCTGCAGCTGTAACACTGTACTCTACAGTCTGTTCTGCTATTCTGATACACTTTTTATGGTACAATCTGCTTGCATAGCATACAAAACAACACTTTTCACTGTATCTTGGCACATGTGACAACGATAAATCAAACTCAAACTCAATAACATTTTAGAAAACAATTGCACGAATTTGTTAGTCCCCAGTGAAGCAGTGACATAAAGAAAGGTGCCCAGAGTGGTGTAACGATTTCTGTAGCGCAGATGTCCTCTTTCTAAATCACAGTTTCACTCATTGGTAGCAGAGATGCCATCAAGAGGATAAGCAATCAATTATATCCAGATATTATAGAGTCATAACATTGAAGGACAGACCCTTTGGTCCAACTAGTCCATGCTGACCAGGTTTCCCAAACAAAGCTAGTCCCATTTGCCTGTATTTGGATGGTACCCCTTTAAATGTACCTATCCAAATGTCTCTTAAATGTAGTAACTGTACCTGCATCTACAACTTCCTCTGGCAGTTCATTCCACATATGAACCACCCTCTGTGTGAAAAAGTTGTCCCTCAGGTCCCTTTCTAATCTTTCTCCTCTCATCTTAAAAATATGACCCTGCTTTTGAACTCCCCTACCCAAGGGAAAAGACCTTTGCTATTCACCTTAAGAATGCCTCACATGATTTTACAAACCTCTATAAGGTAACCCCACAACCTCCTAGGCTCCAATGACAGAAGTCCCAATCTATCCTGTATAACTCAAACCCACCAAGTCCCAACAACGTCCTGGTAAATCTTTTTTGAATCATCTCCAATTTAATAATATCCTTCCTATTGCAGGGTGACCAGAAATGTACACAGTACGCCAAAAGTGGCCTCACTAATGTCCTGTACAACATCAACATGACGTTCTAACTCCGAGACTCAATGTTTTGAGCAATGAAGGCAAGCATGCTAAATGCCTTCTTAACCACCCTATCTATATGTGACGCAAATTGCAAAGAACTCTGTACCTAAACCCCTAGGACTCTCTGTTTGACAACACTAGCCAGGGCCCTACCATTAACTGTATAAGTCCTGATCTTGTTTGTTTTACCAAAATTCAACACTTCACATTTATCCAAATTAAACTCCATTTGCCACTCCTCAGGCCACTCTTTTTAAATGTTAGATAACCTTTATCACTGACAACTATACCACCAATTTTAGTGTCATCTGCAAACTTACTAACCATGCTTCCTAAATTCTCATCCAAGAGTGGACTTAGCACCGATCCTTGTTAGATACTGCTGGTCACAGGCCTCTCGTCCGAAAAACAACTCTCCACAACCACCCTCTGTCTCTTACCTTCAGGACAATTTTATATCCAATTGACAAGGTCTCCCTAAATCCCATATGATCTACCTTTACTAATTAGTTTACCATGTGGAACCTTGTCAAAGACTTTAATAAAGTCCATGTTGAGAATGTCTACCGCTCTGCCTCATCGGCCTTATTGGTTATGTCCTCAAACAACTCAATCAAGTTTGTGATTCACGATTTCCCATGTTCAAAACCATGCTGACTATCCCTAATCAGTACTTGCCTCTCCAAACACATGGAAATCCTATCTCTCAGAATCCCCTACAACAACTTACCCACGCCGATGTCAGGCTCAAAGGTCTATAGTTCCCAGGCATTTCCTTACAGCCTTTCTTAATAAAGGCACAACATTAGCCACTCTCCAGTTCTCTGTCATCTCACCCTTGGCTGTAAATGATATAAATATCTCTGCTAGGGATCTTGCAATTTCTTCCCTGACTTCCTACAATGTAGTGGGACACACTTGATCATGTCCTGGTGATTTATCCACTATTACATTTTTTAAGACCTCCAGCACTTCCTCTTTTGTAATGTGGACTGTTTTCGAGACATCGATATTCATTTGCCTGAGTTCCCTCAACTCCATTTTTCTCCATAGTAAATACTGAAGTGAAATATTTGTTTAGTATCTTTCCCATCTCCTGTGGTTCCATACATAGATAACCTCACTGATCTTCAAGGGGCTTGTTCTGTCTCGCTGCTTTTTTGCTCTTAGTATACTTGTTGAATCTCTTTGGATTATCCTTCAATTTATCTGACAAGGCTCTCTAATCCCCATTTTGTCCTCTTGATTTCCCGCTTAAAAATGCCCCTACACCCCTTATACTCTTCAAGCGATTCATATATAGATTCATACAGTGCAGAAAAGGCCTTACAGCCCATCGAGTCTGCACTGACAAAACTCCCACTAAAGCTGCACTAATCCCAATTTCTTGCACTAATCCCAATTTCTTGCATTTGTCCCATTCTCGAATGTTATGATATTTGAAATCCAAACAATTTTTAAAGGTTGTAAGTTTTCTGGCCTCCATTACCTTCCCAGGCAGTGCATTCCAGATTTCCACAACCTTCTGAGTGAAAGTTCTTTTTCCCAAATCGTCTCTGAATTTCCAGCCTGTTACCCTAAAACCATGGCCTCTCGTGCTTGACCCCTCAACCAAGGGGAACAGTAACTCTCTATTCACCCGTCCATACCCTTCATAATCTTATACACCTCAACCATGTTGCCCCTCAGTCTTCTCTGCTCTAAAGAAAACGAATCAAGCCTACCTGGTCTGTCCTTATAACTCAATTTCTCCATCCTAGACAACATCCTAGTGAGCCTCCTCTATACTACTGCTATCACATTCCTCCTATGGTGAGGCAACCAGAACTGCACACAATATTCCAGCTATTGCCTAACCAAGTTCTGTACATCTCCAACATTACCTCTTTGCTCTTACACTATGTGCCATGACTGATGAAAGGAAATGTCCCATATGCGTTTTTAACTATCCTATTCATGTGCTCTGCCGACTTCAGGGATCTGTGTATAATTACCCCAAGATCCCTCTGTTCCTCTAAGCTATCCAGTGTCTGCCATTCATTAAATACTCCCTCATCCAGTTTCTTTTTCTGATCTGCCCATCTGATCAACTCATCTATATCTCCTTGTAACATACAACCATCTTCTTCATTATTAACCACTCGACTAATCTTGGTGTTGTCTGCAAATTTGCTTAATATTCCCCCATATTTTCATCTATATTCTTTATGCATATAACAAACAATAAGAGTCCAAGTACTGATTCTTGTGATACACTGCTGGACACCAGCCTCAAATCACTCAATCAGCCTTTTACCACTACACTTTGAATCCTATTACTAATCAAGTTTCTGATCCATCTTGCCAAGTTTCCCTCAGTTCCACGTGTGTTAACCTTCTCAATCAGTCTCCCATGTGGGACCTTGCCAAGAACTTTGCTAAAATCCATGTAAACTACATCAACTGAATTTCCCTTATCAATTCACTTGATCACGTTTTCAAAAAATTCTAACAAACTTGTTAGGCATGACCTCCCTGTGACAAAGCCATGCTGACCATCCCTAATTAACCCATGTCTTTCCAAATGGGTATTAATCTGCTCCATTAGAATTTTGTCCAATTGTTTCCCTCCCACTGACGTGAGACTCATTGATCTATAATTTCCTGGTTCATATCTACCACTTTTCTTGAAACGTGGGAACATATTAGCTGTCCTCCAGCTCCCTTGGTCATTCTTGGTAGCTAGGGAGGAATTAAAAATTTGTGTCAGAGCCCCTGCAATTTCTTGCCTCTCCTCCCACAGCAGTCTGGGGTGCACTTAAACATAGGAAATAGGTGCAGGAGTAAGCCATTCGACCCTTTGAGCCTGCATCACCATTCAATATGATCATGGCTTATCATGCAATCTCAGTACTGTATCTCTTTCCCATCTTCTCCCCATACCTCTTGATCCCTTTAGCTGCAAGGGCTGTGTTCAGCTCTCTCTTGAATAAATCTAACAAACTGGCCCCAACAGCTTCCTGTGAGAGAGAATTCCACAGGTTCACAACTCTCTGAGCGAAGAAATTCTTCCTTCTCTCAGCTTAACCCTTGTTCTTAGACTGACCCCATGTTCTGGACATCCCCAACATTGGAAATATTCTTCCCGTATCCAGTCTATCCAATCCTATCAGGATTTTATATGCTTCTATAAGATCACTCCTCATCCTTCTAAATTCCAGCCAACACAAACCCAGTCGATCCAGTCTTTCCTCATATATCAGTCTTGCCATCCCAGGAATCAGTCTGGTGAACCTTCGCTGGAATCCCTCAATAGCAAGAATGTCCTTCCTCAGACTAGGAGACCAAAATTACACAGAATATTCAGGCTGTGGCCTCACCGAGGCCCTCTATAACTGCAGCAAGACATCCTTACTCTGATACTCAAATTCTCTCACTATGAAGGCCAGCATGCCATTAGCTTTCCTCACTGCCTGCTGCATCAGCATGCAAAAATTCAGCAACAGTTCCACCATGACACGCAGGTCTCGTTGCACCTCACCTTTTCCTAAACTGCAACCATTCAGATCTGCTTTCTGGTTTTTGCCACCAAAGTGGATAAACTCACATTTATCCACACTATATTGCATTTGCCGAGTGTTTGCCCACTCAGCCAGTCTGTTCAAGTCGCCCTGCAGCCTCTTAGCATTCTCCTCACAGCATCCACTGCTATCCAGCTTAGAGTGGTCTGCAAGTTTGGAGATACAGCATTCAATTCATTCATCCAAACCATTAATGTATATTGTGAACAGCTGAGGTCCCAGCACTGAACCCTCTGGCCCCCGACTCGTCCCTGCCTGCCACTCTGAAAAGAATCTGAGTATTCAAACTCTCTGCTTGCTGTCTGCCAACCAATTCTCTATCCATGTCAATATATTACCTCCAATGCCATGAGCTTTAATTTTCCATACTAATCTTTTGTATGGAACCTTGTCAAAAGCCTTTTGAAAGTCCAGATACACAACGGCTAAGGATTCACCATTGTCTACTCTATTGGTTACATCCTCAAAAAATTCCAGAAGATTTCAACCAGGCTAGGAGGATTGTCCATTTTTAAGCACAACAGAGCCTCCAATACCTCCCCATTTCCAATGTCAAATTGTACAAGATCCCCAAGGTCCTTTTTCCTGAATTCCTTACCTACATTCTCCTTTTCCAGAGTGAAGACCGAAGAGAAGTATTCATTTAACACCTTTCCAGTGTTCTGTGGCTTCACACAAAGGTTGCCTTCTTGGTCCCTAATGGGTCTTACTCTTTCCCTGGTTAACCATTTCCCTTTTAAGTATTTATAAAACATCTTAGGATTCTCTTTAATCCTTTCTCATGCCCCCCTTTTGCTCTTCTAATTGTTTTCTTAGGTTCCGTCCTGCACTTCCTGTATTCCTGTAGGGCTGCAACTGAATGGCTCCATTGGACATGCTGAAAGCCCTCCTCTTCGTTCTCATCCAGTCCTGAGATAACAAAGTGTGGAGCTGGGTGAACACAGCAGGCCAGACAGCATCAGAGGAGCAGGAAAGCTGATGTCTCAAGTCTTGGCCCTTCTTCAGAAATGGGGGAGGGGAAGAGGGCTCTGAAATAAATAGAGAGAGGGGGAGGCGGTTATAGAAGGTAGATAGTGGAGCAGATAGGTGGAGAGAAGACAGATAGGCCAAGGTGGCAGGGACGAGAGGGGGTGCTGGTCTTGGGATGAGGTTGGCGGTGGGGGGACTTTGAAGCTTGTAAAGTCTGACATCACCACCAAGGAAATATTTCCCTTACCACCCTTATCTGCCTTCCGGATGGACCAATCTCTCCGCGACTTCCTCGTCTGCTCCACACTCCCCACTAACCCCACCACCCCCGGCACCTTTCCCTGCAACCGCATGAGGTGCGACACCTGCCCATACACCTCCCCCCTCACCTCCATCCCAGGCCCCAAGAAAACCTTCCACATTAAACAGATGTTCACCTGCACACCCGCTAATGTGGTATGTTGTATCTGCTGTTCCATTTGTGGTGTCGTCTACAACGGGGAAACCAAGTAGAGGCTTGGAGACCGCTTTGTGGAACACCTACACTCAGTTCGTGACAAACAACTGCACCTCCCAATCGCGAACCACTTCAACTCTCCCTCCCACTCCTTGGACGACACGTCCATCCTGGGCCTCCTCCAGTGTCACAACGATGCTACCCAAAGGTTGCAGGAACGGCACCTCATATTTCGCTTTGGTACCCTGCAGCCCAATGGTATCAATGTGGACTTCACAAGCTTCAGCGTCTCCCCTCCCCGACTGTATCCCAAAACCAGCCCAGTTCATCCCCGCTTCCCTAACCGGTAGGTCATTTCACCCACCTATCCACTCCTCCCACCTCAACCCCCACCCCCACCTCCTACCTACCAGCCTCATCCCTGCCTCCTTGACCTGTCCATCTTCCCTGGACTGACCAACCCTCACCCTAACTCCCCACCTACATGCACCTTTACAGGCTCCACCCCCGCCTCCTTGACTGTGTCCTCTCCACCTATCTGCTCCTTTATCCATCTTCCATGCGCACCCCCCCCGTCTATTTATTTCAGAATCCCCTTCCCTTCCCCCATTTCTGAAGAAGGGTCCAGACCTGAAACATCAACTTTCCTGTTCCTCTGATGCTGCCTGGCCTGTTGTGTTCCCCCAGCTCCACACCTTGTTATCTCAGACTCCAGCATTGGCAGTTCCTACTATCTCATCCAGCCCTGAATTGTCCTAGACATCCAGGGTTTCCTGAACTTATTTCTCCTACATTTCCCCCTAGAGGGTACATTTTGGACATTTACTCTCCCCAGCAATGTTTTGAAATGCCCCCACTGTTCAACTGTAACTTACCCGCAAAGAACTGTTCCCAGTCAACTGTGGCCAGGTCCTGCTTTATTTTAATCAAATTTGCCTTATCCACTCCAATCTCACAAGCAGAAAATGTATTGAAACATTTAAGGTCTCATTTCAAATTTCAGGCAGCGAAATAAATGATTACAGTCCATTCTTTATCAAACAAAAACATGCACCTGAAAATTGCCCAGTTTACATCAGATTACCCTGGAAAGGTAAAGTATCTTAAAGGTTTGAACAACAGGCAAAGCTAGCCATTTCATACTATTACTATATACAAGCAGTAGACTGGTGTTTGCCACTAATAAGATGTTGGCATCAAATCTATTGCACAAATGAGAGATGTGGTGCATGAATTTCAGTGTCAGTGTGATATCTCATTATGTAGGCAGCATATTCCAAAGACTGACAACTTATCAAACAGTAACAAGCAAGATACTGACTGTCCCCAGCCAGACTGCCTGCACTCGTAAAACTCAGAACAGAGGCTGAATTTTCCTATTATTTTGGTAAAGTGTATATTTTAGTAAGATGAATTGCTGGTGGTTCTCCATGACCATGTCTCCTTTCTCAGACAGCTCTTCACTGTTCCACTCATTAATGATGTAAGTTGTCTCTATGGTTCCCAGCTCTTGGAATCTTGCAACAGAAGAGGTGGAAGTCTTCATTGTTGCAAAGGCTTTGTGACGTTCATGCTGCTGGTGCCATAACTAAAACCCAGTTCCACAATATTTCAGACACGTGAAACCAGGAGCTGCTCTTTACAGTGTGTTGGTTGACTGTTGATACTTGGAGGACATGGTGCAGAAAGGCAGGTTAACCCTTCAATGTTACCTGGAGATGCATGGTGCCAGAGATGATGGAAAGGAGGTGCCTCATGATTGTTCCCAACCTGCAGCCTACCATGAGAGACTTCACAGTACAGCACTCATATCATATGCTGATTGAAACTCTAAAAGCCACCAACCTTCGTGCCATGGAATGTTACTGCCCTGTTTCACTGACTGCTGCTTTTTCCTGAATAGTGAGGAGAATTTGTAATGGATAGATACTTGAAGGTGGGATCACCTGAAATTACCAAGCATACATTCATATAGATTAGAAAATATTTATTCAGTGGTCAAAAGTTTAAGGTCCATATGTACTGTCCCGTGATCATGGTCTACTTACCATCTAACCATCAGAAAAGTGCACAATGAAAGGAAATCTAAACCCAGCTCATTCTGTCTGGCCTCTGGTATTTGATGGAGCATGGCTCTGTTATGGTATCCTGGAAGTCCTGCCTGGTCAATGTCCTGGTCCTCATCCTTATCTTCATCCTCAAATGATTGCTGTCAATCCCCATTTCCTCTGCACCCAGGGAAATTCCACTTTGTTAGCTCGAGGTGTGAAGGACACAATCTGCCACAACGATACAGCACATCCTTATGGCCTACATTGTAAGGGCTCGCAGGAGCATTCTAGACATTGAAATCTCAGCTTACAGAGGCCAATATCTTGTTTCAATATGGACCTGTGTAGCGTCGTTCTGTGTCCTTCTGAGGTTTTTTCTAAAGTTGGCAGTAGCCAGGTATGGAGAAGGCCTTATCTCTCAACACTCAAGCGTGAGGACTTTGGAGTCAGGCAGGAACCTGTGTGTTCTTTAGTACATGAGATTAATGCTAGCTAATAGGATATTTAGCACACACTTTGAAAATGTAACAGTGATGGTTACAGATAATGTGAACATTGTTGGAGTGGAAACTTTTTCTGTTGCTGGAGTTTACAGGTTGGTGAAAATGCATTCTCAAAACAACTTGGATGCATTCTATTTTGCCCTACAAATGGGGAAAACGGGGATGAGGGAAATCCATTGTCTAAGCTGCTTGGTACTGTGCTCTGGTGGAAATAGCACTAGTTACATCCAGGATATGTTTCTTAGTGAAGGATTGGTCCACACAGGTCCCTATTTGCTCCATGGACCGTGTCCCAATCTCAGACTCCTGAGCCAAAGATCTGTGGGCAATGTTGGAAATAGTTCAGCATATCAGCAATGGTATCCATGAATCCTCACCTTATCGCTATGAAGCAACATGTTATGCTATGACAATGCTCAATGGAGGCCAAAATTAAACCTTTATAAGAAATTATGAGCTATGTAATTTATCCAGATATATGTTGCAGGACCAAACTCTAATGTTACATCAGGAGAATGAACTCAAGTATTTGTCCATTGTAATGGTACCCACTCCCTAAAATCACACTTCATGTCCTTATATATTTACAGTTGGATGTGTGCATGTGGTAATTCTGAAGCATTGTCTTCCAGTAGCAGATATGAGAAGTGATGCCAAAATGGCAATCTCAGGTGCGACCTTTGGAAACAGGTATGTAGATTGCTAACCTGACAAGACAGGAGTCCAATTGGAGCTAAGCACGTAATGGTTATGATTGCTTGAAGCCATAATTTTCAATCTTCATTCTTGCAAAAAGAATAATCTGCCAATGAATTGCTTTCAGATGGGTGTCATCCATGGGTGCATGATTAATGAAATTGCTCCCAGCAGGGCCTCACATCCCCATGGAGAAAAGCAGTAACTTACTCTACTCACTGTATGTGCAGTGGCAGTTGTTTCATCTCCTTATTGCGCAGTTGCTGTTTCAATTATATGTTCTTAGAAGTTTGAACTTTTGTGTTGAGCTTCAATCCTACTCTTGTATGAAGAGTGTTAACAGAACATAACATCTGAGTAGACCATTTAAATCTGTGATCATGTAGTGATCACTTATCTATCTTTGGTCCAAGGCCATTAATACACTTACCTAACAAAAATCCAGTTCTGATTTGAAATTTTCAACAGATCAAATCACACAGGACTTTGAGGAAGCAAGTTCCAGATCTCCATTACCCTTTGTATTGAGAAGTACTTTCCAACATCATCCCTCAGAGGCCTATCTTTTAAGGTTAAACTTCAGCCCATAGCCCCACCCATCTTGCACCTTATGCCATCATATTTTAACCCATTTAGCCTTGGTATCACTTTTTATAAATGTAGTTGGAATTCTAAGCAATATAGATGGAAACTTAGTGGATGGAATCTCCCAGCCTCCCAGCAATGCAAATGAAAATAGGCAGGGATACTTAACTACGAGCGAGGCCAAAGATCAAAATACAGAGACTGAGAAAAACATTTGCAATGACGTTCTCTGAACTTTAAAGGTGAGTTCAACTTCCTAGCAGCAACTGTTAGGAAGACTTTTTGCAATGCATTACCATCTGATGAACACTCATTTAAAGGCCAGTTTGCCAGATTAAGTTCACCTTCCGAAACAAGTTCTTTGCGAATGAGCAATGCATACATTCTGAATCTTGACTACAGTATGTGAGCTATTGTATTTGCAGGACTTTGCAAAGAGTAGCTGCTGTTTCATCATCTTTGCTGGGAATGAATGCCTCTCCAAGAGTCCTTTAAACATGGTACCAGGATCTTCAACACTTTAATCTAATGGTAGAGACATCTACCCACCTCACCTCCACCAGAACTTTCACACTGCTCCTGTGCACGCTTATGTAATGAGCTGAGAATTACCTAATCGTGTGACCTGCCCCTAAACTCAGTTCCATGCCCGTCACCAAACTTAGACAGCACAATGGGGATTTACATCTCACATGGATACATTAAATGAATGGACAACATTATGGAGCATGGATTTCAACGTTGGCCAATGTGAGATCATCTAGCTTGGACATAAGAAGATAAAGGGTGTGTTTTCTACATAGTGGAAAATGAAAAAGATGTGAGGTCCAGAGAGATCTGGGGATTGCAGATACTCAGATTATTAAAATGTCACGAGCAAGTGCAGAAAATAATCACAAAGGTTAATGGAATGCTTGCCTTCAGATTTAGAGACTAGAAGTAAAGGTTTTGCTTAAGCTACAAAAAGACCTGGTGAGACCTAGAGATTTAATAAGCAAGTCCAGGTTAATAATGTGCTATGATACTTCAGTCCATTTTCAGCTCATATCCAAGTTCTTCTTTAGCCTTTCTAGCTGACAGAAAATAAGCTGATGTTTTGGAATTTTGTATTATGCCAATAACACACTATTTAATTTGCAATCTTTCCCTTTAGAATGCTAAGCACATTCTAAATTGCTTTTCTAGCATCCAGTTGTGGTGAATGATTAGAAGGAAATCATGTCTAATAACATTGCAATATGTCCATGTTGCAAGGTTTCCTGAATTCTGTGACAGAATCTTGCCAGTATTGGATAGCACTGTATTCTTAGGCAGACTGATTTATAAATAGTCTTGTATCGGAGGTGAGTATCACTTGCAAGGCTGGCCTTTGTTGCTCATCCCTAATTGCTCTTGATCCGAGCAGCTTACTGTGCCATTTCAGAGGGCCGTTAAGGATCACATGTAATCAAGAACAGATGAGGTAAGCCGTTTCTTTCACCTTAAAAGGGTTTTAGTGAACCAGATTGATTTTATAACAATTGACAGTCGTTACATGGTCACCATTAGACTAGCTTTTAATTCCAGGTATTATTTCATTCAATTTCACCCGCGGCCATGTTGGAATTTAAGCCCATGTCCCCAGTTCTTAAATCTGGATATCTAGGTTATTAGCCCAGAGACATTCCCACCATGTCACTGTGCCAAATATGTGCCATCTGTCTGACACTTTCTGCCACCAAGTCAATGCTAAAAATGATACCTTCCATTCCATTGGGTTCAACTGGGGAGGTCAAAAAGGGGCTGCTTTGCGTACCCAGAATGTCCCTAGGTTTATTGCCCAGGCTAGTGTCCTGGATAGCACACTTCAGTTTCACTGCAAAGTATTAAGATAATGCAGGAGGTCCCAGTTATGAGCACAACCAAATTTTAACACAGCCATACTGTAATTTACCATATCATCTTCATATTTGTACTTGAGAGTTTATTTTTCATTGTACTGTAATTTGGACCTTATAAATAATTTCAGAACTTAAGGATAGAAAGGAGACTCTGCCACACAAACTGATTGAAGTGAAAATATTGAATGTTTTCAAAAAGCAGTTATCGTTACTAGGACTAAAGGGATCAAAGGGTATCAGGAGAAAATGGGAATGTCGAATAGAAATAGGAGCAGGATAGCAGCATATTTTCTATGTTTCTATGCTTCTTTGAGTTTCACTACACAGGACAGCTCATGTGAGCAGAAATTTTGAAGTTTTTATTCTTGATTAATTTTAACTTGAAACTGACCTAAAGATATCACAAAATGTGAGGAGTTGTTACTCATGCTCTTACCTAACTGAGTCAGGTAGTTGTTTTGAGATGTGGTCAGATTGCTTTGTCAGATCCAATATTGCTGTGTGTTTACTTCCGTATCATCTCACATGAAAATATTTGACTCTATTTAGATGTTAGCAGGTGAGCATTGCAGTGTGAAAGTAAATGTTGTATCTGCTGATGTTGCAGGGATCAGTGAACAAATTCATGCATGCAACATGATTTTATGCTTTAATTCGTCCTGGCAGCAAGTCTCTAGCTGAGATTCAAATATAGGGAAACCAACCACAGTTGATTCATATCAGCTTATCGGCTTCTGGTAATAGGATCAGAAATGTAAATAATGGAGATTTGACGTACACAATATACACAGAGAAATATATGTATCGGTACAACACATGTACATTCATATATAGAGATAATAGGTACTGCAGATGCTGGAGAATCCGAGATAACAAGGTGTGGAGCTGGATGAACACAGCAGGCCAAGCAGCATCATAGGAGCAGGAAAGCTTGACGTTTCGGGCCTAGACCCTTCATCAGAAATGGGGGAGGGGAAGAGGGTTCTGAAATAAATAGGGAGAGAGGGGGAGGCGGAAAGAAGATGGATAGAGGAGAGGATAAGTGGAGAGGAGGCAGACAAGTCAAAGAGGCGGGGATGGAGCCAGTAAATGTGAGTGTAGGTGGCGGGGTAGGGAGGAGATAGGTCAGTCCAGGGAGGACGGCCAAGTCAAGGGGGCAGGATGAGGTTAGTAGATAGGAGATGGGGGTGGGGCTTGAGGTGGGAGGAGGGGATAGGTGAGAGGAAGGACAGGTTAGGGAGGCGGGGATGAGCTGGGCTGGTTTTGGGATGCGGTTGGGGGAGGGGAGATTTTGAAGCTAGTGAAGTCCACATTGATACCATTGGGCTGTAGGGTTCCCAAGCAGAATATGAGTTGCTGTTCCTGCAACCTTCGGGTAGCATCGTTGTGGCACTGCAGGAGCCCAGGATGGACATGTTGTCTGAGGAATGGGAGGGGGAGTTGAAATGGTTCGCGACTGGGAGGTGCAGTTGTTTGTTGTGAACTGAGCGCAGGTGTTCTGCAAAGCGGTCCCCAAGCCTCCGCTTGGTTTCCCCGATGTAGAGGAGGCCACAACGGGTACAGCGGATGCAGTATACCACATTGGCAGATGTGCAAGTGAACATCTGCCTGATGTGAAAAGTCTTCTTGGGGCCTGGGATTGGGGTGAGGGAGGAGGTGTGGGGGCAGGTGTAGCACTTCCTGCGGTTGCAGGGAAAAGTGGCGGGTGTGGTGGAGCTGGAGGGGAGTGTGGAGCGGACAATGGAGTCGCGGAGGGAGTGCTCCCTCCGGAAAGCAGATAAGGGTGGGGAGGGAAAAATGTCTTTGGTGGTGGGGTCAGATTGCAGATGGCGGAAGTGTCGGAGGATGATGCATTGGATCGGAGGTTGGTGGGGTGGTACGTGAGGACGAGAGGGATTCTTTTTTGGTTATTATTGCGGTGACGGGGTGTATCTTCTTTATCTAACCATGTCATGAAGCATTTTGAACAATTCCAGTGAAAGCAATGAATGAAATGTCGCATTTCACAAACGTGAAATCTAAGAAGTAGCTAGTACAATATAGTCTTCCCACGTTGCTTCATTATGTTCTGAGGAAGGGTCACCGAACCTGAAATGTTAACTCTGATTTTCTCTTCACAGCTGCTGCCAGACCTGCTGAACTTTTCCAGCAACTTCTGTTTTTGTTCCTGATTTACAGCATCCATAGTTCTTTTGGTTTTTGTTTCATTATGTGTTTGAAATATTTAGTTCCCAAAGGGGTTCTGATAAAAGCACTCACTTAGCTCTGAGCATATTACAGTCTTGCTCCAAACATGGATAAAAGAGCAGAAATCAAGAGGGGGAGTAGGAGTGGAGTAGGAGTGATTGTCCTTGGAAGGGTGAGGCAGAATTTGATTGCACATGGCATCAAGAGGCTGTGGTAAATCTGGGGTTGATATGAAGGAAGATTTTTATGAAATCAATCATCTCAGCAACGAGACATCTTTACGGGAGTTGCTCAGGGGAGTGTCCTAGGCCAAACCATCTTCATGAATGATCTTCTCTCCACAGTGAGGTCAGAAATACACGTGTTAACTGATGGTTGCACAATGTTCAACACCATTCACAACTCCTGTGATACTGAAGCAGACTGTGTCTAAATGTAGAAAGATCTGAACAACATTTAGGCTTGGCTGATAGGAATGGTAAGAAACATTGATGTCATGAGTTCCAAGCAATGGCCATCTTGAACGATAGAGAATCTAACCAGCACCTCTTCAAAATCGGTGGCATTAACCATTGCTAAACTCCCCGTTATCCACATAACTACTGTGGCTATGTTTGGCTTTAAGGGGATAAAATTTAATCCCATTTAGTAGCTTACTGGTTACCCAGATTTTCCACTTGTTGTAAGAGGCCAGAAGCTAGGAAATCTGTGATTAGTAACTCACCTCCTGACTCCTCAAAGACTGGCCACCATCTACAAGGCACATGACAGGAGTGAAATGAGATATTCTTCACTTGCCTGGATGGGTACAGCTCTAACAGAACTCAACAAGTTGACATGGCCAAAGTAGCCCATTTGATTGCCACCCCATCTAACACCTTCAATATTCATTCCTGATATGACTCTGACCGGAGGATTACACAAGTGTTCAAGCTCCCCTATTCCCCAGACTGTATCAAAAATTTTTAGGTTGCCTCTCTTTGGTACTACTTTCCAGAATAAAAAGAAACATCTTTAATTCAAAAATAAATTGCTTATTATAAGGAAATTATTCTTACAAAAGATGGAAAACCTGTTTAACCAGTAAACAATTTCATGGGATTAAACTATATCTCCTTCATCCCAAACATGCACATTCATATGCCAAACAAATCATTACAGTTACGATATTAGGTATTAAAAGAAAAAAATTTGAAAAGGAAAAACACCACTGTTGTCAAAGGTTCTAATTTAAGGCTTCTCATAGTCCAGTCAATTTTCTAATGATAAGGTCAAAGTACTGATCGCCATAAACTGAATAAGATCTGCAAGTCAGACTTGAGTTAAGATGAGAGTTAGTTAGAAATCTTGATGTTTGACCGCAGGTTCCTGCAATATTCAGTTGAGAGAGATCCTTTTAGTTGGTCCTGCTTCAGGTTGTTCTTCATACCTTTCAGGAGAAACAAAGAGTGGTATTTCTAGGTTGGAGGTTGTTCTTCAACAGGCCAAACCACATGTACTGCAATGTTGAACCTTCAGCAGAGGGCATCTTGCAAATTAATTTATCCAGCAATTAAAACCATAAAACCCATCTGTTATTTCTGTTAAAAATTTTGCTTGTCTTCTCTCCAGAAATTCATTTGGTGCTTCGTAAACAGTAGTGAACCATGATACATTTTCACTTTTGAGTTTTCAATTCCAAGCATTTATGTTAAATC
The DNA here is from genome assembly GCA_024137785.1 of Ginglymostoma cirratum. Lineage (NCBI taxonomy): Eukaryota > Metazoa > Chordata > Chondrichthyes > Orectolobiformes > Ginglymostomatidae > Ginglymostoma > Ginglymostoma cirratum. The sequence goes on along the minus strand of JAHRHZ010000289.1, from coordinate 1,775,912 downwards.
CTCTTCAGCCCAGAAATTCTTCCATCTCTTTCAGTTTCTTCATGTAGCTTCTTTTTAAGGACTTCTTATTCCCAACATTTCCCCCAAAATTGACATAAATAGCAACCATGTGTACCATCTACAAGATGAACTGCAACAACTCACCAAGGCTCATTTACAGCACCTTCCAAATCCATGACCACCTCGAAGGATAACAGCAGCAAGTAAATGGGGACATCACCATCTGTGAGTTGCACTCCAAGCCATATACCATCCTGACTAGGAACTATATTGAATAGTTCTCTGCTGTCATGGAGTCAAAATCCTAACAGCGTTGTGGGTGCCCCTTCACCACATGAAGTGCAGCATTTCAAGAAAGTAGTTCACCACCACCTTCTCAAGGGAAATTAGTTTGGCAATATAAGGTGGTCTGGCCAGCAATGAAAAAAAAGCCTGTGGGGACCCAACAATCAAAATTAATTCATGACCACCTACCAAATAAAGGAGATCTCTCCAGGCACAGGGCCACTAAATTAACTGGGTGTGTAAATTGAGTGATAAATTTTATGTCATCACTTAGAATTATATCACTTTTGATAAAAAGCTATGAAAATGTAAATAGTGGTTTGACATCTCCTAACTTGTAAATCAATAAAATAACTAAAATTTACATTGGGGGAAACGTGTTCTGCTGGCCAATAATATTAGAAACTGTTAACATACAAGATTATTGAAATCTATAACTCATGGGATTTACAGCAAGCCTTGGTAAGTGTAGTATTTAAGTAGCCTGCAGAGCTTTACTGCTGTGGTTGATGTAGATTAGACACTTCACCTGTCACAGTATGCTACAATTCCTTCAGAAATGAAGAAATTAGAGATAGCTTTCAATCTGGATCCTTCAAAGATGCTAGGCATCAGCTGAGATACGATCGTTAACTCATGATGCTCCAACAAGCTTTTCATTTTATCTGTGCTTACTTATTCAAAAGGTCCAGTAGGCAGAATCTTCCAGTGGTCCTATAATCAAACAGCTTCATTTGATACCAAACTGTCCCAATTCCTGTTATGATTATAGGATCATCCTGATACAACTACAGGGATAGCTCCAGCAAAGTTGCTGATGGGGAGAAAACACTGTGCCTGGTTAAACCTGACATTCCTGGCTGAAAACAAAACATGCTGGAAATCACAGCAGTTCAGGCAGCATCCATAGAGTGAGAACAGGCTAACGTTTTGAGTCTAGATGACTCTTCATCAGTGCTGACGTGAAGTGTGGAGGGGACAGCATTTATGCAATGGTAGGGTTGGAGTTCTGGGGAAGAAAGGTATTGATAGAGTAGATTAGGTGATCAGACTAAGAGAATGGCAGAGCAATGGTGAGTACAATTACTCTATCTCCATGGATGCTACCTCACCCATTGTAATTTCTCCATTTTTTGTTTTCAGTACAGATTCCAGCATTTGCAGGAATTTGCTCCTACCCAATATTCGCAGACCTGGGAGTGAGGGTGAAACGGCAGCAGGAACGCCAGTGCAGGGCCCATATGTCCTCTAAGTGAGAGAGACAGTTTATTCAGGGGACAAAGTTTGGTATCAAAACCACGGAAATGGCCTGAGTGGCTAAGAGGTGAGGTCGATGTGAGGTCATGTCCCATGAAATACAAAGTTCGGGTAGGTAAGGCGGTCCTGAACAAACATGTGAATCACCTTAAAGCTGCTACTTCACAAACAAGGCAGGAGAAAAACATACCTGGTCTCTCAGAACAGCCAGAAAGGCCTGTCAGAAACTGTGGGTTCTCCCCTTCCATCTAGCATTGAAGAAACCTCAGAGTCCAAGATGTATGTAGCCTTGATACCGTTACCATCTGAAAAGAAGAGAAACCTCTCCTGAGATGTTCTGATTGCAAGACATGGGCTACAGTCCGGTACACACTGCCACTGTCCAAGTCAGAGTTGGAGGAGCTGGACCTTGGGTGAAAATGTCCTTGGAGAAGAAGAAGAAAAAGAACAGGCCTACATCCCACATTTAGAGGGGAAGGATGTAGTGATTGGAAGGAAGGCCAGGTGGATCTCATTAACTATGAAATCTCTGTTAACTTGGACCGATCAGGGAGCCCTGGCAGACAGATATAAACAGGAGATTCAGACAATCTCTTTAGTCTAGGGACTGGGTCTGAGCTGACTGGTCACAGCTTATGTACTGTGCACATGTAAATAAAACGTGATGGGATAGCAGAGTTATTTCACTCTCCCATGTCTGAAATCTGCTGTTTTAGAGCATCTCTGTTCTGAGAGAGAGAAACTGGGATTGAGGGCAGAAAAATTCATTTCTGAAGAAGGGTCCCAACCCGAAACATCAGCTTTCCTGCTCCTCTGATGTTGTCTGGCCTGCTGTGTCCCTCCAGCTCCACACCGTGTCATCTCTGACTCTAGCACTGGCAGTTCTTACTGTCTCTGATTGATTTAAGACATTTGGTAAACAAACCTAGAGGCAACATGAGGAATATCCTTTTAAAGCAGTGAATAGTTAGGAGTCAGAAATGTGCTGCCTGAAAATGTGGGAGATTTGTTCATTCATGTCTTTCAAAAGAGAATTTGATAATTTTCTGAAGAGAAAAGAAATGCAGGGCTACATGCAGAAAGGCACTGGAGTAGTACTAGCTGAGTTGTACTTACACATACCTGGCATGAACATTACAGTCTGAATGGCCTCTTTCTTTTGGAAAACCATTCTATAATTCTATACACAGACATGTGAAGCTGAAGGATGGGAATCTAAATTTCATTTCACACTCCAGTTAATTTAAAAATGATAGGAGTGATATTACACAACAACAACATGTATAAAGTGCAGCTTTGATTTCCAGTCATTTAATTCCCAAAATAAATTCATTAGAATAGAGAAAATACTACAATATGTATCTAAGATGGCTCCTACTGGCCATGAAATACAAACAGCTATTATTTTACTAAATATTGTGTTCATATAGACTATAGCACAGCTTAACCTGCAATTGGAACCTTGCTCCAAACCAACATCAATTAGCCTTCTTGAGCTCATACAAAACTCATATTTGCACTCTTTATTTATTCATTCACAGGATGAGGGCCAACATTTATTTGCCCACCCCAGAGGGCAGTTAATAGTCAACTACATTGCTGCAGGCCTGGCGTCACACATTGTCTAAACTAGCTAAGGATGGCAGTTTCCTTCTCTAAAGGTGATAAATGGACCAGGTGGGTTTTCCCCCAAAAATCAACAGTACATTTGTGATCATCATTAGACTCTTAATTCCAGAGTTTTATTGATTTCAAATTGCACTATCTGCCAAGACAGATTCAAATCAAGGTCCCTAGAACATTATCTGGTTCTCTGGATTAACAGTCCAACAGTAATACCACTGGACCATCACCCTCACTTAGCCTAGAGGCATGCCTCAGCTACTTAGGCTCTAAATGCTAAGCTTCTCCCACTGTCTACTGCTTTGGGATGACTTGAGACTCTCTACTGCATTAAAGTTTCCATATTAGCGCAAGTTACTGTGTTTCTTTGGTTCATTTGGCATCACAAAACCTTTCGGAGCACAGCCCTGCACCTGATGAAGGCGCAGTGCTCTGAAAGGTTGTGCGATTCTAGGTAAACATGTCGGTCTATAACCTGGTGCTGTGTGACTTCTGACTTTGTCCATCCTAGTCCAACGCGGGCACCTCCACATCATTTCTTTTGTTTTATTCATGCCATAATTCCTCAGATGTAATTTTCTTGTTCAGTGTGATTGATTTTAATTATAAAATTAATATATTCAGTTTTCACCGGAATAAATTAAAATGAGATGTAAAAACAATTAGAGTGAACTTGACAACCTCAGCAATAATTTCAAACCGTAGTGGTAAATTAATGAATACTCTCTAACATAAACTACAACTTAATTATCATCCTTGATTGACACCCTATCCACCACCTTCAAGATACAATTTCTTCACCGCTGACACATGATGGCAACAATGAGTACCATGTACAAGGTGAGCTACAGCAACTCACCAAGGTTCCTTTAAGAGCACTTTAAACATCTGTAATGTTCACCGCCTGAAGCACAGCAGCAGCAGATGCTGGAGAACTCCACGACCAAAAAGGTTGTCTCCAAGACACACTCTACCCTGACTTAGAAATAGATCACCGTTTTTTCATTGTTATTGGGTCAACACCCAGGAACTCTCTTCCTAACAGCATTGTGGGTGTAACTAAATCCCAAGGACTGCAGTAATTCAAGAAGGCAGCTCATCACTAACTTCTCAAGGGCAGTTGGGAATGAACATCACATGCTGGACAAGCCAGTGATAGCCACATCCTGTGAAAAAATAAATACAATTGGATACATGAGTGGGAATTTTACTGAAGTGCTTCAAGGAACAGAAAGCAAAAGTGAGGAAGCTGAGAAGCGACGAGACAATATACAAATATTTTCGCTATATTCTCTCATGGGATCTGGGGATTGTTGGCAAAGTCAGCATTTGTTGCCTATCCCTGATTGCTCTTGAACTGAATGGCTTGCTTGGCTCTTTCAGAGGGTAATTAAAAACCAAACACATTGCTGTGGTCTAAAGTCACTTGTGGGCCAGAGTTGGAAACATGCATATTTATGGCTTATGAGAATTGGAAGATAAAGGATTTGGAGAATTTGTGGGTTGCAAATATTTAGCGTGAGACTTGATGGAATTCAAACGTCAAAAGATCAAAAAAGTAGTTTAAAAAAAGACAAGTGACTTTTGGAGAAAAATCTTTTAAAGGGGAGATAAAATATTGCTTTTTGGCCTATAATTTTTAGACAAATGAACTGGGTTTTGGAAAGGGCCCTGTGCTGGAGGTTGCCTAGCACCAGCATTTGAATTGAAGACTTTCAGTAAACTAGTTACAGTCAGTTGAAAAAGGCACTTCAAGCTAGAAGTAGTAAATTCTGTGCTTCCTGCAAAGTAGCAGTTGGTGGAAAGTTGGAAAAAAGAAAAGCATCTCCCTCTCTCTCTATATCAATCAATGGGAGAAAAATGTTTAAATCAAAGCCAGCCACTAATTCAGTTCACTCGCAATGAAGTAGCTTGAAGAAAAAGCCCCATGAATTCTCAGACGTCAGGACTCTTAATATTTCCCAACTGAATCTGAAATCTGGTCTAAAGATCTTCTATCATTTTGAAACGAACAGCTATTTGTCCTTGTTGACAATAGCCTGAAGGAACAGTGAGAAGTCAACTCATTCTACCCTTTTAGTTTGGACTCTTGATCAGAGTGTTTCTTCTCTAATTTTTCAAACCCATAATATGCTGCAGAGTTGTCTCATCTCGTTCTGCATCTGTCTAACTTTGTGTTTATTTTAGGATTAAGGGGAAAATGGTTCAAATTTAGATAGTATTTTAGTTAATAACTCATTTTGACTTTTTTTTAAATAATTTTGAAGAAAATTAGAGTTTATTAAAGAAACCTGATGAAAGTCTGTTTTGTTGTAGATAGCAGTAGTAAAGAGAAAAAAAAAATCTGATTAATTTGGTGATAAAATAAGACATTTACATTTCTGTTACAGCCTGTGGAGCAGTGGGACTGACTAAAGTTCTTGAGTAGATTTGTAGCCTGGGTTGTGGATGCTGTCGTTGGTTCGCTCGCTGAGCTGGTTCGTTAGTTCGCAGACGTTTCATTACCCTGCTGGGTAACATCATCAGTGCAGCCTCCGATTAAGTTTGGTTGTGTTTTCCTGCCTGGTATTTAAAGTCTGGGGTCCGTTGGAATTGGTTACCTCATTTCTAGTTTTTCTTTGCAGTGGTGTATATATAGGGTCTAATTCTGCGTGTTTATTGATGGCCTTCTCGGTAGAGAGCCAAGGCTCTAGAAATTCCCGTGCTTGTCTCTGTTTGGCCTGTCCTAGGATCCTGATGTTGTCCCAATCGAACTGGTGGTTCTCCTTATCCGTGTGAATGGAGACGAGTGAGTCTTGGTCATGTCTTTTTGTTGCTAATGGGTGTTCATGTATTCTTGTGGCCAGTTTCCTTCCTGTCCGTCCAATGTAATGTTCCTCGCAGTGCGTGCATGGAATCTTGTACATCGCATTGGTTCTGTCCATAGTGGGTAAGGGGTCTTTGGTTCGAGTTAGCAGTTGGCTTCGGGTTGATGTAGGTTTGTGTGCCACTCTGATGCCTAATGGTCGTGGGAGTGTTGTGGTCAGTTTGGATATGTTCTTGGTGTATGATAACATGATGTGTGTGTCAGGGCGTACTGTATGTTCCTGTTGTTGTTTGTGTGCTAGGCATCGTCGGACCCAGCTGTTCGGGTATCCATTGTCCTTAAATACTTGCTACCTCTACCAAGTGGATTTGGATACAACAAATCCAGAAACGCTTTTGTTTTTGGAAATTTCAGCTGACACAAATTTAAAACAGGTCTTGAATAAACATTTTAATTTAAAAGCTGGTGATTATTTAGAGTAACCTATTGGGTATGGTAGTGGATCAAAGCTATTTGTGATTAGCCATGCTGGATATTAAAATCAAAACACTCAAGGAATAATTTAAATGATGACCCAGGCTGACTGCAGTCTGGGCTTGTATGAACTGAGGGTTAGACTCCTGTTGTGTCATAAGATTTTCCTGTCTCTCTTTGGAATATTAAAGCTTCTAATTTCTACAGGAATGGTTGGCCCTAACAAGATTAACTAACTTTGGTCTTTGTTTCAGATGATGCAATAAATGGCATGCTTTTCATTACATTATATTCTCTAGGTTTCTCACTCTTCTGGAATCTGCCCCTAGTTTACTTCATTCAGCGTGTCCACCCTAAGTCAACACAGCTGAAGTTTCATCCACCTTCCTGGTCCATAAAAAATTGAAGGAAAATTAGACATTGCTTTTGTTCAGCAGACAAGCATCTTTGTCTTTGTGGTTAGCCAATATATACACAAACAAACACATGTACACAAATTACAACATAATTACTGGCCTTTTCAACCAATTAAACACATCCTAAAATCTGAACCAAAGGCTAGACAGGTATTACTCCAACATTGATCAAAGGTATATGTGGGAATACGACAGAATCCCCACATAGCACTCTCCAAAGGAATTGCCAGGAAAGTTAAAATTTCCTCTGTGGAATTCTTTTATGCTTGGAATCCTCTGAAAGAGCCCATTTAATTGAGCGACATTGGAGGATTCTAATGACATTAAAAAATAATTACTCAAGGTAAGTTAAAAACCAGATTTCCTAGGAGTAACAATATAAATATAACATATGAACTATTAATGTCTTTTTTCTCTGGACATACCATTTATTCAGCAAAGTACCTAAAATAGAAATGAATCACAATTATGTATGTTGTAAAATTTGTATTAATATTCACTGGAAATGATTGAAAATTGTGAATTACTATTTTTACAAAACCTACAAGGCTGTAAAAAGAAATCAGTTTAACTAAAAGAAAATGGGCCAGATTTTCCAAGAGCAGACATTCTCATGCAGATCGCCACTCAGCCCTTATATTTTGCAAGCGAGGGAAGCTCTGCATATCTGTGAGAATATGCCACCAGCACACCTGCAGAAATGTGGAGACACGCTTCCGTTTTGATAGTTTTTCCCAGCTGGCACCCTTCCCAGCTGGCATGCTAATTATCTGGCACCTTGATATCCTACACATCTGGCACGCCACCTTCTATTCATCTGGCAACCTATTGTCCCCACGTTCTAACATCACACTTACCTTATGGGCTTGACAGCAGCTACTAAAGTGGCTGTTTGGACAGAAAGAGCCTATGTGGGTAGTAATGCGCCCAACGTCAGGCACCTCACCAACTACGAGGAGAGAATTCTTGATCTCTGTGTAGAAACGTCTGGCTCCACAAGAAGACTCATCCACTGAATGAGAGTGTGTGGGTACACAGCCTGGTGAACATGTTCCATGTGCTTTTACTTTTTTGACCAGAGTGCCACGTGGAACCTTACTGAAACAGCTCTGTAGCTGATTGAGGCGTGAACAACCTAGACTGCTGAAAAACAAACTGCCCAAGCTGCTAACAGTCAGAGGACTGCTAGCGACAAGGCACCTGCACAGGGGTGTGAGAATTGCTGAGAAATCCATGGACTCTGTCCAGACCACTTTGCTATTTGATGCATACTGTGGATTGTTTGATCACTGTGTTAACTAAGTTTCTTACATTTTAATTGTGAATGTTAAGAATAAACTGTATATATATTATGGATTGAGCTGCTGTTCAGGGGACTGAGATAAATCATGAGTAAAAGTTTTTAACTGGGGAAGGCAAATTTTACAAAGTGCAGAAATGATATTGTGTGATGAATTAGACAGAACTCCAAAGGTTAAATCAGTGGTTAACCAATGGGAGACACTGAAGATAAAATCCTTAGGACACAAAACGTACATGCCCCCTCTAAAAATAAGTATGATACTGCCAAATCTAGACTCCCAAGAAAAATACAGGGGAAGATTAAACAGAAAACAAAAGCTTATGATAGTCACAAAAAAAACTCAACATTGCATATAGCCTGGAGGAGTATAGAAAGTACAGGGATCAAGTTAAAAAAAAAGAAATAAGGAAAATTAAAGTGGGGGGGGGGTGCGTATGAAAAATAATTAGCAAACAACATAAAGGAAAACCCAAAAGGTTTTACCAGTGTTTAAAAAACAAAAGGATAATTCAGAACAACAAGGGACCTATCAGAGACGAAGAAGGGAATTTATGTGAGGATGCAGAGGATATGGGAAGAATTTAAAATTAATTTTTCACCTCTGCATTCACAAACGAAAGGGGTTATGTGTATATAGTAACCTAAGAGGAGCAGTGTGAAATTTTGGACAAAATAATCATAATGAGAGGAATTGTAATCCTTGAAAGTGGATAAGTTGTCAGCGCCAGATGGATTGTTTCCTCAAATGTTGAAGGAGGTCAGGGAAGAAACAACAGATGCTCTAAAGATTATTTTCCGAACTTCACTAGACACAACTGAGGTGCCAGAGGACTAGAGGAATGTGAATGTGGTTCTGTTGTTTAAAAAGGGTACAAAGGAAATGCCAAACTATTACAGGTCAGTTAGTCTTAGATCAGTGGTGGAAAATTGTTAGAATCAATCCTGAGAGATCAGATAAACTGCCAATTAGTCGGGGTAGACAGCATGTTAAAGGAAGTTCATGCTTTACAAATTTGATTGAATTCTCTGAGGAAGTGACAAGGAGGATCAATGAGGGTAGTGCAGTACATATTGTCCGCATGGATTTTATTAAGGCATTTGATAAGGTTCCACGTGGCACTCTGGTCAAAAAAGTAAAAGCACATGGAACATAGGGCAATACTTCAAATTGGATCCAAAGTTGGTTTGGTAACAGGAATCAAAAGATAAAGGTCTATGGAAATGCTTGCGAATGGAAAGCTATTTCAAGTGGTGTTCCACAGCATCAAGATGTAGCAGTAACAAAAGAAAGATTAAACAACATTGAGTTCACATTGGATGCATGGCTGTCAACTGTCTATGCAATCCAACATTTTGAAACTATGATAGCACTTTGTATGACAATCCTGTTAGGGATTCTGACTACTTAAATTTTTCTTGTAGATTACTTTAAGAAGCACTGATCTCTGTGAGAAACACTGATCACTATGTGTGCCCACATACACATCACATGGAACAACACAGCCCTGAAGCTGTCATTTGCTGCTGCTCACTGAGAGAAACAGAGGAACATCTGGAAAGTGGGAATTTCAGCTGGATGTTTGGATTTACAGAATAGTTTATTCTCTCTAAGTCTCTATAGCAGATTAATGCCCCTTACAAACTGAGGTTTGAGTCATATAAACGCAGACCCCATCTTATTCTGCAAAACTGTACTGATGCTCTTGCTATGAGTCTGAATAGGAAATAACTAAATTTCTATTCATAGCAAATGAAGTGTCTTAAGTCCCTTAAAGATTTAAAGCAAGAATACCATTGATGGCAGGAATACCTCTGTGCCATCATTAGCTCACAGTTCTAATTTTTTACATATGTAAATGCAATGTAATTTGCCCTCAAATCTAGCCACCTCCGATTCTTTCAGGCTTATCTGCTTCGACTTACTATTGCTCTGGCTTCTTCAGGATCGTTGCCATTAATGCTGGCTCACTCAGCATCTGTCTCAGATTCTCATTCTTACTTCTCTGAGGAGACAGGTGGCTAGCAGATCCATTCCTCTTCTAGGAAGCGAGGTGAGAATGACTGCCCTTGATGTCAAGGCAGTTTTTGACGAGTATGGCATCAAGGAACCTGAACAAAACCACAGCAAGTGCGAATCGGGGTGAAAGTTCTCTGGTTGGATTCGTACCGATCACAAGGGGAGATGGTTGTGGTAGTTGGAGGTCAAAATTCTCAGTTGCAGGAACTGGAATTCCCAGTTCCAGTCATTACAGGAATTCTTCAGGGGAGTGTCCTGGGCCCAACCATCTTTAGCTGCTTCATCAATGATCTTCCCTCCATAATAAGGTTACAGGTGATAATGACAGCAAGATGTGCAAGTTCTTAGATACTGAAGCAGTCCATTTTCACGTTCCGCAAGATATGGACAACATTCAGATTCAGGCTGATGTGTCAAGTAACATTCACATCAAACAAGTGCCAATCATTGAACCTCTCTAATTAGAGAGAATCTAACCATTTCCCCTTGACATTCAATGGCATTAACATTGCAGAATCCCTCACTGTCGACATCCTGGGATTTACCATTCACCATAAACTGAACTGGACTAACCATATAAGCACTGTGGCTATCAAAGCAGGTCAAGGCTAGGAAGTCTTCAGTGAGTAACTCAGCTCTTGTCTCCTCAAAGCCTGTCCACTATCTACAAGACACAAGTCAGGGGTATGATGGAATACTCCCCACTTGCCTGGATGAGTGCAGGTCCAACAGCAGTCTAATGCTTGATGCCATCTAGGACAAAGTAGCCCCTACTGATTGGTCCCTTCAAAATTTACTCTATTCACTCTATATTGATGTACAATGGAAGCAATGTGCACCATTTGCAAGATGCACTACAGTAACTTACCAAGGGTCATTTGACAGCACCTTCCAAACATATGACCTCTACCACCTAGAAGGGCAGGGACAGAAAAAGAATGGGTACACCACCATGTGCAAGTTCTCGTTTAAGCCACACACCATCCTGTCTTCGATCTATATTACTATTCCTTGAACGCCATTGAGAAAATGTCCTGGAACTCCTTCCTAACAGCAATAGGTGCATTTGTACACCCCAAGGGCTGCAGCAGTTTAAGAAGGCAGCTCACCATCACCTTCTTCAAGGCAATTAGGGATGAGCAACAAATGCTGTCTCATCCAGTGACACACATAACCCATGAACAATTTTTAAAATGATACCTCCCCCTGTAGCAGAGCTACATTGTACTGGATACAGCAAATAATGATGGTTCTGGAAAACCTAGCTGATAACGACTCGTCTACTCCTTCTGAGTGGTTCAGTCACTGCTAGCACATTATATATCAGGAAAAGAGGTTGACTTTGAGATCTTAAAATAGTGAAGTTACCCTTTTTATCAGGCTGCTCATTTGTTGGGTGAAAGCTTGCCTTAGAGCCATCTCTATATGGTGAGGTGTGTCCACCATAAACTACGACAAGTTTCCCTCTTCCTCATTCTGCCATGCACAGGATCTTTGTGACCTCGATCTTTTCATTGTTTTCATATATTTGACAATTAGTACAATCTATATCTTTGTGGCTATCACTATTTCTTGTGATACGGCCATATAACATTGGAATCTACATCTTTTATAACAGTTTCTTTCTCATGTCCTTGACATTTTGATAAATGGGGCCGTGAATGCTCTTGAACAGCTCCTTCTGGAATAACTCCAGACCCTCCACACAACCATTACCATTGTAGGAGAGTCTTAGGTGCATTTCTGGGTTAAATAACTCATGCGACATGCTTAGGACATTGGTGTTCCAGGTTAGCTGAGTTTATTCACCTTTATCCTGCAGGGAGTGCTTCTCTTCAGTTCTAGCAGTGTTTGTGCAATAATATTTTTCAGCCTCTGTTTTGATTCCCTCAGGTGGGTGTTTGACCTGAAGAGAGAGGCATGCTAACAGATCTCAGGCCCTTCGCATTTGTATTGTGTATTCTGTGTGAGTTCTTTTGTGAGACAACTTAGGAGAGAGAGAGATGGTGGTTGGAAATTTTTCATTTGTTCATCCTTTCTCCTCCCCATCTACACTACCTTTTCTGTAGGTAGCCTTCACGTTCCCTCTGGAGTCCCTTCTGTTTAATATTTCCCTGTGACTATCAGCACTCTCACTGCTTCCCTTGATATTCCTGCCCCTCCCTCAAACGCATTCTCATCCAGATCTGCATGCCTAGCCTTAGTCTTGTAATGTTCCTTATTCAGTTCACCTGGTCTTGACCTTCTTCTTCCCCATACAGCTCATTACTCTATTTTGTTCCCACCTTAAATATACAGCTCAGGTCCCTCCTTGTCCCCCTTACCACTGTTTCTGTGATTCTCAACTCTCCAGTCCAGTTTCCCCTGTCACTCACAATTATGCCCTTGAGTTTCTTTCCCCTTTGTTCCGTTTGAGCGAACCCATGATTTTTGACTTTTTGAGTTGAGCTTCCATTTCCATTTGAGCACTCATTTGAATTAAGCCCTGCTTGCCTGCCCTAGTTATGTTTGTTGGTGACAGCCAATGGGACTGCCTTGCTTGGGCAGACTGGTTGATCCAGTGAGATGTTACCTCTTGTTTAAGCATTTAGAATCATAGAATCCCTACAATATGGAAATAGGCCATTCAGCCCATCAAGTCCACACCAACCCTCCAAAGAGCATTCCACACAGACCCATCCCCCTGCCTTATCCCTGTAGCCTTACATTCCCCATGGCTAATCCACCTAGCCTGCACAGCCCTGGACACTTTAGCATGGCTAATCCAACTAACCTGCACATCTTTGGACTATGGTAGGAAATCGAAGCACCTGATGGAAACCCATGCAGACATGAAGAGAACGTGCAAACTCCACACGGACAGTGGCTGAGGGTGGATTTGAACCCAGGTCCCTAGTGCTGTGAGACAGCAGTGCTAACCACTGAACCACTATACCACCCAAGCTGTCCCATTTAAGAACTACAAGTATGACGACCTATGATCGAAAATTCTCATGAGCTTGTTGACCCAGTCAGGTTTCATCCCTTACACTGTAAAGGTTTGCACAAAGAAATGGGTTGGTATATGAGCTAAGAAGTTGAGTTACTGAAGATTTTTGTGTTCACTGGAGCTTGGGAAATAGAAGTATATCCCACTGGTACACACTTCATACAAGAGTGTGGTTTGTGACCATGTGTTTTCCATGTTTACCTGACAATATGATACCTGTGAATGTAATTCCAGTGAACTGGGGTGTTAATGAACATTTATGGCATGTTGATAAGGGCAAAAGTAGTTCACTGCCATTCAGTCAAAAGGGAAACATGTTTGAGAACTTAACAACAGAGATTTAACCTGCTGATATATTTGTCTCCTGCCCAATTAAATTCTCCTGCCCCACACTCTGGATGAACATGGAAGATTCCACCCTGTGTTAGAATTGCTGATCAATAGCAAGGTGAGCAATCACCAATTGTTCTGGTTTTCCAAGAAATTAAAAACCTTAGTTGAAGATATCACTTTGTTGCATTTCCATGACATTTTCCCATTGGTTTACATTAGTCATCCATTGCTCAACATTTCAAAGTGGACTTCACGACGGTACTTAAGCAGTTTATATCACTACATGTACTGAAATCAATACATCTAGCAATTAAACAGATTTAACTACCTGAAGTATTATGCCATCAACGCACAGTATAACATAAGTGAGACAGGAGTTAGAATAATTCTAATGCAAGGGGTCAATCAGTTGCATTTGCTTCCAAGATACTAAAACAAACAGAGTAACATGATACCCAGACCAAGAAAAAGTGTATGGCCATTGTCTTGTCTGTGAATCTTTCCGTCAACACCTATTCAGAAGAGATGAAGTGAGAGTTGTGTCTGACCACTAGCCACTTTGATGCATTTTCCTCATTTGCTACTTTCTGCTCCAAAGCAACTGTAAAGAATGTTACTCTAGTTACAGAGACACCATCTGAATGTGACATATGAATAAAGGAAGCAGTTGAACATTGCAGATGTGCTGTTGAGAGCAGATCTTTTCCCTGATGGACAAAGTGAAGGATGCTACAACAGTGTGAAATCTTCCTGATTCATCATAAAGCAGCTCATTAGAAATCTCTTGAAATCTCAATGCAGCAGAGTCACAGAATGTAACAGACAAGTTCTTTGCTCAAATCAAGTGAGCTACCCAACAAGATACAACTCTCCAAGGGTTTCAAAATGTAGTGATGAATTGCTCACATGAGATCATCAAGGAGGTATCTGTTGCTACAAGAACATATTGGGCCGATAGAGATGAATTCTCAAGCCCAAAATGGCATATTGTACAAAGGATCTAGGCTCATTATCCCTAAAGAATTGAGAAGAGAAATACTAAAGTGGATCCATGAAACCCACCGAAGAATTGAATCAAGTTGGAAGAAGGCCAGAGAGATGCTGTACTGGCCAAGCACCTACAAAGAAATCAGGGATCACATCAATCCGTGCATTGGTGTAATGAGTAGCAAGCTAAGCAAACTAGAAAGCCATCAGTTATACTTGAAATCCCTTACATACAATGAATGAAGTTCAGTGTGGATCTCTTTACTTTCACAGGAGTTGATTAATTTGTCACAATAGACTGGTGGTAGCTGATTTCAATAATTACCATTGGAATTGTTGAATGCCTGAAAGCACAGTTCAGCTTTTATGGCATTCCCAACATTGTCATGAGCAACAATAGCCCTTAGCAAGTGAAAAATTGAGCCACTTCGTAATGGTTTGGGAAATTCAATGCCACACATCATCTCCTCACTGTGCCCAATTAGGTGGAAAGAGTGAGGTGGCAGTGAAAAGCTGAAAAATGTACATGATAATGCAAACAATTTAAAAAAATTTTTTAAGTGTAAAAAAGGGTATTTTTGGACAGAAATACAACCAGGTACAAACGTCCTTCCTACTTTGCTGTATTCATCTGACCTCTACCTTGAGGCACACTGTTGGCAGACATTTTAGGCAGACTTCAATAAAGAACTTGTATTTAATACCCTGCTGTGTTGTACACATGAAACATCAAATGAATTTTAAATGTTCCTCACTGCATATGCTACAATTTCTGTGCAGCTAAAATTGGCTGGCTGAACATCCAAGCCCCAGAAATTAGGTTGACCAACACAAAAGTGACTGCGCAGGGAAGGTTCGTTGTGAATTATTGAACTTCATTAATTTATTAAACTAAAATTTTAGTTACAACACTGCATTTTGCAAAGAGCCTTACATTTGTATCAAGTTTATTTGAAAATTTGTTTCCTGATGAAATCAATTGCAAAAGAAAAGTTGCAAACTGCTTGCTTAGGTGTTGCTTGCATTTATTGGTTGCAATTTTTGAGGTAGTGGAATAAACGTTCTCTTTTTTAATTATTGAATTTTTAATAATAATAGATGCATGAATGAATGGTAGCACACCAATCACCACATGAAATGTGAAGTGATATAACAAACACAATATAAACTGCTGTTGAACGTAAACAAAAGAAAACAGAGCTGAAGAACAGATGCCCCTTGACATAAACTTGCAAAGTAATTATCACTGCCACTGAAATGAAAAGAGCTCTGTCTTCCTTAAATTTTTGAATGGAGAAGTAAATACCTATTTAAAATTAAATTCACAATGTTTGAAGATTGGAATTTGAGCTGATGTAGACAAAAATATTTGAACTTATTCAGTCAATTCATTGGCACTAATAAAAAAGATTATTTTTGATAGTTGCGGGATTAGAAAACAAAAGAAAGAATCCTTAGCTTGTGTTTGTGGACTTCGATGTTGGCTGAAGCCTAATGCATATTAAGCTAAAAACAAGGTATAAAACATCCACTATCCTGTCCAGTAACATGTAGCGGCTTTAATAATCTATTTGGGAGTATAATGCTGAAATTTAGCATGAGCATTTGTACCCGGACTTCAGGAAAAATTGAGTCCCGAGTTAATACACCTGGCAGTGGGCAACTTCAGCTGTTCTCTTACCAAAAAGGACTCTTAATTAGTTCATAGTGTGTTTATTCAGAGGACTGGTGGCTCTGGAACCTTAAGAGTACCACTGGAAAAGGTAGGCACTGTTGATGCAGTTAGGATGCCTTTGAATGGAGGCACTCTCAGACAAGGAAGTAAAAATTAAAATTAAGGATGGCTAAAGGTGGGCGGTCTCACTAGTTGTAGTGCAAAGGTCTCTGGGAAATGCTGAGGTTGGGGGGATGGGGGTGGGTTGGGGTGGTCTGATTGTACAGTCCCCTCTGTTGGTCATAGAGTCTCTGGATTTCATTGCCTTCTGGATTGCCAAATGAAAGACCACCTCCATTAATCTGGCAACCTTTCTGCACATTGTGGTCTGCAAAATGCCAATGACCTCATGAATTGTTACTTAGTTCTGCAAATTGGATGTCCTTCTCCAAAGATGGTGCAGCTGAGCCCCCTCACTGTCTACCACTGTGAACCCTCCAAACAACAGGCACACCAACCTGAAATGGGTGCTTGCCATTTCATGGACACCCCATTCTTTTTCCATACAGCACATGGACTGTGGCAGTTCAAGAAGGCGGCACACCACCACCTTCTCAAGGGCAACTAGGGACAGGCAATAAATTCTGACCAGCCAGCAACACCCACATCCCATGAATGAATAATAAAAACAAATAATGACACCTTAGTGTTTGATAGTTGCTTCGACTTTTGGGACTTACTGAGATAGTTTATTGAAAGCTTCATTCTACCTGCTATTACTTTATCGCTGATCTCCTACCTGGAATTAAAATAAGTACAATAATTAATTTTGCATCGACTTTGATTCAATGCTTTTTAGGAAAATGTATATTTGATGCAATTGAGTGTGGATATGTAAAACTTTGTTGAATAGTGCATTCATTCCTATTTCCTATGGGAGCATGCTAACTGAAAACCTCTAATATATATGTAAATGAATCTTTTCAGCACTAGATATGATTATATTATTATAGCATGTCCAAATTCATTGGGGTATAAGCAAAGGCACCCAGTAATTTTCTGATCTCCCATGATGAATGTCATTGATGAATCAAACAAATTCGTGTGACGATATCTCTGGATTGTAGATGCATATTGTTTTCAAAAGTTTTATATTTAGGAAATAACTGCAGTACCTCAGTGGGGATGATAGTATTGCAGGAATGTTGCTGAGGCTTAAGATCTGGTGATTTGAGATCAAATCGTACCACAACGGCTGGTAGAATCATAAATTTGGTTGATAAATATGGAATTGAAAGCTAGTCTCAGTAATGGTGAAAACAAAATAATTACATTTGGTTTGTGAATGCCCTTTAGAATATAGGAAATCTGCCATCTTGGCTCACATGGGATGGTTGTCTGAAATATTATTTTTCTTCATGAGGTGTGGGTATTGCTGGCTAAGCCAGCATTTCCTTCCCATCTCTGATAGCCTAGAGAGCAGATAAAGTAACCATACGGTATGGATATAGATGTGCTAAGAGACCATCTAGGTAAGGATGGCAGATTTCCTTCTCTAAAGAGCATTAGTGGACCAGATGAATTTTTAAAACAATTGAAGTTGGGTACATGGACACCACTCGGCTCAGTTTTACTCCAGATTCTTGTTGAATTCAGATTTCACCATCTGCCAAGATGAGACTCAAATCCATGTCCCTGGAACATTATCTGGAGTTAGGCTTTACCAGTCCAGTGACATTAACACAACACCACTGCCTAAGTAGCCTAGCCAGCTATTCATTTCTATCAGATCATGATAAGAAAAGAATAAAACTAGATGTTAACCTGGCATTGGCCAAGCCACCAGAAGCAACAAGGGTATGCAATGTCTTATTGACTTTGGAAAGACTTTTCATAAAGACATCTGGATATTTCTGCCAATATTGGAAGAGCTGGCTAAGTTTATCACGCACACATTTTGTTGACGCTCTGTTGAATGCAACAATGAACATCATTACTAGATTTCTCCAATCGTCTGTCTTCCTGTCCTCAAACATCACTTCTTGAATGTTTTGCACAGCTTAGCGCTGCTACCAGAAGAGTTTCCAAGTGACTCCAACACAGGAGGTGGAAGGCTGCTATTCATCCATTGAGGTACTTGAGGTGGCTGTGGTAGGTCGTCATAAGGAACTTTAGCCTGGAAGGGTTTGGCTGTGGAATGTAGCATTGCAGCTTCTGCCAAGCCAAGTCTGAGAGGGTGGTCTGATCTTGCCAACAAGAGGATTGATTCAGGGGCAGATGGTAGGGCTGACATGAGAAAGGACACTGATTGGAAGTGAATTGTTCCACAATTTGTTCAAGATTTTTGTGCACTGTCTCTGCAGCCAGTACATGTAGCTTGTAGTGCACAAGTATCAGGCTTGCTTCATAGGCCAGACATG
Source organism: Ginglymostoma cirratum (assembly GCA_024137785.1). Lineage (NCBI taxonomy): Eukaryota > Metazoa > Chordata > Chondrichthyes > Orectolobiformes > Ginglymostomatidae > Ginglymostoma > Ginglymostoma cirratum. Next base: position 1,757,348 of record JAHRHZ010000289.1, on the reverse strand, counting down.
GTAGGTCTCCATAAGCGCCTCCTGCTACATGCTAACTTGCTGTTATCTGAGCCATTCTTTGGATGTACTCTTGATGCTGCATATTTGCACTCTGTGTAGTTCCCAGTTCAGAGCCCCGTGACTGTCCAAAGCATAAGGGCTGTTAATTTCTGACTTGGTGCTTGAGTGGTAAGATAAAAGATGATACATTATTGCAATGACTGTATCCAGTTTTTTCTGTTCTGATGGAGTCCCTGATTTATGACTAATCTGGAAAGAGAAGGGATAGACATGAATTAACAATAAGTTAAAGATGAGTAGAAACAGATCTGAAAATATTTTGCAACTTTTCTCACATCATTTAAATTCTTAGTAAATCACAGTGTCTCCATTCTGCTTGCCTCCGTCACAACACCCCGTGGAACTTGACACTATTAAGGTTCAGTAAAGTGGCAACTTTTGTGAGATCAAGTTTAAATCCATGCTGGCAAAGACATGTAAACTTTGCTTTAGTGTATGTATGGGAAAAATATGAAAAGGTACACAGTTTTCTACCTCTGATCCCTTTCATCTTGACAAGGCAAACACTTCTTTGAAATAAAGACATCTGAACTAACTCCACAGATGCTGGTATACTGTCACCAAGTCACACTTACAATCCTAGTGACCTCATTACAATCACTATATCCCTCTCCCTCTAAGTCCAAGGATATAGGCCAGTTTTTTTTTTGTAGCTCCTCTTGGGGCATTTAAGCACCAGGTCAGGTTCCTCCAATTTCTCCTCACATACAGGCGGCATGTAACACACAGTTGCTCACCTCTTGTGCTGAATGTCTCAGAAGAAATTCATTGTCTTCTTCAGGCAGCAAAGGCATTGAGGAGATGACATCCGCCATGTCCCACTCAGATTCTGAAGTATCTTCAATGCTTGATGAAGTAGAAGAACCCATGGATTCCAGAACAGTCAGAAAGTCTGTTAAGAAGCCAGGCACATTTTGCTCCCGCACCATTGGAGCATTTGTCGCATTCATATGGTCCATGTTGCTTGTTCAGAACCATCACATCTATCCGAACTTTATATGTCACTGAACCTGACCTTGCGTTGACCATGCCTCTTCAAAGTTCAGGGCCATTCCTGTGGTTCCTACACCAAACTCCGTGCCCTGAAGTAAACTGTCCCTCTCGCATAGCAGAATCTTGTGTCTGGCATTGGCATTCCTGATGCTGTTTCACCCTCCCTGCCAAGTCTGGGAAGATCAGATTTAACCTTTTGTGTGGACTCTTCTAGCATCTCTGCTGGATCTATCCCTGTAGTTGCAAGAGGGCTGGTCCTATAATCAAATAGGAACTGGAACAGTTTGGTATTGAGTGAAGCTGTAGGCTGTTTCTTTAAGCCTGCTTTCAAAGTTTGGACTGCTCTTTCTGCCAGACCACTGGATGGTGGATGGTATGGAGCTGTCCTTATATGTTGAATACCATTTGACTTTAGGAAATGCTCAAATTCCCTGCTGTTAAACAATGTCCTGATATCTGTGACCAACACTTCCAGGAGTCTGTGTATTACAAACTTTTCTATGATTGTCCCCACTTTTGACGAATGAACTCTATGCTCATCCAGCCACTTTGAGTAGGCATCCACAATGACAAAGAAAATTGAGCCCATGAAAGGCCTTGCATTGTTAACGTGTGACCAAGTTCAGGGTATACCCGGCCATTCCCACGAATGTGGGGGCAGCTACTTGCAGTAATTTTTGTCCTTGTTGGCACTTTTTTTTCTCTATTCATCTGTGGGATGTGAGCATCTCTGGCTGGCCAGCATTTCGCGCCCATCCCTAGTTGCCCGTGAGAAAGTGGTGGTGAGCTGCCTTCTTGAGTCGCTGCAGTCCTCCTGCTGTAGGTTGACCCACAACGCCACTAGGGAGGGAATTCCAGGATTTTGATGCAGTGGCAGTGAACGAACAGCAATGTATTTCCAAGTCAGGATGGTGAGTGGCTTGGAGGGGATCTTGGAGGTGGTTGTGTTCCCATATGTCTGCTGCCCTTGTCCTTCTAGATGGAAATGGTCGTGGGTTTGGAAGGTGCTGTCTGAGGCTCTTCTGTGAATTTCTGCAGTCATCTTGTAGATAGTACACACTGCTGCTACTGAGTGTCGGTGGTGGAGAGAGTGGATGCTTGTGGATGTAGTGCCAATCAAGCAGCCTGCTTTGTCCTGTATAGTGTCAAGCTTCTTGAATGTTGTTGGGGCTGCACTCATCCAGGCAAGTGAGGAGTATTCCATCACACTCCTGACTTGTGTCTTGTAGATGCTGGTCAGACTTTGAGGATTTCAGGAGGTGACTTACTTGGTACAGTATTCCCAGCTTCTGGCCTGCTCTTGTAGCCACTGTGTCTATGTGGTGAGTCCATTTGAGTTTCTGGTCAATGAAAAACCCCTAGGATGTTGATAGTGGGGGATTCAGTGATGGTAACAGCATTGAATATCAAAGGATGGTGGTTATATTGTTTCTTAGTGGTGATGGTCATAGCCTGGCATTTGTGTGGCACAAATGTCGCTTGCCACTTGTCAGCTCAAGCCTGGATATTGTCCAGACCTCATTGCACATGAAACGGGACTGCTTCAGTGTCTGCAGAGCCATGAATGGTGCTGAACTTTCTGCAATCATTGGTGAACATCCCCACTTCTGACTTTATGATCGAGGGAAGGTCATTGATGAAGCAGCTGAAGATGGTTGGGCCAAGAACACTGCTCTGAGGAACTCCTACAGAGATATCCTGGAGCTGAGATGATTGACCTCCAACAACCACGACCATCTTCTTATGTGTCAGGTATGACTCCAACCACCACAGTGTTTGACCCCTGATACCCATTGATTCCAGTTTTGCTAGGGCTCCTTGATGCCACACTCAGTTGAAAGCAGCCTTGATGTTAAGGGCTGTCACTCTCACCTTATCTCTAGAATTCAGCTCTTTTGTCCATGTTTGAACCAAGGCTGTAATGAGGTCAGGAGCTGAGTGGCCCTGGTGGAACCCAATCTGGGTATCACTGAGCAGGTTATTGCTGAGCAGGTGCTGCTTGATAGCACTGTTAATGACATCTTCTATCACTTTACTGATGATTGAAAGTAGACTAATGGGGCAGTAATTGGCCGGGTTGGATTTGTCCTGCTTTTTGTGTATAGGAAATAAATGGGCAAGTTTCCACATTGTCAAGTAGATACCAGTATTGTAACTGTATTGGAACAGCTTAGCTGGGGGAGCAACAAGTCTTGGAACACAAGTCTTCATTACAATTGCCGGAATGTTGTCAGGGCCCGTAGCCTTTGCAGTATCCAGTGTCTCCAACCATTTCTTGATATTACATGGAGTGAATCAAATTGGCTAATGACTGGTATGTAATGCTGGGGACCACTGGAGGAGGCTGAGATCATTCATTTGGATCTTCTGGCTGAAGATTGCTGCGAATGATTCAGCCTTATCTTTTGCACTGATGTGCTGGGCTCTTCCATCATTGAGAATGGCGCTATTAGTGGAGCCTCCTCCTCCAGTGAGTTGTTTAATTGTCCACCACCATTCATGACAGGATGTGGCAGGACTGCAGAGCTTAGATCTGATCTGTTGGTTGTAGGATCACTTAGATCTGTCTATCACTTGCTGCTTTTGCTGTGTGGTGTGCAAGTAGTCCTGTTTGGTGTCTTCACCAGGTTGATACCTCATCTTCAGGTATGCTTGGTGCTGCTCCTGGCATGCTGTCCTGCACCCTCCATTGAACTAGGATGGACCCCCTGGCTTGATGGCAATGGGCGAGTGGGGCCATGAGGTCACAGATTGTGCTGGAGTACAATTCTGCTGCTGTTGATGGCCCATAGCGCCTGATGGATGCCCAGTCTTGAGGTGATAGATCGGTCCCATTTAGCACAGTGGTAGTGCCACACAACACGATGAAATTTATTCTCAATGCAAAGGTGGGACTTCACCTCCACAAGAACTGTGCAATGGTCACTCTTACCGATACTGTCATGGACAGATGCATGTGCAGCTGGCAGATTGGTAAGGATGAGGTCAAGTATGTTTTTCCCTTTTGTTGGTTCCCTCACCACCTGCCGCAGACCCAGTCTAGCAGCTATGTCTTTTAGGAGCTGACCAGCTTGATTTGTAGTACTGCTGCTGAGTCACTCTTGGTGGTGGACATTGAAATGCCCCACCCAGAGTACATTTTGTTGCCATTCTCAGTGCTTCCTGTAAGTGTTGTTCAACATGGAAGAGTACTGATTCATCAGCTGAGGGAGAACGGTATATGATAATCAGCAGGAGGTTTCCTTGCCCATGTTTAACCTGGAGACATCAGATTTCATGGGGTCCAGAATCAATGTTGAGGACTCCTAGAACGACACCCTCCTGACTGTATACCGCTGTGCCACCCCCTCTGCTGGGTCTGTCCTGGTAGTAGGACAGGACATTTCCAGGGATGGTGATGCTGGGTCTGTAAGGTATGATTCTGTGAGTACACCTATGTCAGGCTGTTGCTTAACTAGTCTGTGAGACAGCTCTCCCAATTTTGGCACTAGTTAGTGAAGAGGCCTCTGTAGTTTCGACAGGGCTGTTTCTGTCATTGTCTTTTCCAGTGCCTAGGTCAATGCCAGGTGATCCACCAATGCAGCTATGTCTGTATCCAAATCTGGCCATCAGAACATAACTTCTCACCAGTGTCTTCATTTTGGAAACCCCTGGATGTCCCTGGTGGAATTCAGCCAGTATCTAGCAGTGACCTTTGTTCAGAACAATCATTCTTGCTTCCCACAATAACATGCTGTCCTCTACGATGACTGGTCTCTCCGGGTCCAAAAAGGTTTCAATTCTGGTTGTGATAGTCCTTTGGATTCCCCCATCACTACCAACATTTACCAAGACCAGATCTTTCTACGACCAAAATCTGATATTGTGAAATGTGACTGGAAGTGCGTCCAGGAAATTTAAAACCATTATGGACTCTTCTAGTGATGGTACCACTGGTGGTGTATCTGCAGTGGGAGGCAACTCAATGCACCCTTTTTTATTACTTGGCCATCTGGATGGTGTTCTAACATGTAATTATAGGCACTTATTATTATAGCCCTCCACTGAATTTGACCTGAATTTATGGGCGGCACTGCCTTCTCCTCTTTAGGTAGACATAGCAGGGGTTTGTAGCCCATTATTAAACTTACATCCATTAGGAATTGGTGGAACTTCCTGACTCCAGATATGACTACCAAACCTTCCTTCTCTATCTGGGTCTATTTACACTCTACATTAATCAAAGTCCTGAATGCATACACTATTGTGTGTTCGTCTCCGTTGGGTCAAGTATGAGCTAATACTTCTCCGATGCCATAGGAGGATGCCTCGCATGTCAATATCAGATCTTGCCTGGGATCCGAGTTTGTCAACACCTTAGAGGATGATAGCTGTTTCTTCACTTCCCCGAAAGCTATAACTTTGCTATGTGACCATTTCCTATGCTGACCCTTTTTAAAAGGTTGATGCTAAGGTGCCAGGATGGAGGCCAGGTTATGTATGAACTTTCTGTAATAATTCACCAGCCCAAGGAAAGACATAAGCTCCAGTACAGATGTGGGAGCCGGGGCATCTTTGATCATGCCCACTTTATCTTCCTACAGATGTAACCTAGTCTTGTCAATTTTGTAGCCCAAGTACATCACTTGGGGTGCGTGGACATACATGCTTTTCCTTCTAAGGTGTACACCTGCCTGGGAGAAATGTCTAAGGGCTATGTTCAAGTTCTCTAAATGCTCTTTATTCGTCTTTCAGTTATTAACCCATCAACTAGATAAATGGTGACCTGGGGTAGACCTTGTAAAATGTTCTTCATCATCCACTGAAAAATTGCACAGGCTAACGATATCCCAAATGTCAGTCTCGTATAATGATACAAACCCTTATGGGCATTAATACTTATAGGTATTTGCAGATACATTCAATTTTGATCAAAAAGCACACAATTTATAGACAGTCAGTCAATGTGGCATTTTATAAATTCCTACTTTAAAAATAAAACCAGTCTGACTCCAAACCAAAACACAAACAGATTCTAAACAAGGACTCACACCTAACATGCATTGTCTGACCTAAAATCTCACCTCTTTTTTACACTGATAAAACCTTTAGTTCTTTCAGCAGAGTGACTTAATAGGAATTTGGGGAATTACATATACATATTAATCAATTAAAACTTTCTAACTGATTAAAGATTTAACAGCACCTTAGGTTTGTTTAATGCATCCTCATCGATGGTGTAACTCTTTGATCTTTTACTTATAAATTCTGTGTCTGATACTACACCCCTCACTAACAGCTGAAGAAGGAGTAAGGCTCCAAAAGCTTATGTTTTCAAATAAACCTGTTGGACTATAACCTGGTGTTGTGTGACTTCTGACCTTGTTCACCCCAGTCCAACACCTGCACCTCCACACCATGGTATTAATTGTAGTATACATTTGAGAAACCTCATCTAACCACAGTTGCAGGTATGCCTGGCTCATTTCAGGGTTTGTGAAGGACAGCACTGCTGCCAGCTTTGCGTGTGAGTCCCCTGTGCAAGGGATTGGGTACTTATCCAGCTGCGAAAAGCGGTTTTCCATTTGTTTAAAATAACCACAAAGTTGAACCGACTTGTCGGGCTTCACAATTAGTATGACTGGTGCAGCCTATTCCTTACACTTGACTGGTCTGATGATTCCCTTTCCTTCCAGCCTTCTGATTTCTGCCTCAACTTTTGCATGTAAGGCAAATGGCACTTGGTGGGCCTTGCAGAATCGTGGAATTGCTTCTTGCTTGGCATGTACGGAGATCTTGGCTCCTTTGACAGTCCCTAGATCCCTGAAAAACTTCTGGGTCATTGATTAGGACTTCACTCAGGCAGCCATTTTCTGTTCAAAAATTACTGAGCCGATCATGGTGAATCTTTCTCAACCAATTTCACTCCATCAAGCTTGGGCCGTTTTATTGCTCCCTTTAGCATAACCAGTTAAGAAGATAAGACTGAATATCATAGTTTGAGCTTAAAACAGAGTGACAGCAAATCCACAAATGCTGATGAACATACACGAAAAACCTGGAATCAAGAGTTTAATGATGACTGCGAATCCATTGTCAATTGTCGGAAAACCCTATCTGGTTCATTCATGTTCATTAGGGAAGGAAACTGCCTTTCTTACCTGCACTGGCCTATATGGGACTTCAGATCCACAGCAACGTGGTTGACTCTTAAATGTCCTCTTGGCAATTAGGAATGGGCAACAAATGCTGCCTGGCCAGCAATGTCCTCTTTCTGTGAATAAGTAAAGAAAAACACTATGGGTTTTAAATATAAATGACAATGCTGTAAGTTGTTTGGGATTGAGTATATGTGAGTTGGAAGTAAATATAAATTATAAACATATTTGCTGCATGTGGTTTTCTGAATTTAAGCCTAGTTTAACCCATTGAACATTTGCTTGATTAGCTGCTGACATGTTGTTTTATATCTGTATTTTCATGCTCAGCTTTTAGTTGAAATATTGTGATTCAAGAAAAGAACATATGTCTTTATAATATTCCTTTACAGTTTAATAAAATGTCAGTTGTATTTGACATTTAAGAATGTAGATGTGATATTTACTGCAAAATTGTAAAGTTTTGCAGGACAGCTGACAAAAATAACATCATTTTTCAAACCGACGTTCTTGTGAGAACAATCAAGTTATGCTTTACGTAATTTTAAAATTTCAGGCCTGTCCTGGTATATATATATACTTGAATCAGATGCGTGTTTTGTTTGAAAGAAATGTTCAGCAAACTAACTGATGAGCAGCAAAGTTGGTTGTTTACTAATTCTGGCGTAGAGATTTTGGGAGATGAAGTCCCAATTCTCCCTGCTCATTAACATCCTTTACTCATTTAAGTGATTTTGGCTTTTTTCAGCAATATTTCTCAGTGGAATGTTAAAATCAACTTTGTGAAACTAACCTCTGCACTGTCAATCCCTGAGCACAATTTGCAATAGCTATTGAAAATCCCACAGCAAGCAATGTTCATCTTGGATTAGATGATGAGTTTTTTATTTAATGCTTGAAACATTTCCTCCCATAGAAGAAAATAATGAGGTAAGTGTAACAATTTAGTGCTCCCTGAATAGAGCTTTGAATGACAGGAAAAGATATTGCAAATTCTGGCTTAAAATTCATAACCATTAAAATTAATTGGACACGGATCTGTTTCTGAATTTCCAATACGTGCTTCTTGACATAAAATTCTGTGTCAGAAGCACTGAACTTTATAGGTCACAATACATAAACCTCTCTACTGCCATAGTAAATCAGACACAAAACTAGTGATATAATTTCCACTGTATCTTCCAGATCTTACTTCAGTGGATGATCAGGAGAAACTCTGGAGAAGCGATCTACCAAGTTTGTTGCACTGATTCTCCAGGGTTTCTGCTGCAAGTTGTGCCAGAAATCTCAAATGAAATCCTATGGTATTTGTGATAATCTCCTGCTGTTTATTTGATCCTGCTAAACTTATGTTTATTGAGGCTGGAGCCAATCATAGAAGCCCTGCAGTGTGGAAGCAGGCCATTCAGCCCATCGACTCACACTGACTGTCTGAAGAGCATCCCAAACTAACCCACCCTCCTCCGCTAACCGCGTAACCCAACATTTTCTATGGCTAACCCACCTAACCCACCTAACCACACATCCCTGGACACTACGTGTAATTTAGCATAGCCAATCCACCTAACCTAGACATCTTTGGACTGTGGGCGGAAACCTGAGCATGCAGAGGAAACCCATGAGGAGAATATGCAAATTCCACACAGACAGTCACTCAAGGGTAGAATCAAACCCGAGTCCCTGGTGCTGTAAGGCGGCAGTGCTAATCACTGAGTTACAGCCATAGCCATCCTGGCACCCATAATCTGTCTTCAATAATTATCTACTGATTGACTTCAGGTTATGCCTAGTTGCAAGAAGGTCCTTTGCCCCTACCTCTGGGCCAGAAGGTCTGGGTTCAAGACTCACCTACTCCAGGGGTGTGTCATTTCTGAGCATATGAACAGCTGGATTAGAATTGTCTATGCCTAGTAAGCAGGGAGACATTGGTAAAATGGTATTTATGGTGGACCAGTAAGTTAGCAACTGATAATCTGGTGGACATGGCTTCAAATCCCACTGCATCTGGTAGAGTTTAAATTTAACTTTAAGAAAGAAAATAATTGTAGTGCCCCTACCTCTGGATCAGAAGATCTGGTTTCAAGTTTCATTCTTGCCATGCAGCTGTGTCTGAACAGTTTGGTTAAAAACAATTCTCGGCTCTTCTGGTGCAGTGGTAGCATTCCCACCTAAACAGCATGGGTTCGGGTTCCCACCTGCTCGAGAAGTGTATCATAACTTGTCTGAATAGGTTGCTTAAAATTATTTATGTCCAGTTGGACCACTTTCTGAAATAGTCTGGAGTGTATAAGACAGCTGAAACAGCAGAGCTTCACTGCCATTCTTTATCACTCAAGTTACCCAATCAGCAAATCTACAGATGAAAACTAATAAATATTCTTTAATGGAAATTTGAAAGCTTTGGATGTTGCTTTGTAAGATTTGCATTCTGGTGGTGAACTGTGATGAACTTTGCACAACAATTTATTATTTAATATTTAGACCTAATAAAAGCCTTTTCATTGAATCAAAGATGTCAAGTCTATTACACCTTGTAACTCTGAAGAGTTTTTAGCTACAACTGAGGACGATATTTTAAGGATTTGGTGATTCTTTGATGTTGACGAGTTCAGGGATTCAATCATTTAGCAATGTCACAATATTGTTGCAGCTCTTCAAATAATTTAATAAATTTTAACAAATTTTACTGATGGATGATATTTTGGTGGTGGCCATGACATTCCACTGATTTGATTATGAACTATGACAACTTAAATATTCACAAACAAAAACAGAAATTGCTGAAAAGCTCAGTAGTTTGGCAGCACCTGTGGAGAGAAATCAGAGTTAATGTTTCAGGTTGAGTGACCCTTCCTCAGTTCTTTTGGTTTAAACTTAAATATTTATTGGGTCTTTCAGTTCTTTTATCTGAGAAAAACTATTTGTATTGCTCAAACAACATAGATGTAACTATTATTTTCCACTCTTTCCATTTCTGATGAACATTTCTGTTTGACATTTAGTAGCTATCACATTCTCATGACATGCATCAATTGCATGAATGATTTAACTGAAACAGTAAACACCAATTGGTAGACAAGAGTAAAATCCAAAGACCAATGATATTATTTTTAAAACAATTACTAACTTCATCAGAGTTTTTCCATATTGCAGTCTCTGGTATGGAATCCTACAGTTTTATTTCAATGAGCTTAAACCCAAATTCCTTGTGTTGCATATCCAGTTAGATTTCTGGTCAATAGTAAGATCAAGATATTGATAACGGGGCAATTCAGCAGTGGGGATGGAGTTGAACACCAAGGAGAGTTGATTAGAACAAAGAATAGAGAATAGTACAGCACAAGAACAGGCCCTTTGGCTCACCAAAACTGCTCCAATACATCATGGCTTTCTAAACTTAACGTTTTGCCTCTATGCTGTCCATATCCCTCTATTTCCTGCCTATTCATATAGTTTGTCAAAATGGTTCTTGCAGTTTTATCCACCTCCACCCCCTCCTCTGGCAACACATTCCAAGTGCTTACTACTCTTTGCGTAAAAAACCTGCTCCTCACATCTCCTTTAAACTTACCCCTTTTACCTTAATCCTACGTCCCCTTGTAATTGACATTTCTACCCGCGGAAAGAAAGATTCTGATTATCCATTTTATGTATGCCTGTCATAACTTTGTAAACTTCTGTCACATCGCCCCTCGTCCTTCAATGTTTAATTGAAAACAAACCATGTTTATCCAATCTCTCCTCATAGCTAATATCCTCCGAACCAAGCAACATCCTGGTAAACCATTCCTGTACCCTCCCCAAAGCCTCCACATCCTTCTGGTTGTGTGGCAACTCGAACTGTACACAATGTTCTAAATGGGCTTAACTAAAGTTCTATACAGCTGCCAAATGACTTTGCCAATTTTTATGCCCTATGCCCCGACTGATGAAGGTAAGCATGACAAATGCCTCTTGACCATCTCATTTACTTGTGTTGCCATTTTCAGGGATCTGTGGACCTGTATGCCAGGATCTTTCTGTATGTTGATGCTACTAAGGGTTCTGCCATTTACTGTATACTTCCCCCTGCATTCGATCTCCCAAAATGCATCATTTCACATTTGTCCAGATTAAACTCTATCTGCCATTTCTCCGCCCAAGTCTCTAGCTTATCTATATCCTGCTGTATCCCCTGGCAATCCTCTTCACTATCCATAGCTCCCCTAACCTTTGCGCTGTCCACAAATTTACTAATCGGGCAACCGATATTCTCCTTAAGATCATTTGCATATATTACTAAGGGGTTCCAGCATGGATCCCTGCAGAACACCACTGGGTGCCAATCTCCAATCTGAAATATATCCTTCCATCACTACTCTCTGTCTTCTATGACTCAGCCAGTCCTGCATCCATCTTACAGCTTGCCGCTGACCCCTTGTGACTTCATCTTTGTATCAGCCTGCCATGAGGGACCTTGTCAAAGGCCTTGACATCTACCATCCTGGCCCCATCTTTGCCATTTCCTCAAGAGTATCAAGATGTGAGACACGATCGTCCCTGCACAAAGCCATGCTGCCTATTACAAATAAGTCCATATTGTTCCCATCAGGGTAAATTCTATCTCTAAGAATCTCCTGCAATAATTTCCGCTGACATAAGGCTCATCAGTCTGTAATTTCCCAGAATATCCCTGCTGCCTTTCTTAAGCAAGGAACAATGTTGGCTGTTCTCCAGTTCCTTGGGACCTCTCCTGTAACTAAAGAAGATACAAAGGTTTCATACAAGGCTGCAGCAATTTCCTCACCTGCCTCTCTTAGCACTCTAGAATAGATCCCATCAGGTCCTGGGGACATTAATGCTTTTCAATAAACCTAACACTTCCTTTTTTATATTGACATGCCCTAAAATATCAACATTTTCCTAGTTGTACTACTTATATATTGCTTCAAACAACTGAACAAAGTTCAACTGCATTGACACCCCTCTCCCATTCCCATCTCCCCCCCAGCGCGCGCGCGCGCACACACACACACACACACACACACGTCCCCTACAAGTGTTTGGCATTCAAAAAGTCCCAGTCAATATAGGGGAAGTTAAAATCATCCACTACAACAACCCAGAGATAGTAGGAACAGCAGATGCTGGAGAATCTGAGATAACAAGGTGTAGAGCTGGATGAACACAGCAGGCCAAGCAGCATCAGAGGAGCAGGAAAGCTGA